>CM033728.1:34356745-34956745 GCA_019671005.1 Hibiscus mutabilis
TACGTCTCTGAGGCCGACGAGTTAGCTCTAGTTGTTCAGACTGACCGTGTACATTTTCAAGGTTTTCGCATGAGTATTTTCTGCTAGAGAAGTTATTGTGTTTTAGTTGGTGGTTTAGTGATAGTTAATATAGAATTCTTATACTCGTAGGTTCTAATTCAGTTAGACCCAGTTGTAGATCCGAGCATGGGAGAAGTACTCCACGACTTTAGAGCTACTACTCGATTAAGTTGTGTTTCTTCCAATGCTATAAATAAATGATTTTTCTATGTTTTCTCCTTTTGTGCTATGTATATTTTGTGAAATAAGGTTTTATAACTTGCATGACTACTTTTTTGTGTTACGATTTCAATGAGATTTGATATGCCATGCATACTGTGTTAAACTGCGTTTTAATGAAAGTATCAAAATATCAAAAATGTGATCCTCGTATTTAGTATGATAGAACCGTTATGTGATTTTGTTTTACATGCATGGGTTGGGATTGTAATGACAAAGGAGTGGCTTCACCATATTGGGATTGGTGAAATAAGGGTGAGGGGTTATGGGGAACTACCTCCACTATGACCGGTTGGCTTTGCCACCACTGTGATTGGAGTATGTAGCTGGGAAATGTGTTTTGTCAATGTCATCATTACATGCATTGTATTTTACTATGTTTTAAAATGCATTGAGAAAATTAGTATGAAACTGAGATTGAGATTGTTTGAACTTTATAGACACATTAAGCTCTTTAACTTACACCTCCATAGTTCTTCTTTCAGATCTACTCAGACTCTTATGCGTTTCGATACTTAGAGTATCTCAACCATTTCAGACTTTACTATTATTTATCAATATGAACTTCTTTATTATTTTAGATTATAAATATATAAGATATTTATGTAATTCGAATATTAAGACTGTTTATAATTTGGGTTTTATTGGATGCATGCATTTACGAATTTGTTCTCAACTATTTTATCAACTATTCGAACATAGTTTAAAAGATTGAGTTTTATAATAATTGAAATATTTTTTGAGCTTTATTGGTATTAATCAATTACCTTGAGTTATAAATTATTTTAACCTAAAATTGTTTCTTGAGGGACAAGTATTTGATTGTGACCTTCTAAACTTGGCATTTTCTTCTAAGCCGGGTTTAGGGGGTTAAAGAAAGCATAAGATCGAGCGGAATAAAATTTTATGTCCGATGTGATTCTTAATCTTGATCTTGATGTTTCTATTGTTAATTGTACCATGATGTATGTCTCAATTGTCTCATATTGTACTCGTATTAATGGTGAAATATCTGAGACTTCCAGGCTAAAGCGAGGACTCTCAAAAGGGGATCCTTTATCCCCACATTTATTCCTTTTTATTATATAGGCACTTCCAGCACTATTTATCAAAGAGTAACAAGAGCAGCGACTGTGTGGTATTAAAGCTAGCAAATATGACCCTCGAGTTAACCATTTGTTTTATGCAAATGGTAGTTTGATTTTCATTAAAAAATCTGCAATGGAGGCTAGACATTTAAAGGAAATTTTGAAGATTTATGATGAGGCATCAGGACAAAAGGTGATTTTTTGAGAAATCAAGTGTGTATTTTAGTATGAGTTTGAGCAGTGTGCATCGAGATCACCTTCAAGCTATCATTGATGTTAGAGAGGTTGTTGAGATATTGATTTTGATATAACTTATAATGAAAAATGTTTTTGGACTTAAACTAATTTGCAAGAATATTTCAAAATTCCATTAACTTGAAAATATGTTTAAAATGTTTTCAAAGGGTTTTTGACATATTTAAATACTTTAAAAATAAACGAAGTGTCAAAAACATGCTTTGAGTACTAGTACAGTCTTACTCGTACCAATAACCAATAGTACATACTAATCCCCAAGATTTTAAAATTCTAGTAGCCATTTACTGTATCGGTACAGGCTAGGTTGTACCGATACATGAGGCACCGTATCGATACGCAAGTATAGTGTACCGGTACCCAGTGTAATAAATACCCAACAGCTCTTTCCATTTAAACTAGATACCGATACTAAAGGTCGTGTATGGATACCGACGAGCCCAAAACTATATTTATGGCTAAAATTAAAGTTCCCAACGGCTCTAATCAACCCCCAATGGCTAGTAACAGTCAAGAACTCCTTAGAGGGTTTAAAAGCAAGTTTCAAGCAACCATGGAACAACAAGAAACATATTGCCAACATTCTTTGTATAGAGAAATTGTTTTAGAGCTTAAATTGTCAAATTCCTTGTAGAAAACACTAGTGAGCCAAATTGTCATATTTGCTCAGGTGTTAGGATTTTGAGTGAGAGCTAAATTGTTCAAACTCTTTGCCTTGTGAGGTTTTCCTAGTTTGCTAAATTTGTATTCTCCTTGAGAATAGAAAAAGGAAAGAAAAATTAGTGAATTTGTGGAAAATCCTTAGTGTGGATACCTAAGGTAGTGGAGGTAGACTTGGTTTAAAAGTCGGACCACTGTAAATCATTATGCAAATTTTTAATTTCTGTTTGCTTCTACCACAATCACTCAAAGGCCAATTCACCCATCTCTTGGTGAACCTGATTGATTGATTGATTTGAGCCCAACAATTGGTATCAAAGCTTTGTATCTACATCAGATTAACATCCTAAAGTCGATCCTTGAAGTGCTCAATCTTACTACATCAACTGGAGCTTATGCCGCAATCTATCTCTAAGCCTTTATACTTCAATAGGGTAAATTACCCATATTGGAAGAATAAGATGAGATTATTCATCAAGTCTTATGACTACCTCCTTTGGGATGTATTGAAGGATGGGCCATCTATTCCAATGAAGAGAGTAGGAGACCGACTCATCGAGAAAGAAAGACTAGAATAGACCGATAAAGATGGAAAGAAGTTGCAACTCAATGAAAAAGTTATGCACATTTGTTTTGTGCTCTTAGGCCTGACGAGTATGCCAATGTGTCTTCTTGCTCGAGTGCCAAGGAGATTTAGGACAAACTTGAAGTCACATATGAAGGAACAAATGAGGTAAATGATACTAAGATTGGACTTCTCAATCTCAACTATGAGAACTTCAAGATGGACCTAGATTAGGACATCAAAGCTAGGTTTGATTGATTCTCCGTCATAGTCAACAAGCTTAAAGGATTCAGAGAAGTAATAGTGGAGGACAAGCTTGTAAGGAAGTTGATCTATTGGCTTCTTAATTCATGGGATTCCAAAAAGACCGCCATTATCGAAGCAAAGGACTTAAAGACGCTCAAGCTTGATGAGCTTATGGGATCGTTGCTCACCCATGAAATGATGATGTCCAAAGGAAGAAGAAATGAATGTTTCTCTTAAATCCTACACAAACCATCAGGAAGATTCAAGTGGAGAGGATAGTGAAGATGAAGAGGTGGCCAATCTCTTCAAAAAGCTCAAAAGATTCATGAAGTACCAAAAGGAAGAATCAAGGCATGAATCGAGAATGAAGAAGGATCCCATCGTTTGCTACGAATGCAAGAAGTTGAGGCATGTCAAGTATGATTGCGCTCGAATCAAGTAGAAGGGATCAAGCCATAAGAAGAAGGCATTTGTGGCTACATGGAGTGATGAAGAAGACTCCATCGATGATGGAGTAGCCAACCTTTGTCTCATGGCCATCGAAGAAAATTCAAGGGTAACTTCTAATTCATCTACTTCAATTTCATATACAGTTGATGAGTTAAAAGATGCCTATGATGAATTGGTGTTAGAATATGAAAACCATATTTTAAAAAACAAGAAATGGTTTCAAAATTGAAAGTTGAAAATGATTTGCTTTCTAAAACTAATTTTGAACTTGAAGAAAAGTTTAAGGACTTTGAGCAAAAGAATTTTGATTTACAAAAACTTGCTTCAAAAAGTTCATGAAGATCATCAAAAGAAAATAGATGATCTTAAGAAAGAAAAAGTTTTGATTTACAAAAATTTTGAAAAGAAAAAATAGAGAATGCTCCAAAAAAAATTTTCTAAAATCAATCTTTTATCAAAGATAATCTAGTTCCCTTATATTTTTTTAAAGGAAAAATGATTAAGAACATTTGGGTCCCAAAAGAACTCATTTCTTCAAACAAAAATGAAGACATTGAAAAATGGATTCCTAAGGGGACTAAGTTATTTGAGACTAATGTCAATGGATCCAAAGAAATTTGGATACCAAAATACAAATGATTGTCTTTTGGTAGGTGTGCTTGAGCTTTGATTATTGATGATCAAAGTCAAAATTTTGGGAGCTCTTGACACACAAGGAGGAATGAAACTTGAAGAAGGGGAGACTTAACATCCTACCTTGGTTCAAGTGATAAATTTAGTTTCAATTGCTTGATCATGTTTTCCATGTCTAATTTTCATAATGATCTAATCATGTTTGTGTGAATCCATATTATGTAACGCCCCGGTTTTAGGTCTAGTTGTTTTGGGGTTCGTTCTAAGGGTCCGGTCGACCGGGATTATGGATTCGAGTTAGTTTTGAGATTAAATCGGATTAAATATTTTTGAAGGTGATAAAAATATGTAAAAATGTTCAAAAATCATTATTTAATATATTAATGATTGTTATGAAATCAATTTTATAAAATGAGTTTTGGAAATCAAACATTTTGGACTAGTGACCAAAATGTAAATTTTGAAAACTGTTTTTAGTGACTATTTTGTAAAGGGTCAAAACTTTGAATCTTTAAGGAGCTAATTGCCCAAAAGTCTAATATCAAACTTTATCCCTTAATTGGCTATTTTAAAAGTGTTTTGGAAAATATAAATAGGTTAGGGAGAATTAATTTGATAATTAAATCTTTAAAACAAAAATCACGTAACTAACTTTATCTCAAAATATTTTCTCTCAAAATCTCTCCAGCCAAACATCATTCTCCTCTTCTAAATCTTAAGGTAAAATCATGTTTTCTTTAATCCTTTGATTTCAAATGTTTTCTTGCTGATTGTTTATCAAAACCTGATTGTTTTAACTTTGTTTTCTCATGTAAATCATCCAATTAAGGGAAACATCCATTAGAGGTAATGTTCGTTCTTCTCCTCTAATGAAAGGTTCTTTAATAAAATTCCAAAGTTATTGATTCTTTACGATTGTTTTCTAATGTGTTTTGATACTTTAATTAAGGAAATTGGTTTAATTGTGTTGTGATTGAGAAAATTTATATATGTTCGGATTGGATCTGTTTTGTTGGGTTCTTGTTTAGATTAGATCATGATTTTAGTGTTTGATAATGTTGAAGGCTTGGTTTTATCAATATAATCCTGAAACTAGTTGAATCCCTAATGTTAATGATTGTTATTTGAGGGTTTTTGTGATGTTAGTGGAGTTTAATCATTGCTGGAAGTAAAAGGATATTGAAAAAGGGTTTTTAGAAGTTAATTGATGGAGTTTGATGTATTGAATCATTGTTTTGTGACTGGGTTAAGAATGGAAAGTGTTTGAGTTTGATTTCGATAAGTTCATGATGGTTGTTGTGTGGCAACTTGTGAGTTGCGGGTAATTGCTTTAAGGCAATGGTTTGGATGCATTTTTCCTCTGGTTTTGTGTGGCCAAAACAAGGGGATAATCAAAGAGAAGTAGCTTGAGGTGAATCGTTGCTTGCCAGGAGCTCGATTTACGTTGGCAAGCGAGGTGAGGTGTAATCAGTGAGTGAAAACTAGTTTAAAATGCCTTTAAAGGGTTTGCAAATGGTGTTGGGAGTTTATGATAAGTTTGAAACACTTACCTAAGCTCGGAAGTAAGTTTTCCTCTTTTTCTCTTTAATATCGGATTGGATATGAGCATGGTTGAGTACATGTTTTGGTTTTAAATATGGTTTGTTTTATTTACTGTAAATGCGTGGTTTTGAATACATATGCAATGTTTCTAAAGCATATGAAATGCTAGTGAGCATTGGTTTTCATTCCGGTCGGGAATGTGGTATTGCTTTGGCAATGAGGTATGCATATGTGGCGATTTTGTATAATGCATTGTAAAATAGTAAGAAAATGATTTGTAAATGATATATTGGCTATGTGACATGATGAGAAAACATTCAGATATAGTTGGCATGCCATAGGATAAAGTGCACTATAATATATGTTTAAAATCGATCGTGTCCATGGGTCCTTAAAGTGTAACAGATTGGCTACTCGGGCTATTGGGTTCTCACTAGAGGTTATGCGGATTGGCTAGCCTAAGTGAGGGTAAATCTTGCGGATTGTCATGGTATGAGTATGGTGGGGTATTGTCCATCATGTGTTACCCGTGTATCCGATGTATGGATGGAGGATTGTTCATCCAAGGATAGAGGATTGTCTATCCAAGGGTAGATGATTGTTTACCCGGGGTCATTATAATTGTAACACCCCTTCCCGTGACCGTACACCAGTCGAAAATGTCACAGCTTTTTAAAACAGATCTTTTAACCAAAATCTAAGGTGATTTAAATTTTTTTGGAAAGCTTCCCAGTGGTCACCCATCTTAATATTTCTATAACCCAAGCACAGTTAACTTAAATTAATATTGATATAAAATATTTACATAAATTATATAGACATACTAAAATAATTTATTTTACAAAAGGGTTTCTAATAGAATTATTCGATATTTAATTCGTATAAAATATATCAAATCAGACTATTTAACACAAACTATAGATATAATAATTAATTTAAAACAATTTACTCCACTATTATAGACCTCGATAATTACTTTAACAAAATATACAGATTTATTAAATACATGCCACTATTAAACATACAAAAGACGAATGTCATGATTACCGAAATACCTGTCGATTATCTTCTATACAGAATGATGATGAAGCAAAGGCTGTCATCTACTAATCCCGATCACCTACGTGTATAACATAAATACCCGCTGAGTATATCTCAGTGAGGCATAGAAATATGTAACATGTAAAATACGGTATAAAATTATTTGTAGTATGAAATAGCTGTATTAGGCATGATATTTGGTAAAGCATGATACTCATGTAATGAACCTGTACTGTAATAAATCTGTGTTGTAATAAATCTTTACTATAAAAAAATCAAATAGCAAGGTTGCTCTGTAAAATCATATAGGAAGGTTACTCTGTAAAATCATATAGTCTGTAATACAGGAATAATCATGTAAGAAATTTGTACTGTAATAATTCTGTACTGTAAAGTCATGTAACTGTACTATAAAATCTTATGGCCCAAGGTAAATATCAAGAGACGAGTAAACGAGTCGTGTACTCCCAGAGTACTAGCCACTTTCCTTAGGTGCAAATGGTGGACACAATTAAGTGCCAAATAACGGTACACACAATTAAGTGTCAGATAACGGCAAACACAACTAAGTGCCAAATAATGGTAGACACAACTAAGTGCCATATAACGGTAGACACAATTAAGTGTCAGATAACGGTAGACACAATTAAGTGTCAGATAACGATAAACACAATTAAGTGTCAGATAACGGTATAAAATAACTTACCATATATATATATATATATCATGCTATATATCATTTGTAAGTATAATAATATGTCATAGTCTTTAAGTCAAATAATTAATTTATCAAGCAAAAACATGTATGCACTCACCTTGGCCTTGTAATGAAGTCGACTTTATCACTTAATCTCACTCCCGACCTTTTCCTTTCCATTTTTGTTAGTAGGGTCCCAATTTGTATCGAAAGCTACATTATAAAATAACATATACCATTTCAAGTATATGTTAGAACATATTCACTCTAAATATAATAAAGGAAAGTAAATAAAATAACTATCCATTAAATATATAATTGATCCGATAAAGTTTCTTATATTCGAATCACATTTTTCTCACATTTTACCTTAAGCTTTCAACCTTTACTAAAATACTTATTTTAATCCCTAAGGACTTTTTCAAGCTTCAAATAGTTAATTTAAGATTGATCCTTACATTTTTCATTCTTTACACTTTAGGACATAAACTTTGAAAAGTTCCATTTTTGGTCCCTAAACCTCAAGCCGATTTATCTTCTTGGTCCCCAGAGGAATGTTTTTGATCCAATTAATCCATTTCCTATTTTGCCATAATTTTTCCTTTACTTTTGCTTAATAGCCGAATTGGTCCCTTGTATTCTACAAATTGCCGTTTTGGTCCCTAAGTGAATACAAGCTTCTATTTACTTCAAAATAAACATGTAAATCACTTAAATAAAATTTTCCAACATAGTACTCTTCAAATACCTAACTGTCACATTTCAACCCTTTGTTCTCTAATTTGTCGAAATCGTCACCAATTTACAATTCAAGAATCCTAGCTTTAGAACTTTGCAATTAGTCCCCCAATCATCAACTATACATCATAATCATCACTTAACATAAAAATCATAATTTTTCCTCTTCTTACACACCATTATCGAATTTGTTATCAACTTTTGACAAATTGTCAAAATGGTCACTAGCTCGAATAATCACTGGTTTAGCATTCTAACTTCATTTTCATGCCTCAAACATCACTAACAAAAAAAAACATTTCAAACTCCAAAAATCAGAATTGAACCCCTAACTTTAACACTTTACTGAATTAGTCCTTTAGGGTTTTGATTTCAAACAACAAATCAAGCTTGCTAGATTACTAACTTATCATCACAAACCCTAATTCAAGGTTGGATCCCTGAACCCTAATCTTCTTCAAGGCTACTAAATTGTTTAGGGTTTAAATACTAATTCAAAAACATGAATCCAACACTATTCTTGCTTGATTTCAACATAAAATCGAACATAGATTCGTAAAATCATAAAACCCCCAAATTTGAACATAAACCCTAATTTCTTTCTCATATCAAATCTCATCAATCAAGCATGAAATCCATGAATAATTTACATCAATAGATAGAGATTGAAGAGAAGATCAACTTTGTAGTTCGGAAGATTGCCTAAATACCGAGTTTCGAGGCTTAGATCGAGCTTGTAAGATTCCCTCTTCTTTCTCCTCTTTCTCCACGGTTTGGGAATGAAGTTTTGGATGATAACTCTTCATATATCATATATTTATGCCACTTGTATAAATAAAAATGAATTTTTAACTCATTTTATTCCAATTTACCAAATTGTCCCCCAACTGAATTTATATTTACTAGTTTACCATTTTGTAAAATTATAACTAAAATTATTTGGATTCCAACCAACCACTATTCATCCATTAAAGAAATCTCAAAATTCTTTCCATTTCCTCTTTGGGTGAAAAGACCAAAATACCCTTTACCAATAATTTTTTTTACAAAATTGCCATTCTAGGCAATTTCAGTCAAATAAATTTAATCCAAACATTTAACTCTTCAAATATCCATAAAATAATATGTTATAACTCTTCCAAAGTCTATGGAATCATCTCCAAAATTTTAGATTGATTCGATTTACTGATAATTGTCGATAATTTTATCGATTACTAAATAAATTCGTTAATCAAAATAAATCATAGGATTCATCCTGAATCGAACTAAAATATTTCCAACACTTGAAAATGACTTACCTTTCTCTATCATATGGTAAAATTTCATAATTTTTCAGTTTGATCCGGGTATTCGAATTCCACTTAAACTTTTACTGTGATTTTCCAATAATCGAAATATCGGATCAAACTAGTAATTCCACATTCGGTCCACATCAATAGGTGCTCTATCTATTTATGAAATAAAGCACCTAACTTTTGGGAAATTACAACTTTGGTCCTTCAACTTTTCATATTTCGACTTGTACCATACAAGTTTTGAAAACTTATCATTTTGGTCACTAAACTTTAACCTTGAATTCCCATTCCAATTTTCCTTGGATTTTAACCAAATTCTGCGAGTATCCTATTTTACTCGTTCTCTATCACATGAAACCTTAAAACCTCAGAAATTTCTTTTCTACCGTCCATAATTGAGAAAATCCTAACTTTTGCATTTTTGTCATTTTAGTCACTAAGTAAGCTTTTAAGAAAATATCTTAGCACTAAATGACCCTTAAACAGTACTGTAAATTTTCAGGTATTACAATTCTTCCCCTTAAGAAAATTTGTCCTCGAATTTTCAAGATGTACCTGTTTCGAATAAATATGGGTACTACTTTTCCTTTGTATCCTTAGCTTCCCATGTTGCCTTTTCAACTTGGTGGTTGTGCCAAAGGACCTTCACCAACGGTATCTGCTTATTCCTTAATTCTTTGACCCCATAAGCAGTATCTTTACTGGTTCCTCTTCGTAAGTCAAATCTGATTGCAAATCTATCTCCTCTAGTATAATCACGTGTGAAGGATCCGATCTGTATCTTTAGAGCATCGAGACCTAGAAAACATCATGGATTTTACTCATCTCCATTGGAAGAGCTAGTTGATACACCACAAGGCCAACTTTCTTTAGAATTTCATAAGGTCCAATACACCTGAGACTTAGTTTTCCTTTGTGCCCGAAACATATTATTTTTTCCATTTCTTGCAACGAATCTGGCTTAATCAGCTTGCGATCATATAACTCAAACCAATTTAATGGCGATTTGCATTTTCGACCATAGAGGGTTTCATAGGGTGCCATCTATATACTTGTCTGATAACTATTATCGTAGGCAAATTCTGCTAGTGGTAAATACTTTTCCCATGATCCCTCAAACTCAATCACGCAAGCTCTTAGCATATCTTTTAGTATTCGAATTGTTTTGTCATATTGGTCATCTGTTTGAGGATGAAACACAGTATTGAAGTTCAGTCATGTCCCCAAAGCTCTATGTAGTGCATTCCAAAATCTTGATGTGAACTTTGGATTTCGATCCGATACTATAGATATTGGCACTCCACTTATTTCATCTTTGCTATATAGTCTTCATCTTGCTGCTGACTTTCGTTATTTCGACTTGGAAATGAAGATCTTAATTGCATATCTACTAGCAACAAACCATCCTTTTTCATGTCAGTTGAACATTTAAAGTTCATAATGTAATAAATGTCTTTCGATTTAAGGTATCAATTACGACATTTGGTCGGCCTGGATGGTAATCAATGATCAGGTCATAATCTTTTAGTAGTTCCAACCATCTTTGTTGTCGTAGATTCAACCCTTTCTGTGCCATCAAATATTTTAAACTCTTATGATCAGTATACACGTGGTAGCGTTAACCATAGAGATAATGTCTCCACACTTCCAGAGTAAAAACTACAGCCGCAAGTTCTAGATCATGAGTCAGATAATTCCTTTCATGTGGATTTAGTTGTCGGGAAGCATACATGATCACCTTCCCATCTTGCATCAATACGCACCCTATTCCATTATAGGATGCGTTACAGTACAGAGTAAACTCTTTTCATGACTTTGATTGTACCAAAACCGGAGCTTCTGTTAAAATTTTCTTTAACTGATCAAAGCTTTCTTGACACTTCTTAGTCCATACGAATGGAACATTCTTTCTCAATAGCTTTGTAAGTAGAGTAGCTATCATCGAAAAGTTGTTCACAAACCTTCGATAATATCCAGCAAGTCTCAAGAAACTGCAAACCTCGTTAATATTATTGGGAACCTTCCATTCCACAATGGATTGTATCTTTTTAGGATCGACGTGGATCCCTTCGGTTAAAACAATGTGACCCAAGAAAGCCACTTCTGATAACCAAACTCACATTTCGAGAGTTTTGCATATAACCTTTTTTTTAAAATCTGTAGCACTATCCTCTATCTAGTAATTCCTGCAACTGAGACTTTAACTCTCTCAGTTCTGTAGGTGCCATTCTGTATGAAGCCATAGACACTGGCTCATTACCGGGAATTACATCAATCCTGAGATGTCGGAATTGTACTTATGTCCTCACTATTCATCTTAGTATTCACTACGAAGACTAACTAATTCTTTAACCCTTACTTTAACAATATTTTCATTTTATTAACAAAGTCACCATTCTAGTACTTTGAAATTCTTTTTACTTGATAAAAGGATCTAAACACCACTCGTGCTTTTTTTCAATCAATCGCTTTAAGCGACACTTCATTGAAATATTTTGAACAAAATACTCATCTGTGCCCAATACTCTATTATCTTTTCATAGTAAAGGCTTTATAGACTTCACAACACTGATTTCAGTATATTACTATATATATATATATTTTAACCATTAATTTAGGACTTTACTCTAACCATTATCACTTAACCATCAATCTATCGACATCAGATCATCATCTGTGTCTCTTATATACCTATTAGTTCCTAAATCCTTTATTGATAGGAGCCCTAAATTTGATCCTTATCTGTAGTTACCATTTGTAAAGAGGTATCTTGCATTTTAAACAGCTTTCATTACTATATCAGTCCATTTGTTATTACCCCGTTTAAACCGGGTACTAGACTTAGTTAACCTCCTTACTCATTTCTGGGAACTCATAATGTTCCCTCTTTTAATTGTCCAACGATATTCATTCTCATTCAGACATTCATTCCTATAGTAACCCCTTTGACTAGTAAACAATTGCATCAATCATACAAGTATTTCTTTTAAGTAATTATGACATTCTAGTGGCATGTACACACTTTAACACTTTTATCAAGCTTGGTTTAACTCCAGAACCGGCTAAACCTGAAGCTCTGATACCAATAAATGTAACACCCCCTTCCTGTGACCGTACACGGGTCAGAAATGTCACAGCTTTTTAAAACAGATCTTTTAACCAAAATCTAGGGTGACTTAAAAATTTTTGGAAAAACTTCCCCAGTGGTCACCCATCTTAATATTTCTATAACCCAAGTACACTTAACTTTAATTAATACTGATATAAATTATTTATTCGAGTTCTGATTATAAATTTTTGTACATAAAGTATACAAACATACTAAAATAATTTATTTTACAAAAGGATTTCTAATAAAATTATTCGATATCTAAATCATATAAAATATATCAAATCAGACTATTTAACCCCTAACTGTAGATATAATAATCAATTTAAAACAGTTTACGCCACTATTATAGGCCCCAATAATTACTTTAACAAAATAGACATATTTATTAAATACATGCCACTATTAAACATACAAAAGACAGATGTCATGATTACAGAAATACCTGTCGATTATCTTCTATACAGAATGATGATGAAGCAAAGGTTGTCATCTACTAATCCCGATCACCTACGCGTATAACATAAATACCCGCTGAGTATATCTCAGTGAGGCATAGAAATATGTAACATGTAAAATACGATATAAAATTATTTGTAGTATGAAATAGCTGTATTAGGAATGATATTTGGTAAAGCATGATACTCATGTAAGGAACATGTACTGTAATAAATCTATGCTCTAATAAATCTTTACTAAAAAATCAAATAGCAAGGTTGCTCTGTAAAATCATATAGCAAGGTTTCTCTGTAAAATCATATAATCTATAATGCAGGAATAATCATGTAAGAAATTTGTACTGTAATAATTCTGTAATATAAAGTCATGTAACTGTGCTGTAAAATCTTATGGCCCAAGGTAAATATCAAGAGATGAGTAAACGAGTCGTGTACTCCCAGAGTACTAGCCACTTTCCTTAGGTGCAAACGGTGGACACAATTAAGTGCCAAATAACGTTAGACACAATTAAGTGCAGGTGACGGTAGACACAATTAAGTGTCAGATAATGGTAGACACAACTAAGTGCCAGATAACGGTAGACACAACTAAGTGCCAGATAACGGTAGACACAATTAAATGTCAGATAACGGTAGACACAACTAAGTGCCAGATAACGGTAGACACAATTAAGTGTCAGATAAAGGTATAAAATAACTTGTCATATACATATATATATATATATATCATGCTATAAATCATTTGTAAGTATAATAATATGACATAGTCTTTAAGTCAAATAATTAATTTATCAAGCAAAAACATGTATGCATTCACCTTGGCCTAGTAATGAAGTCGACTTTATCGCTTGATCTCACTCCTGACCTTTTCCTTTCCATTTTTGTTAGTAAGGTCCCAATTCGTATCGAAAGCTACATTATAAAATAACATATACCATTTCAAGTATATGTTAGAACATATTCACTCTAAATATAATAAATGAAAGTAAATAAAATAATTATCCATTAAATATATAATTGATCCGATAAAGTTTCTTATATTTGAATCACATTTTTCTCACATTTTACCTTAAGCTTTCAACCTTTACAAAAATACTTATTTTAGTCCCTAAGGACTTTTTCAAGCTTCAAATAGATAATTTAAGCTTGATCCTTACATTTTCATCCATTATACTTTAGGACATAAACTTTGAAAAGTTCCATTTTTGGTCCCTAAACCTCAAGCCGATTTGTCTTCTTGGTCCCCAAAGGAATGTTTTTAATCCAATTAATCCATTTCCTATTTTTCATAATTTTTCCTTTACTTTTGCTTAGTAGCCGAATTGGTCCCTTGTATTATACAAATTACCGTTTTGGTCCTTAAGTGAATACAAGCTTCTATTCACTTCAAAATCAACATCTAAATCACTTAAATAAATTTTTCCAACATAGTACTCTTCAAATACCTAATTGTCACATTTCAACCCTTTGTTCTCTTATTTGTCAAAATAGTCACCAATTTACAATTCAAGGATTCTAGCTTTAAAATTTTACAATTATGCCCCTAATCGTCAACTATACATCATAATCATCACTTAACATAAAAATCAGAATTTGTCCTCTTCTTATACACCATTTCCGAATTGGTTATCCACTTTTAACAAATTGTCAAAATGGTCACTAGCTCGAATAATAATCGGTTTAGCATTCTAACTTCATTTTCATGCCTCAAACATCACTAACAACAAAATTACATTTCAAACTCCAACAATCAGAATTGAACCCCTAACTTTAACACTTTTCTGAATTAGTCTTTTAGGGTTTAAATTTCAAACAACAAATCAAGCTGGCTACATTACTAACTCATCATCACAAACCCTAATTCAAGGTTGGATCCCTAAACCCTAATATTCTTAAAGGCTACTAAATTGTTTATGGTTTAAATCCTAATTCAAAAACATGAATCCAACATCATTCTTGCTTGATTTCAACATAAAATCGAACATAGATTCATAAAATCATAAAACCCCCAAATTTAAACATAAACCCTAATTTCTTTCTCATATCAAATATCATCAATTAAGCATGAAATCTATGAATACTTTACATCAATAGATAGAGATTGAAGAGAAGAACAACTTTATAGTTCAGAAGATTACCTAAATACCGAGTTTCGAGGCTTAAATCGAGCTTGTAAGATTTCCTCTTCTTTCTCCACGGTTTGGGAATGAATTTTTGGATGATAAATCTTCATATATCATATATTTATGCCACTTTTATAAATAAAAATGAATTTTTAATTAATTTTATTCCAATTTGCCAAATTGTCCCCCAACTGAATTCATATTTACTAGTTTACCATTTTGTAAAATTCTAACTAAACTTATTTGGATTCCAACCAACCACTACGCATCCATTAAAGAAATATAAAAATTCCTTCCATGTCCTCTTTGCGTGAAAAGACCAAAATACCCTTTACCAATCAACTTATTTACAAAATTGCCATTATAGGCAATTTTAGTCAAATAAATTTAATCCAAACATTTAACTCTCCAAATTTTGGGAAATTACAACTTTGGTCCTTCAACTTTTCATATTTCGACTTGTACCATACAAGTTTTGAAAACTAATCATTTTTAAACTTTAACATTGAATTCCCATTCCAATTTTCCTTGGATTTTAACCAAATTTTGCGAGTATCCTATTTTACTCGTTCTTTATCACATGACACCTTAAAACCTTAGAAATTTCTTTTCTACCATCCATAATTGAGAAAAACCTAACTTTTGCATTTTTGTCATTTTAGTCAATAAGTAAGCTTTTAGGCAAATATCTTAGCACTAAATGACCCTTAACCAGTACTGTAAATTTGGGTAATTACAATAATTGCCAATATATGAACGTTCATGTGTTGAACTGTAACGCCCCCGTTTTGGGCCTAGCGATTTTTAGGCTTATTAGACGGTCCGGTGGACCAGGTTAGAGATTCGAGTCAGAATCAGGACCGTATATTTTTCGGTAAGATAAAAATATGAAAAAATAGTTAAAACTCATCTTTTAATATATGATTAATATTGGTGAAATCAATTTTGGAAAATAAAATTTGGAATTGTGACATTTTGGCTAGTGACCAAAATGCGATTTTTGAAAACTATTTTTAAAGGTGACTAAAATGAAAAGGATCAAATTCTTAGAATCCTTAAGGAGATATTTCACCAAGTTTTTTTTGGTGATTTCTACCTTCAATTAAATCATTTTAACATGTTTTTTAAAGGATAATAAAAGAGATTTTATATATTAAAGTTAATTATTTGGTTTTGATGACAATTGACGTAACTTTTCTCTCCACTTCTTTTCTGCCAAACAATCAAGTTTTCATCAAAAACCAGAGGTGAGAGATCAATTTTACTTAGATTCTTGATCTACAATTGATTATTTAACTTTGATTTACAAAACCTCATTGAAATCTTGTGTTTTCTTAGCTTTGAACAAGCCAATTGAGGGAGAAATCACACAATAGGGATAAGGTCCATGATCTCCTCTATTTAATGGTTCTTTATTGATATTCCCAAGTGTTTGATCCTTGATTTATAGTTTATAATCTGATTTTGTGTTTTTATATTGAATTAATTGATTTAATTGAGTGAAATTGATGAATAATGGAAAGTTTTGAATTTGATCTGCTTTTCAGTATTGAGGATTGATTCTAAACATGTTTTGGATGTATTATGATGTTGTTAAGTTGATTTTAACAATGTAAACCTGAAACTCTTTAATCTCTAATTGTTTACGCTGTTAGAATTGTATTTTTGTGGAGTTGTGGTGGCTGTGTGATTTCTGGAAGTGTTTGGATGTTTTGATTCTATTTTTAGGTGTTCATTGATGATATTGAGGGAGTTTAATTGCTATATTATGGTTGGGTTGTGTTTGGAAATGATTAAATGATGTTTTCGGTTGTTGTGGTTGGGTAATTGTGAGGAGATTGTGGAAGTTCGTGTGGATTTGTTGTTGCAGTGTTTTGAATGCATTGAAATGCATTAATCATATTTTTTAATGTGGTTAAAATAGGGGAGATGGATCCGGAAGTGATTGGTGAAGCTTTGGAGGCTTTGGACGCTTGTTTTTGCGTCGGCGAATTGAGGTTTCGCGTATTAGTGAGTGAGAACAAGGGTTCTAGCTTTGGAATGCTTTAAAGGTGGTTTATGGGAGTTTAAAATTAGCTTGAAATGATGGTTTAAACTCGAAAGTAAGTAAATATGGTTTTTTCTCTCTCGTTCGTGCTACATTGAAATGGTTTTATACACTTGTTTGGAATTACATGTTACCTACTGTTTAAGCATGTTTTAAAGTATTTGAGATAATGTTTTTGAGCATGAGATGCTGAAGGATGCACATGGTAAGTGATCCTTGTAAGTATATGATTTATACTTGTGGTTTAAAGCATGGTTGTTGCTTTGGAAAATGGTTTGGTTTTATGCTTGTTAAAAAAATAAGGTAAATGGTAAATGGTTAATTATATTGGCAAGTGTTGTGGTTTTAAAATTGTTATCGGATATAGTTGGCCGGCCATAGGATTGATAGTGCACTATAATAAGTTGCCTTGGATGTTGAGGGGTTTAGATCTGTATACCAAAAACTCCATCCAAGTACCCTAACAGTAGAGGGGTTTTACAGTACCATATACTCCCGTTAGTGGGTTAAGCATTTGACCGAGGTAAGGGGTTGGTGTCCCCGTGGGTTGAAAGCGTACCTGGTTGTTTAGGTGCCACGATTGTGATTGTATCGCTATTTTCGGTTGAGATGGCTTGAAGTGTTGGGTAAACACTTGTTGAATCCGTGTATCCGATGAACTATTTTGGTAAAGGAACTTGGTTAATGATCATTGGTGAGCCAATATAATTTTTAATGCCTCATTGAAAGGTTCATGTTGTATAATGTGATTTATACATGTTTACTCTTTAAGCTTTGCATATGGTTGTTATGCATGGGAAGGCTTAAATTGAGGTTGAGCAATGGGATTTGCTGTTGATTAATGATACATTTTGCATATGGTTTAATATGCTGGATTTTAAAGATGAAAAGTGCATGTTTTCAAGGCATGATGCTTCGATGATAATGTTTAAGTGATGTTTTAAAGGATGATTGAAATGAGATTTTATTGTAATGATGAGAAATGGTTTTAATGCATTGATGGTGTGTTGTTTTGAGCACTCCTCACTAAGCCTAGTGTGCTTACGCTCTCTTTGTTTACCAATGCAGAGAATTAAAAGCTTAGAGACAGCAAGAAGCAAGGGATCTTGAAAGACTCGGTAACCAAAGTATGTTTTTGGATTAGACTATAAGTAATAAGGGCAATGAAGGGTTTCTGTTGTTATTTGGGAGATGTTTTGTTGAATTCCCTGTTTGAGCAAGTTTGTTTGGTTGCTCTTAAGTTGTAAATAGCTTTTATGGTTTATTTTTGGTGATGGTATAAAATTTGGTGTTTTTCTTGAATAGTTTTCTAGGTTGCGTGCCTATAGATTTACATTTGATGCAAGATGCCTTAAATTGATGATGATTTTGTGATGTTATGTGGTGGTTTGATTCTAGGTTATGTTGGTTGTGTGATAGGAGCGGGCTGAGATGTTTTGGTATGTTTGAAAGCTTGTTAAACCAACAAAAATCGACATTATAGGCCAGACGTATCGGTACGAGTGTCTCAGTTTCGATACGGCTAAGCCATTTTAGGCTTAGCATATCGGTACACAGGCAACTATTTTGGTACGGATAAAAGGCAAAAATGGCCAGTGTTCGGTACTCGAGAAGGCATTTCGATATGGTCATGGGTTTTCAAGAGTGGTGTTCCGATATGCTCAAGGCGTATCAAAACGATTTTTGGTCATTGGAATTCTGGGATTTCAAATGTTGGTAGGCATATCAAAACAACCCTTGCCGTACTAGTACGATGACTGTTAAGTCTGTTATATGGAATCTTCTAAAACTCTGCCTTCTTGCATTTTATTCCCTAAATATTGAGGGTGCAATTGAATAAGATTGGTTGATTTTTTTGAGCTAATTTTTTACGTGTAAGCATGTAACCTATCTAATTAAAGGATGGTAACTTAAAATTGGGCTAAGTCCTCATAATTTTCAAGATTTGCAATTTGGTCCCTAAATTATAGTTATGACCAATTGGATGCCAATTCGACGCCTGATTGAGTTGGTTTTTCATCAGAAATATGTATGCAGGCATAGGATAACTATTTTGCATCTAGATAAAATGAAAGAAAAAAATGGTTAGTTTTGGGGCTAAATTTCTTTACGGTTTACTTCGATAAACCTAATGTAGCTCGCTCGATTTTTGTATTACGACTAGGCCGGGTCGAGGAGGTTACATTTGGGGGTATCAGAGCCAATTTTGCGATATTTGGGAGTTAGTTTTATTGTTGTGATGTTATTGTGAGCCATTATCTGATGTTTAATATGCACGGTGATTGCAATATGCACTGTGATTGCTTTATGTCGTGTTGGGGGAAAATTTGGGAAACCCATTGCCTTATGATTATAGTTTGAAATGTTATGATTTTGAAATAAAAGTCTTGGATCCTTGTTTGAAGCTAGCCTGATTATTTTTGTTTTGAAATGATTATCATGCCTTGGAAAATGTGTTATGTTATGTCTGAGAGGAGAAATGAGAACTAGCGTGATGCTGTTGTCTTTGGGCAGTGAGTTGAGGAGAGGTTGTGTCTCCTAGGGGTTTGTCACCCCAAAGCATGTACCACCTATGCCGGTTGGGCCAGTGTTGGGTGATATGATGCCTCGGTATAGGTGATGTTTTAAGCTTTTAAGTTGCTGTTGTTGGAGTGTATGTGTTTGCACTAGCGGTCAGGAAAATGAGATTGCCGTTGGAGTATCCCTGTAGTTTAGGAGGAGTTGAGTATCGAGAGTTGTCACCTGAGGCATCCAAATCATGGAAAGCCGGTGTTGTTTAGATTTTGGATCAAATGGGGTGTATTGGTACCCGTAAGTTGGGATGTGTTGAATCCCTGTTGCAAGGTGATGTTTTTAGTTGGTGGACAACTGTATCTGCGGGCATGAAACCCAATGATGTGGATTGGGAGTCTTTCTAAGTTGTCTTTTGGAAGAAGTATCTGGGGTTTAGATACTTAGATGACAAGAAACGAGAGTTTATGGCTTGAGTTCAAGGTCGTGTGGCCAAGTTTAGGGTATAGTTTGTTCGATTGAGCTAATAGGCTCCTGAACTGGTACCAACAGGGAGGCATGGCTGTGACCGATTCTATTATTAATTAGAGCAGGGTGTTAAGGTGTACATGTTGGCTTTTGGTTACACCATTTTCGATGTGTTGGTGCTTGAGCAAAGTGCTTTGAGCAGAACCTGGGTTTAGCAGTTTCGTGTAGGAGGTTCTGGCTCTGGCAAGAGAATTGCAGATTCTAGTTCTGGTAGTGTTCAGTTTAAAAAGAATTGTGATAGAAGATATCGCCCTGCGTTGAGGCGAGGTGATGACAGTGCTGGGCGAGGACCGCGAGGTCAGAGTATCTAGACTAGAACATTATTTAATACATGTTGGGTATGTGGACCATGTGATCTCATGAGGCGAGATTATCCGCATTTGATATGTGGAGTGTAAACTCCTGTGCTTGTTGTTGTTAACGTTTGTGGGAATTGTGGTTTGAACGATCGTCTTGTAAGTGTTAGATGTAGGAATGTAAGTGGCTAGTTCCTCTGGTGAGACGGTTGTTGCGAGAAGGATGCTTGAAAATGTCTTGTGATAATTAAAGGTCTTGAGGATACGACTATTTTGTTGGAGTTGCCGCTCCACAGTTTTTGATGCAATCCTGGGTTTGGATTAGTGGCTGGAACATAGAGCTGTGGTTGATTTTGGATCTTAGTGAGTTGCCTTGAACCTTGTTGATGATTACGAGGTGGTAATCATGGGTGAGAATGTTAAATTCTTTTCTAATGCTGTTTTGGAGCTGGAGGCAAGTTGTTTGGCAGAATTTGGTTGCAAGGTATTCTTAGCCTATGTTATGAATCTGGGGTCAAAGGAAGTACGTTCTCAGGATATTCATACGGTATGTGAGTTCCTGGGTGTTTTCAAGGGAATGGTTGGGTTTTCCATTGGATTGAGAGGTCGAGTTTGACATTGAGTTGTATGAAAACGCAGCTCCAGTGTCTTTTGCTTTATGTACTTGGCTCGAGGGAGTTGCTTGACCAAGGGTTTATTAGGCTGTGTTTTGCCGGGGGTTGCGTCAGTGTTGTTGTGCAAAAAGAAGGATGGCATGATGCAGATGTGCAAGGGGCTTTGGTAGCTGAATAAGTTGATGTTCTGTTGATCTTTTTGGGATGCTTCGGTGGTTTGTAAGATTGGTTTGAGTACGGGTGTTGTCTGTTGAAGGTAAGGGATGTGTTTGTGTTTAGATTTTCCTTATGTAAGGAGTACGACAGTAAGCATTTTTGGTTATGATGTTTGGGTTGATCGATTCATGGATTGCATTCATAGTTATGATGAGTCGGATAATCCTTGAGTTTTTGGATCAGTTGGTTGTGGTGCTTATTGTTGGTCTTTCCGTGTACAGAAGTACCGAGAAGGGTTTTGATCGATAAATATGGTTGGTTTAGTGGATTTTGGGGGAGAAATGAATGTTGCTCTTTGTTTGGGAAGTATGAGTTTTGGGTATGTTGCTAAGAATTCTGGTTCTAAGAATGTTATTAGTAAGTGTGAACAGATAAACATGCACAGTTCAAAAACACTTATATGTATATGTAAATATGTCAGTACATACATACATTTGGGAATGACATTAGAGGTTTTACATACATACACATATACATATATGAGGGCATATAAGTAATCATGCATACATATGTTCATACTTACAAATGACTGATTGGAAATCAATAGAGGTGAGAAGTTGAGCATCCATTTTCTTTCAGGTTGTTGCAACTGTTGAGGATATCAGAATGGAGGTGGGAAGGAATCACCATGGATTTTGTGTCTGGGTTGCATTTGACACTTATCGAAAAGAATTCCTCTTGGGTAATTGTTGATTGAATTGCGAAGTGTGTGCACCTTTGTGGCTATTCTTGTGATGTATGTTTTAGAATAAGTGGCAGATTTGTATGTTGCCGGGTTGGTGCGTTTGCATAGTGTGTCTGAGTCCCTAGTTTTGGATAGAGATCCGTGGGTTACAGCGAGGTTCTGAGGGTGTTGCTTGAGTTTGATTGTATGTACTTCATATATTTCCTAGATGGATGGCGAGTTAGAGCATGGAATTCAGGTTTTGAAAGATAAGTTGGGTTGTGTACCATTGGGTTCATGGGAAAGTGTAAAAAGCAAATGCCTTTGGTAGAGTTTGCTTTAATGGCAGTTATCAGGCAAGTATGCAGGTGGTACCGTACGAGGCGTTGTGTGGTTAGAGGTGCCATACGCCCGTGTGTTGGGCTGAAATTAGGAAAGGTACGTTCCCATGTCTGATGTGTTGAAAGGCACCAGTGAGAAGGTCAAGTTGTTATGTGAATGCTTGAAAGCAGCTTCAAATCGTCAGAAATTCTACGCGGATTTGAAGCGTAGTGTTTTAGAGTGTGTTGTTGATGGTCGGATGATCATGATGGTATCACCTTGGAAGAAGGTGATGCGTTTTGAGCGGAAAAAGAAAGCTTAGCTGAGGTTTTGTGGACCATACGAGTTTGTTGAACATGTGGGTCATGTTGCTTATTGTTGAGGTTATCTCCTGCGTTGGAAGGGTTCCATGATGTGTGTCATGTAATGATGTTGGGAAGGTATCGGTTGGATTCCTCGCATGTTGTGCCGGTGGAAGGCATTGTGTTGGGATCGAATTTATCTTGTAATAGGGATCCAGTGGAGATCCTTGATTCCAACGGTAGGGTTCAGCGTGGTAAGATGGTTGGGCATGTTAAGGTGTTGTGGAGATACCGCAGTGTTAAGAAGCCATATGAGAATGTAAGTCAGAGATGTTGGAGCAGTTCTGCTTTTGTTTCCTCCGAGTAAATTTCAGGGACGAAATTTCTTAAGTGGGGGAGAGTTGTAATGCCCCGGTTTTAGGCCTAGCGGTTTTGACACTTATTACACGGTCCGATGGACTGGGTTAGAGATTCGAGTCGAATTCGGGACCATATATTTTCGGTAAGATAAAAATATGAAAAATGGTTAAAAATCATATTTTAATATATGATTAATATTGGTGAAATCAATTTTGGGAAATAAAATTTGGAAGTGTGACATTTTGGCTAGTGACCAAAATGCGATTTTTGAAAACTGTTTTTAAATGTGACTAAAATGAAAATGATCAAATTCTTAGAATCCTTAAGGATCTATTTTAACAAGTTTTTTTCTAGTGATTTATCCCTTTAATTAAATCATTTTAACATGTTTTTTAAAGGATAATAAAAAGAGATTTTAGATATTAAAGTTAGTTATTTGGTTTTAATGAAAATTGACGTAACATTTCTCTCAACTTTTCTCTCCGCTTCTTTTCTGCGAAACACTAAAGTTTTCATCAAAAACCAGAGGTGAGAGATCAATTTCACTTAGATTCTTGATCTACAACTGATTATTTAACTTTGATTTACAAAACCTCATTGAAATCTTGTGTTTTCTTAGCTTTAAACAAGCCAATTGAGGGAGAAATCACACAATAGGGGTCAGGTCCATGATCTCCTCTATTGAATGGTTCTTTATTGATATTCCCAAGTGTTTGATCCTTGATTTATAGTTTATAATCTGATTTTGTGTTTTTATATTGAATTAATTGATTTAATTAGGTGAAATTGATGAAAAAAATGAAAGTTTCGAATTGGATTTGTTTTCCAATATTGAGGATTGATTTTAAACATATTTTGGATGTATTATGATGTTGTTAAGTTGATTTTAACAATGGAAACCCAAAACTCTTGAATCTCTAATTGTTTAGGTTGTTAGAATTGTGTTTTGTGGAGTTGTGGTGGCTGTGTGATTTCTGGAAGTGTTTAGACGATTTGATTCTATTTTTAGGTGTTCATTGATGATATTGAGGGATTTTAATTGCTAGATTATGGTTGGGTTGTGTTTGGAAAGGATTAGATAATGTTTTCAGTTGTTGTGGCTGGGTAATTGTGAGGAGATTGTGGAAGTCCGTGTGGATTTGTTGTTGCAGTGTTTTGAATGCATTGAGATGCATTAATCCTCTGTTGTAATATGGTTAAAACAGGGGAGATGGATCCAGAAGTGATTGGTGAAGCTTTGGAGGCTTTGGACGCTTGTTTTGGCATCGGCGAATCGAGGTTTCGCGTATCGATGAGTGAGAATGTGGGTTCCAGCTTTGGAATATTTTAAAGGTGGTTTATGGGAGTTTAAACTTAGCTTGAAACTCTGGTTTAAACTTTGAAGTAAGTAAATGTGGTTTTTTTTCCTCTTGGTCGTGGTAGATTGAAATGGTTTTATGCACTTGTTTGGAATTACATGTTACCTATTGTTTAAGCACGTTTTAAAGTATTTGAGATAATGTTTTTGAGCATGAGATGCTGAAGGATGCACATGGTAAGTGATCCTTGTAAGTATATGATTTATACTTGTGGTTTAAAGCATGGTTGTTGCTTTGGAAAATGGTTTGGTTTTATGCTTGTTAAAAATAGTGAGATAAATGGTAAATGGTTAATTATATTGGCAAGTGACGTGGTTTTAAAATTGTTATCGAATATAGTTGGGCGGTCATAGGATTGATAGTGCACTATAACAAGTCGCCTTGGATGGGTTTAGATCCGTATACTGAAAACTCCATCCAAGTACCCTAACGGTAGAGGGGTTTTACAGTACCGTATACTTCCGTTAGTGGGTTAAGCATCTGACCGAGGGAAATGGTTGGTGTCCCTGTGGGTTGAAAGTGTACCCGGTTGTTTAGGTGCCGCGATTGTGATTGTATCGCTATTTCCGGTTGAGATGGCTTGAAGTGTTGGGTAAACACTTGTTGAATCCGTGTATTCGATGAACTATTTTGGTAAAGGAACTTGGTTAATGATCACTGGTGAGCCAATATAATTGTTAATGTATCATTGAAAGATTCATGTTGTATAATGCGATTTATACATGTTTACTCTTTAAGCTTTGCATATGATTGTTATGCATGGGAAGGCTTAAATTGAGGTTGAGCAATGTGATTTGATGTTGATTAATGATACATGTTGCATATGGTTTAATATGCTGGATTTTAAAGATAAAAAGTGCATGGTTTTCAAGGCATGATGTTTCGATGATAATGTTTAAGTGATGTTTTAAAGGATGATTGAATTGAGATTTTAATGTAATGATGAGAAATGGTTTTAATGTATTGATGGGTGCTGTTTTGAGCACTTATCACTAAGCCTAGTGTGTTTACACTCTTTTTGTCCATCAATGTAGAGAATTAAAAGCTTGGAAGGCAGCAAGAAGCAAGGGATCTTGAAAGACTTGGTAACCAAAGTATGTTTTTGGATTAGACTATAAGTAATAAGGACAATGGGGGTTTCCGTTGTTATTTGAGAGATGTTTTGTTGAATTCCCTATTTGAGCAAGTTTGTTTGGTTGCTCTTGAGTTGTAAATGGCCTTTATGGTTTATTTTTGGCGATGGTATGAAATTTGGTGTTTTGATTGAATGGTTTTCTAGGTTGCATGCCTATAGATTTACATTTGACGCAATATGCCGTAAATTGGTGATGAATTTGTGATGTTATGTGGTGGTTTGATTCTAGGTTATGGTGGTTGTGTGTTAGGAGCGGGCTGGGATGTTTTGGTATGGTTGAAAGCTTGTTAAACCAGCAAAAATAGACATTACAGGTCCAGGCGTACTGGTACGGGCGTCTCCATTTAGGGGTCTGAGTCCTAAAGTAGCCGAAAGACGGCTGAAAAAGACAATTCGTATCTTGAATCAGATGGGTTGCAACGATGAGCGCAAGTTGGGTTGCACTGTGTCCTTGTTACAAGGTGATGCTTATCACTGGTGGGTGACCACAATTGCGGGAGTCTTAGAGGCGGATGTGACTTGGGAGTTCTTTCGGAGAGCTTTCAAGAGAAAGTATCTTGGTTCTTAGTATCTAGACGCGAAGAAGCGCGAGTTTATGTCACTGTCGTAGGGTGGCATATCGGTTACCGAGTATGAGTTGAAGTTTGTTCGCTTAAGTCAGTATGCCCCAGAGTTTGTTCTAGATGAGCAATAGAGGTGCGATAGGTTTCTCTATGGTATCGTGAAGGACATCGAGACGTATTTGTTGGCTGCGGATTACATAGATTTTGATGTGTTGGTCAATCATGCCAAGGATATTGAGCAGTCTTGGTAGTGACGGGACAAGTTTCGGGCATGAGCTCGAGTAAGAGAGCAGCTGATTTTGGGAAGCAGAATATAAGGTTTCAGGATAAGAGGCATAAGCCAGATCACAGGCATGGTGGCGGTGTTGGCCAGATTAACCAGGGAGTTCGAGTTGTAGCTGAGTGTGAGCATTGTGGTAGGTGCCACATGGGTGCACGTTGGGGAAATACTGATTTTTACTAGGTATGTGGATCTCCAGATCACATGAAGCGTGATTTTCCTCGTGCTGTGAGGGATGCACCATTTCCTACTGCTGCACCTTCTAGGGGCTGAGGCCGTGGCAGGGATAATTTTCAGAGGCGTGAGGATGGATAGAGAGTTATGGCTCATGCTTTTGCTGTACAACCGAAGAATGGTGGACCAGCTCGGATCTATGCTCATCATGAGGGTCACAATGAAATTGATGTGACCGTAGGTACCTTCACTTTGCAATCCTTGTTATTATTTTCCTTGATTGATTTAGGGTCTACTCATTCTTATATCTTGAGTAAACATGCATTTTTGTTGAATGTTTCTGTTGAGATCTTGGATGTTGGCATGTTAGTAACTAGTTCATTTAGCGAGACGGTTATGACTGGAAAGTTGTATAGGCGGTGTCCTTTGGTAGTGCATGACATTCGGTCTGTTCGTGATTATTAGAAAGTTTTTCTGTAACACTCTGGTTTTGGGTTTAACAATTTTGAGGTTTATTAGACGGTTTGGTGGACAGGGTTAGAGATTCGAGTTAGATTCCGGACTGTATATTTTTTGGTAAGATAAAAATATGGAAAATAGTTAAAAATCATATTTTAATATATATTGATTTTTGGTGGAATCAATTTTAGAAAAAGGAATTTGGAAATATGACATTTTGGGTTAGTGACCAAAATGCGATTTTTGAAAACTGTTTAAAGTGACTAAAATCAAAAGGGTCAAATCCTTAGAATCCTTAAGGAGCTAATCTACCAAGTGTTTGCTGGTGGTTTCTCTCTTCAATTAAAACATTTTAAACATGTGTTTTAAAAGGGTGTTAATAAGGATTAAATATCTAAAGTTAGTTATTAGCTTTTAAAAGAAATTCACGTAACTTTTTCCTAAACCTTTTCTCTCAACTTCTTTTCTTCCAAACACTCAGAATTTCATCAAATCTAGAGGTAAGGAACTATTTTCACTCAAATTATTGATTTTAATTTGATTCTTTAACTTTGTTTTGCAAATTCTCATTGAAATCTTATATTTTCTTAGCTTTAAACAAGCTAAATGAGGGAGAAATCACATAACAGGGGTAAGGTCTGTGATCTCCTCTATTAAATGGTTCTTTATTGATATTCCCAAGTATTTGGTTCTTGATTTATAAGTTGTAATGTGATTTTAATGTTTTATCCATGTTTAATTGAGTTATTTTGGAAATATTGATGAAACATGGTGATTTTCGAAGTGGATCTGATTTCTGGTATTTGAGATTGATTTAATATATGTTTTGGATGTGTTCTGATGTTGATAAGTTGTTTTTATCAATAGAATCCTGAAACTCTTGAATCTCTAGTTATTTAGGTTGCTAGTTTTGAGCTATTATGGAGATAATCGAGTTTAATGTTTGCTGGAAATAAAATGATGTTAGGAAAGGGTTTTTGGATGTTATTAGATGTTGGTTGATGGCTTGAATTGTTGTTTTATGGCTGCTTTAAGTTTCGGAAACGTTTGATGTTGATTTCGGTATGTTTTAGATAGTTTTCGAGTGGGCAACTTGGGAGTTGCGGGAGATTGCTGTTAGGCAATTGTTTGAATGCATTTATCCTCTGGTTTTATGTGTTAAAAATAGGTGATAGTCAAGGTGATGAAGCTTGACGTTGTTGGTGGCTTATCGGGAGCTTGATTCGCGTTGGCAAGGAAGGCGAGGTGTATTAGTGAGTGGAAATTGGTTTTAAATGCTTTACAAAGGTTTGTAAAGGTTGTTGGCAGTTTAGGGTAAGTGTGAGACACTTACCTAAGCTCAGACGTAAGTTTCCCTTATTTTGCTCTTGAATATCGGCTTAGATATGAGCACGTTGTTTGCATGTTTTGATGATAAACATGGTATGATTTACTTACTGGTAATGCACAATTTTAGTACATATGCAGGGGTTTGAAAGTAGATTAAATGCTA
The DNA here is from genome assembly GCA_019671005.1 of Hibiscus mutabilis. NCBI lineage: Eukaryota > Viridiplantae > Streptophyta > Magnoliopsida > Malvales > Malvaceae > Hibiscus > Hibiscus mutabilis. Next base: position 34,385,245 of record CM033728.1, read on the forward strand.
TTGAGCATTGGGTTTCATTCCGGTTGGGAATGGTATTATTGTATTGGCAATGAGATTGGCATATGTGGCATTATATAAAATGCATTGTAAAACAGTAAGTACATGGTTTTGTAAATGATATATTGGCTATGTGACAAGGTGAGAAAACAATCGGATATAGTTGGCATGCCATAGGATTAAAAGTGCACTATAAAATATGAACAAAATCGATCGTGGCCATGGGTCCTTGAGGTATGGCGGTGAAACAAGGCCATTCAGACTGTTGGGAACCTTATTTGGGGATTTGTGATTAACTAGGCAACCCATATTGATGGTGATCTTGCGGATTAACTAGGCAAGGTCGGCATACTTGCGGTTTAACTAGGCAAGGGTGAGATCTCACGGTTTAACTAGGCGAGGGTGTCAAATCTTACGGTTTAACTAGGCAAGGTTTGGGATATCATGCGGTTTAACTAGGCATGGTATGAGAGATCTGTGTATCAGATATGTGTATAGGATAGAGGTAGTCTATCCGGGTCACTATAAATGCCAATTTATGAGAAAGTTCATGTGTTGAACCTTATTTGTAATGTTTTAGGATTTAAGCATGGTTTGTTTAAAATGCTTTGGGAATTAAGCATGGATTATATATGATGTTAAATGTTGATTATTATGTTTTGATTTGGTTGGAATCATGGGAAAAATGCTTAGGTTGTAAGCATATGGTTTTTAAATGGTTTTAACGCATCATTGATTATGAGAATCCTCACTAAGCTTGTGTGCTTATGCTCTCTTTTTCCTAATGGTGCAGAGCATTAAAGTTCGGGGCAGCAAAGGCAAGGTTGCAAGGATCAAAGAGATAAAACTACTTTTAAGTATGAACTCAGTTTATGTTCCGGGTTAAAAAGGCAATGTGTTCGCCAAGGTTTTTACGAGTTGTAAATCCGTTGGATTGTGGTTTCTTAGAATTATTCTATGTTGGTTTTAGACTATGGTTATATGTGGTTTGGCTTGATGTTATTACTTACCCATGGTTGAGGTTGAATGATTGTGTAGTTATGCATCTAGAGTTTCCTTGTGGATTGCTATGTCGTGCTGGTTTGGCCAAGTTTACTATGGTATGATAATAGTGTTGGCTTGTTGCTTATGTTGAGAATAGCCTAATTGTGCATTTTGATATGTTTGGCAAAGTGGTCTAGGAAGAATGCCTCTAGAGTGGTTCTTTGGAAGCTTGATGTTGTTTTGCTTGCCTAATCTTGGCGTAAATATTAGATTATGTATATTGATGGGTTGAGATGCATGTTTGAAAGTTGATAGGGGCCAATTGCATCTAGAATTGTGTGAAAAATCAGCTAATCTTGACATTACAGGCCCTGGCGTACCGATATGCGAGGGACCGTATCGGTACGGCTAGGCAATTTTGGGCAAGGCATTTCGATACAAACAAGTAAACAAGGCCAGAGTGTATCGATACGAGTAAGGGAGTTTCGGTATGCCCAGTGGTCACTGGAATTTTACTTTTTGAAGACGAGGTCGCGTACCGAAACATCAAGGTACCGTATCGGTACGATGAGAAATGACTTCAAACTATATTTTAAATTCGAAGTAGCGTACCGGTACAGCCTCACCATATCGAAATGATGTGTTCACAACCGTATCGATACGGGCCTCAGCGTATCGATACGTATGTCGTTAAATCTATTAATGTCATAGATGGCCAGTTCTATTTTCTTATGTTTTAGTCCCTTATTCTTGTTTTGTCAATTATTTGAGCATGGATGATCGTCTGAAGCTGATTTTTGACATATAAGTATGAAACAAACTTAGTTAAAGGCTGGTAACTTAAAAACAGGAAAAACCTTTTTACATTGCTAAATTTACAATTTGGTCCCTAAATTGTGTTGTGGCCAATTGGATGTCGTTGCGATGCCCGGTTGGAATGAGTGCTCACCTACGAACATTATGATCATGTAGAAAAGCTTTAATGCATCTAGACAAGATAAAAGAAAAAAATAGACGTGTTTTAGGTTTAATCTTCTCGGTTTACTTCGGTATACCTGATGTAGCTTACTCGGGCCGGTCTTGCGACTAGGCCGGGTTAAGGGGGTTACATTTTCCTAAAGAGTTGCTAGGTTTACCTCTGAATAGAGAGGTAGAATTTGATATTGAGACGTACGTGGGTATGACTCCGGTGTCTATTGCTCCTTGTCAAATGGCACCGAAGAAATTAAAGGAGTTGAAGACAGAACTTTAGGAGTTGTTGGATTATGGGTTCATTCGACCGAGTTTTTTGCCATGGAGTGCTCCTGTTCTTTTTGTGAAAAAGAAGGATGGTACGATGCATATGTGCATTGATTACCTGCAGTTGAATAAGTTGACAGTGAAGAATAAGTATTCTTTGGTGAGGATTGATGATTTGTTTGATCAGTTTCGTGGAACGGCTGTGTTTTCTAAGATTGATCTAAGATTGGGGTATTATCAGTTAAAGTTTAATGAGGTGGATGTGCATAAGACTGCATTTTGTATAAGGTACGGGCATTATGAGTTCTTGGTGATGTCGCTTGGTTTAACGAATGGCCTGGCTGCGTTCATGGATATGATGAATAGGGTGTTCCATGAATATCTTGATCAGTTCGTGGTGGTGTTTATTGATGATATTCTTGTGTAGTCTCGTACCGAGGAAGAACATGATCAGCATTTAAGGATTGTTTTGCAACCTTGAAGGATAATCAGTTGTATGCCAAATTGAGTAAGTGTAAGTTTTGGCTGAAGGAAGTGATGTTCCTTGGTCATGTGGTTTCCGCGGAGGGTATTCATGAGGCTATTCTCAATTGGAAGCAACCTAGGTCTGTATCGGAGGTTCGTAGTTTAATTGGGTTGGCTGGTTATTATCGTCATTTTGTAGATAGGTTTTCTAGTATTACGGCACCGTTGACGAAGTTGTTGCAAAAGAATGTTCCTTATGTGTGGACGGAGAATCAACAACATAGTTTTGAGAAGTTGAGGGAAGTCTTGACTCATGCTCCTGTGTTGAATCAACCCGAGCCAGGGAAAGAGTTTGTGGTTTATAGTGATGCATCTTACGTTGGTTCCGGTCGTGTGCTGATGTAAGATGGTAAGGTTATGGCCTATGCGTCGAGACATCTGAAAGTTTATGAGGGCAATTATCCAACTCATGATTTGGAGCTTGTGGCTGTGGTGTTTCCCTTGAAAATTTGGAGACATTACCTTTATGGTGAAAAATGTGTTGTTTTTACGGATCATAAGAATCTAAAGTATTTGATGTCTCAAAAGGATTTGAATCTTAGCAATGTAGATGGTTGGAGTTGCTTAAGGATTATGACTTGTCAATCGAGTATCACCTTGGAAATATGCGTTGAGTCGTAAGGCTGTGGTTGAGCTTAGGGCTATGTTTGTGAGGTTGAGTGTGACACAGGAATGTGGGTTAAGCCAACGTTGTCACAATTGAGTAAAGTTAAACAACCGTGTGATGATTCTCTTGTTTCACATGTTAAGGAAATATCGGATGGTAATCCGATGGATTTCTATTTTGATGATAATAGGGCTTTGCGTTTCAAGTGTCGAATAGCGGTGTCGGATGATTCGAAGCTGAGGTATACTATTTTGACGGAGGCACATTCTAGTCCTTTTGCTATGCATCCCGGTAGTACCAAAATGTATCGTGGGTTGAAAGAGGTGTACTATTGGGTTGGTTTGAAGAAGGATATGGCTGAATTTGTTTCTAAGTGCATGGTGTGTCAGCGAGTTAAGTCTGAACATCAGTTTTCATCCGGGTTGTTGCAACCATTGAGAATTCTGGAATGGAAGTGGGAGAGAATCACCATGGATTTTGTTTCAGAGTTTCCTTTGACACCGACTAAAAAGGATTCCATTTGGGTGATTATTGATCGATTTACGAAGTGTGCACATTTTCTACTAGTGCATACAACATACACCTTGGACAAGTTGGTGAACTTGTATATTGCTGAGATTGTGTGTTTGCACCAGGTACCTAAGTCCATTATTTCGAATAGAGATCCGAGGTTTACAGCAAGGTTTTGGAAATGTTTGCATCGGGCTTTGGGTACAAGGTTATGTTTCAACATTGCATATCATCCTCAGCCGGATGGTCAGTTTGAGAGTGTTATCCAGGTTTTGAAGGATATGTTGAGATGATGCATCATTGAGTTCCAAGGAACCTAGGAGAAGCATTTACCTTGAGTTTGTTTATAATAATAGTTATCAAGCGAGTATACAGATGGCACCGTATGAGGCTTTATATGGTCGGAAGTGTCGTACGCCTTTGTGTTGGGCTGAGGTTGGGGAAAAACATGTTTCCTTACTGGATGTGTTGAGAGATACGGATGATAAGGTAAAGCTTGTGTCTGACTTGAAAGTGGCTGCGGATCGGCAGAAATCTTACACGGATTTGAAGCGTAAAGAGATTGAATATGCGGTGGGTGATCGTGTGTTCTTGAAATTGTCATTGTGGAAAAAGGTGATGCAGTTCAGATGTAAGGGTAAGCTTAGTCTGAGGTTTATTGAACCATATGAGGTTATGGAGTGTGTTGGTCCAGTGGCTTATCGGTTGAGGTTACCTCCCGAGCTGGAGAAAATACATGATGTGTTCCATGTATCTATGTTGACGAGCTATCGGTCGGATCCTTCACATGTTATGCCGGTGGAGCATATTGAGTTGAGGCCGGATTTATCCTTTGATGAGGAACCAGTGGAAATCCTTGATTGTAGCATCAAAGTTCTTTGTGGCAAGACGATTGAGCTTGTTAAGGTTTTGTGGGGACATCGTTGTGTCAAGGAAGCCACTTGGGAAAGCAAGGCAGACATGTTGGAGCAATTTCCGCATTTGTTTCCTCCAGGTAAATTTCGGGGATGAAATTTCTTAAGTGGGGGAGAGTTGTAACTTCCCGGTTTTGGGTTTAGTTGTTTTGTGGTTTGTTCTAAGGGTTCGGTGGACCGGTATTAGGGATTCGAGTTGGTTTTGGGATTAAATCGGATTAAATATTTTTGAAGGTGATAAAAATATAGAAAAATGTTCAAAAATCATTATTTAATATATTAATGATTTTGGTAAAATCAATTTTATAAAATGAGTTTTGGAAATCAAACATTTTGGACTAGTGACCAAAATGTAAAATTTGAAAACTATTTTTAGTGACTGTTCTGTAAAGAGTCAAAACTTTGAATCTTCAAGGAGCTAGTTGCCTAAAAGTCTAATCTCAGACTTTATCCCTTAATTGGCTATTTTAAAAGTGTTTTGGAAAATATAAATAGGTTGGGGAGAATTAATTTGATATTAAATCTTTAAAACAAAAATCACGTAACTAACCTTCTCTCAAAATATTTTCTCTCAAAATCTCTCCAGCCAAACATCATTCTCCTCTTCTAAATCTTAAGGTAAAATCATGTTTTCTTTAATCCTTTGATTTCAAATGATTTCTTGTTGATTGTTTAGCAAAACCTTATTTTTTTAACTTTATTTTCTCATGTAAATCATCCAATTAAGGGAGAAAGCATCCATTAGAGGTAATGTTCGTTCTTCTCCTCTAGTGAAATGTTCTTTATTGAAATCCCAAGTTATTGATTCTTTACAATTGTTTTCTAATGTGTTTTGATAGTTTAATTAAGGAAAATTGGTTTAATTGTGTTGCGATTGAGAAAATTTATATATTTTCGGATTGGATCGTTTTGCTGGGTTCTTGTTCAGTTTAGATCATGATTTTAGTGTTTGATAATGTTGAAGGCTTGGTTTTATCAATATAATCCCGAAACTAGTTGAATCCCTAATGTTAATGGTTGTTAGTTGAGGGTTTTTGTGATGTTAGTGGAGTTTAATCATTGCTAGAAGTAAAATGATGTTGAAAAAGGTTTTTTTAGATGTTAATTGATGGAGTTTGATGTATTGAATCGTTGTTTTGTGACTGGGTTAAGAATGGAAAGTGTTTGAGGTTGATTTCGATAAGTTCCGGATGGTTGTTGTGTGGAAACTTGTGAGTTGCGGGTATTTTCTTTAAGGCAGTGGTTTGGATGCATTTGGATGCATTTTGATGCATGTTTCCTCTGGTTTTGTGCGTCCAAAACATGGGATAATCAAGGAGAAGTAGCTTGAGGTGGATCGTTGCTTGTCGGGAGCTCAATTTGCGTTGGCAAGTGAGGCGAGGTGTAATCGATGAGTGGGAAATAGTTTTAAATGCCTTTAAAGGGTTTGCAAATGGTGTTGGGAGTTTAGGAAAAGTTTGAAACACTTACCTAAGCTCAGAAGTAAGTTTCCCTCTTTTGCCCTTTAATATCAGATTGGATATGAGCATGGTTGAGTACATGTTTTGGTTTAAACATGGTTTGTTTTATTTACTGTAAATGCATGGTTTTGAATACATATGCAATGTTTATAAAGTATATGAAATGCTAGTGAGCACTAGTTTTCATTCCGATTGGGAATGTGGTATTGCTTTGGCAATGAGGTACGCATATGTGGCAATTTTGTATAATGCATTGTAAAATAGTAAGAAAATGATTTATAAATGATATATTGGCTATGTGACATGATGAGAAAACATTCAGATATAGTTGGTATGCCATAGGATAAAGTGCACTAGAATATATGTTTAAAATCGTTCGTGTCCATGGGTCCCTGAGGTATAGCGGATTGGGTACTCGGACTATTGGGTTCTCGCTAGAGGTTATGCGATTGGCTAGCCTATGTGAGGGTAAATCTTGCGGATTGGCAAGGTTTGAGATATCATGCGGATTGGCATGGTATGAGTATGGTGGGGGATTGTCCATCAAGATTATCCATGTATCCGATTTATTGGTGGAGGATTGTTCATCCAAGGATAGAGGATTGTTTACCCGGGGTCACTATAATTGCCAATATATGAAAGTTCATGTGTTGAACCTATTTTATAATGCTTTGGGATTTAAGCATGAGATAATTTAATGCTTTGGGATCTAAGCATGTGATTTGTAAATGTTTTTGCATAAGGTTGATATGCATGTTTGATTTGGAAACAATGAAAATGCTTTGGTCGTAAGCATGGTTTGAAAACAAGTGTTTAGGTTTCAAAGGATTTTAAATGCATCATTATTTTATGAGCTTTCTCACTAAGCATGTGTGCTTACGCTTTCTTTTTCCTAATGATGCAGAGCATTGAAGTTGGGGCAGTAAGGTTTAAAGTGATCCAAGAACAAAGAGTACTTTTGAGTATGAACTCGGTTTAAGTTTCTGGTTAATAAGGCAATGTGCTCGCCATGTTTTTGGGATTTGTAATTCTCTTTTCCCCTTGTTTTCGAGAATGTTTAATGATTTGTTTTGGGAGTTGGATTTATGTTGATAAGTATGTTGTGAATCCTTGCTTATGGTTGATGCTAGGTGGTTGCTTAGGTATGCATCCAGATAGCCTTGATTGAATGCCATGTCTTGATAACTCTAGCATGTTGGTTTTGATGTTATAGATATGTGTGGAAGTGGCATATGCTAGTAATTGATCAATTGAGTGTTTTGGTATGTTCGGTAAAGTGGTCTAGGGAGCATGCCTATAGGTTGATCTTTTGGAAGCTTATATTTTGTTGTGGTTGCTAAATGATAGTGCAAGTATTGGAATATGAATAGATGGTTGTTGTATGTATGAGTTTGAGTTGCTAGGACCTAAATGCATCTAGTTTCGTTTGAAGAACCAGCTAAAAATGACATTTTGGGTCCGGGCGTATCGGAACGCGTCCCTTCGTGCAGGTACAGCTAGGCCATTTCAGGCATAGCGTTTTGATACGCGAGAGATGTGTTTCGATACGAGTAAGCCTTTTTAGGCATAGTGTTTCGATACGCGGGGAGGTGTTTCGATACAGGTTAGAGTAATTTGGCTGAGCGTTTTGATACGCGGAGTCGTATCATTACGGATTTGAGCTACTAGAATCTGAGTTTTGAAAATTGGCAAAGGCTTACCGAAACACCTATACGCGTATCGATACGGGCTGCAGTTAAATCATTTATTAGAATGTTTGATAGTTTCTAATTCTTTTGATTTGGTCCCTAATTGTTGTGAATGCAATTGCTTGAGTTTGGTTGGTCGTATTGAGTCAAGAATTGACATGCAAGCATGTAATCTGACTAATTGAGGATTGGTATCCCTAATTCCTTTAATAGTCTGTTAATTTACCAATTTTACATTTTAGTCCCTAGAATGTATCGTATGCAATTGGTTGCCTTTCTGTGGTCTGTTTCCTTTGTAAATTCATCCGCTGCAAGCATGATCACTTAAGTTTAATAATATGCATCTTGACAAGATAGAAGGAAAAAATGGATCGATTTTTCGTAATCTTTCTCTGTTTTACTTCGGCAAACCTAATGTAGCTCCCTCAATTCGGTTGGGCTTCTAGGCCGGGTTGAGGGGGTACATATTATGCCTAATTGCATATAGTTAGGGGAGTCTCAATTGCGCGAGTTACATGTTTTTGTAATACCCGTTTCCTGGCCTGGTACGAATCTAGGTCAAAATATGTTACCAGAGAATGATACGGTATTTGGTGTGATAATTTGTTCATTAATCGAAGATTTGATGGAGAATCAATAAGCGATACAGTGCAGCATTCAAAACAATAAGGTCGGTACTTTAATATGATACTGAATTCTGAGTTTTGGACCAATCTTAAAGTTTTAGGGACTAAACTTTAATTTTGATAAATTAAGAGTCCATTTTAGAAATTAAACCGACCATAATGTAATTCGAGCTATAGACATCGTATCTGTAAATTTTTATATTAATCGGAGTTCATTTAGTAGCTCAATTTAACCTTACAAGATTTTAGTGACCAATTGGTAAAGTTCCAGAATTTGTTTTAGACCTTTTAACGGAATTAATGGTATGGGTACCGGTACGCACTGGGGATATACCGATACGCCTTAGATGAGTTCAATAAGTTAATTATTGCAATAAGGGATCGTACTGATACGAGACACCCCGTATCGATACGCTATGATCAATGTGTCTTAATAATTTTACAGATTCAAAAGGTCGTACCAATACGGGTCCTACCATATCGATACACGAGGCCTTAATTCAATATTACAAGTTTAGTGACAAAAGAGAGTACCGATACACCTATAGCCATATCTGTACGAGACTGACTATACAAGGAAGGGATCCGTACACATGTACCCGTACCGATGCCTAGCTTTAGTTCAAATTCCAGATTTGAAAACCCATATTGGTACGACTTAAGCCGTATCGGTATGCCCTTATTCTTGGGCTCAGTAATGCACGCCCGTACCTGGCATCCACTACCCGTATTGGTACGGTAAGGTCTTTAATGTTAATTCTTATCTGGTTTATTATCCATTCACACAGCCAAACCTTATTCAAATTTAATATAATTTTACCAGTAAGTTTGTTTAGCCTAAATCTAATAGCATGCCAAATTTTAGGGTCATTTGAATCCAGTTAATTCGTTTTCCCTGATTTAGGCCAAATATGCATTTTAGTCCACTTTTAACCAATTTCAAAAAGTCTCATTTTAGCCTCTTAAGCATACCAAAAGCATACACAATATACATGCATCCATGTGGTCAAAAGTGACTTATACAAACATTATGCCGCCATTCTAAGAGTTTGTAGGATGGACATACTTTACTTTAACGACTTAGGTGACTTACCAAAACTTCAACTTAGCCTGGTCTTGACTCCAAACCTTGTTAACTTGAAATGCATGGAAAATAAATGCATTAGGCATGCTTTTCCTAGCAAGGTAGTTATAAATGATACAAAATGCAATGAATGCATCTATACCATGCATCAATAACATCAAAAGCAACAATGTGACAATATGTCCAAGTCTATGCTCAATACTATAACAATAAACGATGCAATGGCAATAATCAATATGATAGCAATATTTAGGCAATAACAATAATCAACAACAATATGTTTCCTTAATTCGTTTATAACAATGTTCGCCTTGGATTGCTCTTGGACATTGGTAGCTTGGGTTCGATAATATCAAGCTCAAAGCACAAAGCAATGGCTTGTTTCAATATGGTATCAATGTTTCAATGCTTCCAGTGCCCGTACTCTCTCCAACTGAAACCTCTGCTTCACCTAGGGTCGTCACCCTTGGACTGTAGTCTTAATAATATACCAAGTACTATGTCAAAGCGTCCAATGGCTTTTCCTCAATATTTTGCCAATTATAGTATTTCGGTAACAATGATTCAGTAACATTAAGTCAATATCAATAAATCAATATCAATGCTTCAATGACAATGACTCGATATACCAATGCTTCGATGACATCAACAAACGATACTACGAATAATGTTTCGATGCAATACTTACCAATACTCACCAATATGGTCACCAATGATGTTCTATGCAAAAATCCTTAATTCGAAAGGTTAGCAATGCAATAATCAATATCTAAGATGTCAGTAAAGGCACCTAGCCTATTCATGTGACTCCGACTACACTCAACTTAACCTGCAAAGCTCTTAAGGCTCTTGGATAATGATTCCCTTGCTCCTTGCTTTTGAAGGAGATGATGGTCCTTCTTTCTCCAACACTTGAGCTAGGTAAAAACAATAGGGAGATATTAGAATCGATACGATGAACTCAAAACGAATATTCAAACTTTAGTAGCCTTTAACTAACAAAACTTCCATGGATTTAAGCTTAGGAAGCATGGGTTTAACTATGACCTTCAAAAGCTTAAACTTGAAATTAAGCTTCCATAATCCATGGATTCACAAAATTTCTTGGGGGCTTTAGCTTACCAAACTGAGGGCTATTCAATGGTGTTGAGAAATCAAAGAAAGCTTGCACTGGAAATAGAGGTGCTAGCTTGAGCTTGAGGTAGGGGATGACAACAGAGGGGCTTGGTTAAGCTTTATGAAAGATGAAGAAAAGATTAATAGAATTGAAGAAGGGCTCGCTGGGTTGCTTTTCAGTGGAATATTAAACTTCAAACTCCTTTAAATGAACCGAGGAGCTTACCCTCCCCTAAGGGTAAGCTTAATATATCAATATCTATCTTTTCTCAAATTAAAGCTATAATAATTATCATCATGTGTTTGTCATCCTTTCTTACAAATTCATGTGAATTCACATGAAGCAAGGAGGTGAATCATCCTTCAAAAGGGATAATTATGAGGGTAGTCCCTTAACTTTCCAAACTTTGCATTTTTGCCCCCAAACTTTCAAATTTTACAATTTACTCACAACATTGTTTTCAAAGACTTCAATTAGGCCCAAAATCTATAAATTGTCTCAATTGGAGTCTAATACGATATAATTGACCACACAAATAAAGACAATACAATATTTGGATCTTTCTAATATAGAATTTTCGATTGCCAGAACCTAATTCCGACTAGACCGATTTTTAGGGTGTTACAAATCTTCTCCTTAAGAAAAAATTCATCCTCAAATTTTACATGAATCGAAGAGACAAGGGTACTACTGCTTTATTGTCTCCTCTGGTTCCCAGGTAGCTTCTTCAATGGTATGGCTCATCTAGAGAACTTTAACTAACGATACAAATTTGTTGCGGAGCCTCTTAACTTTTCTTACAAGAATCTGAATTAGTTTTTCCTCATAGGTCAAATCCTGTTAGATCTGCACAGATTCTAGCTCAATAATATTTGAAGGGTCAGAGAGGTATTTTTGAAGAATCGAAACATGGAACACATTATGAATCTTGCTTAATTCCGAGGGTAATGCCAAACGGTATGCCACAAGGCCAAGTTTCTCAATAATTTCAAAGGGGCCAATGAATCAGGGACTCAACTTCCCCATTTTGCCAAACCTCATAATCTTCTTCCATGACAAAACTTTAAGGAAGTCTTTCTCACCAACCTCGTACTGAATATCCCTTCGTCTAAGGTCAGTATAGGACTTCTGACGGTCAAAGGTTACCTTCAAATGGTCATGGATGATGGTAACACGTTCTTCAGTTTCCCTAAGTAAGTCAGGGCCCAACACTTTGTCTTTATTATGTTTAGACCAGCATAATGGAGTTCTGCATCGTCTTCTATACAATGCCTCATACATGGCCATTTTGATGGAAGCTTGATAGCTATTGTTGTAGGCAAATTCGATAAGAGGTAGGGATTTCTCCCAAGATCCCCCGAAATCGACAACACATGCACGTAACATATCTTCCAAAATCTGAATTAGCTTTTCTGACTGGCCGTCAAATTGAGGGTGGAAAGTAGTACTAAGATTGACTCTAGTACCCAGAGCCCCTTGCAATGTTCTGCAGAATCGAGATGCAAACCGAGGGTCTCGATCAGAGATGATAGACTTTGGTACTCTGTGGAGTCGGATAACTTCCTTGATATACAAGTCAGCTAATTTAGGAAGCCCATAGTCCATTCTGACCGGTAAGAAATGTACTGACTTGGTGAAACAATCGACAATGACCCAAATAGCATCATTCTTTACAGGAGTTAGAGGCAGACCACTAACAAAGTCTATGGTGATCCTCTCCTACTTCTATTGCAGTAGATCAATAGGTGTAATACCCGAATTTTATCGGGTTATCAATAAATAAATAAATAATAAATCCAATATTATAATAGTAGTCCAAAATAATAAATAAAGTCCATTATTCATACAAATGTCCATATTACAATTTAAAATCCCAAATTCAATTTCAAAGCCCATGTTATAATATTTCCCACCCATTTTACAACTCAAATTCTTATAAATAGCCCAAACAAGGACATTGAGCTTTCTTTGCCCGCCAAAATGGCAACGTGGCATTGGGGGAATGGTCTTTTCAATTTCACTCGGGTCCAGACCCTTTCCCTTTTCCAACTGTTGCTTGCTGATGTCACTATCCTCCACTACTATAAATACATGGAAAGAGAAATTATTAGTTAATTAATGACACAATTATTGCAAAAATAATTGGAGAAAGAGAAGAAATTGAAGAGCCATACCTGGAAACTAGAAGGTTGTCAAAAAATCCATGAGTCACCGGGGAAGATGAACGGAGTAGTTACACTCTTGCCAGAGTTCGCCAGAAGGTACGTTGTCCTTTCCTTATTATTTTCCTATAATTTAAATACACAAAACATTAGACCTAGTGTTTTTAAAGCCTAAAAACAATAGATCATAAAAAGAAACAAGTTTTATTAGAGTTTTTATGAGTTTCAATAGTGGTTTTGGTGTCAGAGAGGTTAGAGAGTGACCGGAGTTGAAAATGGTTCAGTTTTGGGTAGATCTAGGAGGAAGTTGGGTGGTCTTGTTGGATCGGGTAGTTTAGGTTGAATCAGAGTGAAAATTGGAATTTTTAGGGTATTTTAGGGTTATAGCGCGGTGGACAGAAATCGCCACAATGAGGTGGCTGGAACCATAAAGTGGCCGAGAGTTTCAGGTGGTGGCCAGAGAATTGGGGAAGATGATCGAAGACGGCGATCAGTGATGGCCGGCGTCACCTTCGGCGGCCGACGAACAAGTTCGGGTGGTTGGAGTGGGGCAAGATAGGATTGAACGATGGTCGGTGTGGTGGCTTAAGACCGGGGTTGAGGTGTTCATAGGTTTTGGGAAGAACACATATGAATATTTAGGAAGTTAGGGTTATTTGATCTTGAAAAACGAAAGAAGTTGGAGGTTTTGTGTTTGTGAAGATTGAATGAAAATAAAATGAAGAACACGGAATGAAACTGAAGTAAACAAATGTGTTTGATCTTGGAAAACAAGAAAAAAAGTGTATTCAGGTGTTTTTATGGATCAGAGTTTAAGAAAGAAGAAGAATGATGATGAATTTTTGGTTGAATATATGAGTTTGATCGAAACGAGGGTGGAGCTTCTGGGTTGAGGTTGTTGGAGTTGAGAGAGTTGTAGATAGAGAGTAAATTGGGTGATTCGAAGTGAGAGAAGGTGAAAGTGAGAAATGGCTAGTTTAACTCGATTAAGGGATATAAATAGCTGAGTCAAAATGGTGTCGTTTTGGGCACCGGGTTTGGGGTGAACCCGCGCGTTTTGATTCGGTTCGGATCTAGGATCCGCGCCCTTCTTTTGGAACTTTATGGATTCGACCCAAACTCTTGTATTTCATTCAATTTAGTTCCTTAACCTCCCAATTGAACCTTTAACTTCGAATTTTATTCAATTTCATCCCCAAATCCTTTGTAATTGAATTCCAACCTTTGTAATCCTTTCAATTTAGCCATCAAATAAATAAAATCAATTTCTTAATTGTATTCAGTTTTATATTATTTATATGTGTGATGCATGTTTTAAACTGAGCATGTAAAATTATTTGTTAGATAATTAAATAACCTAGATCAATTAATTAGAGCCTTAGATTTTAGGTTTCTTTAACTAGAATTAAATAATAAAATTAGGAAGGACATTGTAGTTAATTAAATGTATATTAAATAGAAACTTTGGAGCCCAAATTTGGATGATGTTCCATTGTTTACAATAGGGTGTTATCTCAACATTGGCTTTAAAGATGTATATTTAATATACATTTCCACTTATAATTGGATAATAATTTAATTGGAGTCTTAATTAGGATTAGCACTTTAATTAATTAGAATGATTAATTAATTAGGAATATTATTAATTTAGGGGCTTTAATACATGGACAGTGTTCAAGCAATTGGCATTTTCTCTTGAAAGCCTTTTAAATTAATCAATAATCGTAGTTTAAATAACCTAATTAATTAGAGCCATCTTAGGTTAGAACTTAAAATGAACAAGACAATAATAAATCATTCATTTAAAACCTTTTATGTTGGAAATTCATTTTTTAAATATGAATAGGGGTGCCACTTAACGTGGTGCTTTTAATCTCATATTCGAATAAAATGAATTTCCTTATAAAAGGATATCTACATTTGGAATTTAAATTCATTTAATAATTATGGAATAAATTAAATTCAAATAATTATTTGGAATGCCAAAATGCCACGTAAAATTAAGGTATCGATAACGGGCGTTTGTGGGGGTGCTAATCCTTCCCCACACATAACCAAATCTTGAACACAACTTTTAAGAAATGAATCTCTGGTTTGTTTTTACGGTGTCTGGTCTACCTCGAAGTGATCGGTGGCGACTCAAAAATGTTTTTTAAGATTAAATAAATAAAAAAAAATCCAATTTAGTATATAAAAACCTGAATTTTCAAGGTCAAATTAAAAATGGCCAAAAACCCTAATTTTACAAAATATCAACCGTCAAGCTATTTTTACACACTGGTTTCAAAAAAATGGTCGAGACAGCTTGGCGACTCCACTATGGAATACTTTTTAAAAAATCGAGAGTCAAGCCTAATTAATTTTACGTGGCATTTTTGGCATTTTAGGACAGTAATTTGAATTTAATTTTTTCCATAATTATTGGATAAATTTTTAGAAAGATTGGAGATAGTTTTTTCTTGTGTGATATAAATTTTCATTCATGCATAAGCCTTCTACCCTGGCTTTTCACCCTTAAGTGGAAGTGAGGCATGATATTACGTGAGTTATTCAGCTCTGTGATCAAAATGTTGTCCTCCTTTCGGTATACCAACCTTCTACACCGTGAGGTTATGCCTCTGCTCAATGTCTTACTATAGTCTAGTAATGACAGTTCGGGTACCCAGAGTCTATATCCAAACCCACATACTGTAATAGAATCCTACCCCATAAGAGCCAGACAGAGACCTAGGATAGGGTGTTGCTGATTTAAATACGATTCTCTGGTTATTCTTTGTGTTTTTTGTTTACATCAAATTTAAGTTCTATTTGTTTTCACTATTATTGTAAGGTACTAACATGTTTTTTGTTTTGTTTTTGTTTCTTTTTTTCGTATATGGCATCATAATTGCATTCATAGGGGTATTAAGTTTGAAGTTAATTGAATAGGAAATGTCTCATATGGCTAAAGGGTCTGATAGACAATGATAGGATAACACTGCAGTATGGTCATGGTCAGAAGAAACCCAGTTCGTAAAAGGAGACAATATTATGGAGATTATGTATCACGAACCAAGAGCATAGAGAGAATCAATTTATGCCAGAATAGTTGTTTGTTGGAGCTTAAAATGATGTGGGAACAATGGGATGAAACCATGAAGAAGGCTTTTCAGACAGAGTTTGGGGATATAGTGATGTTATTAGATATTTCGGTAGATCGGGAACTAATCAGGGTTATGACACAATACTAGAACCCGGTATACAACTGTTTCACATATGGAGAAATGGATATGACGCCTACATTAGAGGAGTATGAGGCTTTGATTCACTGGCCGAGATTTGAGAAAGACAACATTTATACGAGGCCCCCTAATAATTCAACCTTTAGAAGAAAATTAAAGGCAATTACCGAGAAAATGAGATTTGGATCAACGGGAAGTTAAAATAAAAAGGGAACGACGAGGTGACCGAGGACAATGAACGCATACATTGGAAGGTTATTCAAGAACTGATTCAAGCGAGTGATGAGCCAAGAAGGAAAAGAAGTTTGTATTCTCTGTGTATCTATGGGCTGGTGATATTTCCAAGAACTCCGGACTATATAGATCCATCAACACTTAGGTTGTTTGAACGTTTAGGGAATAAGGTAAACCCGGTACCAGCCATCTTGGCAGAAACTTATAAAACACTGACCGCTTGTAAAAGAACAAGGGATGGAAGATTCTGGGGCTGTGCTCAATTGTTGGAGATTTAGTTTTGGGGTCATAGATGGGTTACACCATATAGAGCTCGTAGGTTATGTATTGATTACTCGCCATTGGAGGAACACCTCGCTGCATGTCCGATTGAGAGAATGATAGAAGATCAGTGGAAGGAACACTTTTTGAACATGAAGGATTCAGAGGTTGTCTGGAAAGCTCCTTGGTTGATCTGATTAGCTACTTATACCGATGTGGAAAATTCGACTGGGTTCCATTGCCAGAGATCTGGGGAGGAACAACTTACTTCCCACTGTTAGTGTCCCGATAATTTAAATCAAGACAGTTTATTCCTGTTACTTCCGGTATGGAAGAGTTCGAGTATATGCACAAGACGGAGGGCTATAAGGTAAAAGTGAAGGATGTTGCAACAGCCTAAGAGACACCGAGAAGAGTAAAGCTTTAAGATGGGTCAGAGGTCATGCCAAATTATATAGAATGAAAGGCTCGAAGGGTTAATGATGGTATTCTATAGAAAAGTCTGGGTAACACTGGTTTGACCAATGAACTTGTGAGGGATGCACCATCGATAGTGGAAAATTTGAAACATGACCACAAAAAGGAGTTGAAAGGGTATGAAAAACGAATTGAAGAGCTGAGACAAAAACTTTCCATGGCAACAATAGAAATAGATGTACAAAAGGGCAAGAAAAAGGAGCTTTGTGAATAGAATTGGAAAGTTAGTCAAGAATTGAAGGACCTAAAGGAAATTTATTATGAGTGTAAAAAGCCACAAAAAGGAAGCACGAGCAAGATAATCAACGATTTGTCTGAATAGTTAGATAGGGTTCCAAAGGAGAAGAATGACTACAAGAAAATGTACGATGACAATGTGAAACTATCCAAGAAATTCATTCAGAGCTGTCAACCCAGAATATAGAACTGCTAGTGCAGAATGAAGAATTAGTGTCCCAGATATCGCAAATGGAGCAAGTTCTCATAGGGCATTACAATGAAGGAAGAGATGCTACATAAGAAAAGAATGAAGAACTGAAGAAAAAAGGTGATTGAGTTGGAAAGCACGGTTCAGGACTTAAACGGAAGGCTTCCAAATTTTGAAGGAACATTGTATCAAGAAAGTGGTATGTGGAAGTTAAAGTATGAAGTGGCTCAACGTACAGTTCAGGATCAGAATAATGAACTGGTTGTCTTCAAGGGACGAGTAAGAAGAATTTCTCAGTATGTGCAGATACTATCGAAAGATGCTACTAAACTACTCCAACGCCCTAACATCGATTTGGAACTCAAAGAAATGGTTTTTCATTTGCTGAACGAGATAGTAAACCTAGGAGTTAGAGCTAATAGTTTTCTGTAATCGAAGTTATCCATTTCATGTATTTGACTTTACCTAGTTAAATGGATTTTTTCTAAAGATTAGTCTTTGAGCTTAATACCCCTTTCTACATTCATGCATTCATGCAGTAGCATATGGCATCATTTCCCAATTAATAAAAAAATTTTAACAAAGAAAGGTTCTATGGCAGTTTTTTTGAATCGTAATAATTCCGCATTCATACGGAACACGCTTACGCTCTAGGACCATGGCTGTTGAGGACAAAATTGCTAGTCTTGAGAATGATCGTGTTGAGGTGCAGAACATATTTGACAGGATTGAACAATCAATAAAGGATCATTTTGCCAAGACACAGAGATATTATCAGTCACTTGATTGCTTTGTTGGAACCAAAGGAATCTGGAAAGAGCAAAGTACATGAGGGTACTGCAGACAGTGTGAATGAACAGATAGACACTACATCTCATATGAAGGAACAGCCTAAGGGACCACCTCCTACGAAGAAGGTCCAAATTAATCTAGCCGGAGCAAATTTTGGAAGTGGTGATGAAGTCCTGGATCTGAACATGGTCAATGAAGTTGAAAGAATTCGTCCTGAGATTGAGAATAAATATGAGGAGCGTTGTAAGGCTCAAGAAGATAGACTGTTGGAAATGCAAAAGATGAATGTACATGGATCTAGTGTTGTTGATTTGAGTTTGGTTGCTAATCTCATTCTTTCACTCAAATTTAAAGTACCAGATTTTGAGAAATATGATGAGACGACCTGCCCGAAAGCGTATCTCACCATGTACTGCCATAAGATGGCTGCTTACTTGAAGGATGAAAATTTATTGATTCATTGTTTTCAAGATAGTTTGAAGAGTTCAGCAGCACGCTGGTACACTTAGTTAAGTCGAGTCAATATTAGATCATGGAAAGATCTTTCTGGAGCTTTCGAGGAACAATATAAGCATGTGACTAAAATGGTTCCTAGCCGGGTCATGTTGCAAGCTATGGAAAAGAAACCTATTGAGAGTTTCTATCAGTATGCAAAAAGGTGGAGGGAGGTAGCAGCACAAGTACAACCATCATTAATGGAAAATGAAATCAATCATATGTTTGTAAATACTTTGAGAGGGCCACTCTTTGAGTGTCTGATAGGGAATGCCACTCATAATTTTGCTAATATGGTGATGACTGGTGAGTTGATTGAAGCAACAATTAAGAGTGGAAGGTTGGAAAGTGGAGAAAGTTCTCGTAAGAATTTTAAGAAGAAAGATAATGAAGTGAACAACACGAGTGCTTATGTGGCTCCAAAGAATGTTACAATTTCATCATCCAGTGCGTCAGAAAGTTCATAGAATTTGTATAGAAAGGATTCTCAAGGCTCGAGAAATGACAGGATGAATTTTACCCCTTTACCGGTGTCATATACGGAGCTATATCCACAGTTATTTGATGCAGATTTGGTGAGACCATATTATCTTACACCACTTCAACCTCCATACCCTCCATGGTATGATCCAAAGGCACATTGTGAGTATCACGCTGGGATCCCAGGACATACAATTAAGAACTGCACAGCGTTCAAGAAGGTGGTCCAGAATTTAGAGAATACTGGTGTGCTGAAGTTTGATGAACCTAATATAGCAGCTAATCCTTTGCCAAGCCATGGAGGGCTAGGAGTGAATGAAATAAAGGAAGATGATGAGGCCAAGCGACTAAAGAATGATGCGTCAGAGATCAGATCTCCTTTGAAATGAGTGTTCAAATAGTTATACAAAGGTGGAATGATACAAATATACATGAAAGTTGAAAAAGAGGTAGAATCAGACATTTATTGTGAATATCATCAGGTGGATGGACATGAAATCCAGTATTGTGTTGAATTTAGATGTTTGATCCAGAAGATGATGAATAACAAGGAGATTGAATTCTTTGAGAAAACGAGTGTGAGGAAAGAAGTAGAGGTGTGTACTTTTGAAAGTTTTGGAAGCAGGTCCGGGGTGAACAAACCATTGATCATTTTTGCTAGACCAAAAGTTGGAAGTGCCCCTAGTAATGTAAAACCGGTAGCAACTCCTAAGGTTGTTATCTCTCCTCCAGCACCATTTGCATTCAAAGACACTCGAAGGGTCCCGTGGAATTACGCTGCTAATGTGATAGTACCTGAAGAGTCAAAGCTTTAGGAGTAAATAAAATTGCTGGAAGAAACGAAGAAAGTAGAAAAGTCTGATGGAGAGATGGTGAATGAAGTTGGGCATTTCACTAGGAGTGAGAGATGCTATTTTTTCGAAGTTTCTAAAGAATATGAGAAAGAGAAAGTAAAGGTTCTAGTGGTGCCAGAAAGAATATTTGGGGAGGAACTGGTCCCAAAAATAAATGAGCCGTCCCTGAAGAGCAAGCCTAGGAGTTTTTGAAATTCCTAAAGCATGGTGAGTACAGTATTGTTGAACAACTGAGGAGACAACAAGATAGGATTTCCATCCTTGAGTTGCTGTTAAGTTCAGAAGGACATCGTAATTCCTTGATGAAGGTGCTTAATCAGACTTTTGTCCCGAATGATATATCAGTACATAAGTTGGACAGGATTGTAAACCACATAGTTGCTGATAACTACATCACCTTTACTGATGATGAGATCCCGGAGGGAGGAATAGGATCTGTCAAGGCTTTAAATATCACAACTCACTCCAAGGGGCATATTCTTCTAGGAGTATTGATTGATAATGGGTCAGCGTTGAATGTTTTACCGACGGTGACTTTGCAAAGGTTGCCAATCGATGATTCTCATATGAAAACTTACAAGAATAAGGTGATGGCTTTTGATGGAATAACCCGAGAGGTTTTGGGAAAGATTGAGGCGCCACTGTTGATTGGACCTGTGGTTTATAACGTCGACTTTGTGGTCATGGATAGAAAGCCGACTTATAAATGCTTGTTGGGAAGGCCCTGGATTCACTCTGCTGGCGCAGTACCATCGTCTTTGCACCAAAAACTGAAGTTTGTGATTGAAGGAAAGCTGGTGAGTATTGAAGCCGAAGAAGACATTATTGCATCTGTGTCTACCGATCTCCATATATTGAGACATAGGAAAATGCTCTAGAATGTTCATTTTGAGCTCTGGAATTTGTAAATGCAACTTTTATCGCTGAAGGAAAACTGATACCTTACCCGAAGCTATCAAACTGCACTAAGATGGTGGGTCGTGAGACACTCGACAAGGGAGCAAAGATTGGAAAGGGATTTGGGAAGAATCTACAGGGTTGTCTGCATCTTAAACATGTTATGATGAAGAAAGACCGTTTTGGGCTTGGTTTTAAGCCAAACATTCAACAGAGGAAGCAAGATCTGAAAAAAGAATGAGGATCGAAGAAGGGCTCGTTTCTTGTGAATTGAAGATACTTGGGAGCCCATGACTTTTCCGTACTTGAGATGCATCTTCAAGTCGCGTGGGTTTGTTAATGTAGAGAAGCAACTAGAGAAGGATAACCAGGAGACACCGAGGCTTCAAGAAGAGGAGATCTTTGGTGAAAGCGTGAAAAAGCTATGTATCAAAGGTATATTTGAGGGATCTCAGCCTGGCAAGTTTCTAGCGGGAATACGTCCATGCTTTCTTGGTGAAATCTTTAACAACTGGACATCTGAAGATCTCCTCTTAGTCTTTAAGAATAAAACAGAGTAAATGCCAAGAACCACCTCATACTTTTGCCCACGAGTATGAGGGGTTATCTGTAAAGGGCTATTATGCATGTTTACTTTCAATAAAGATGCTTTCATTGTGATTCTCAAATGGCAAACACTTTTCTTGATTTTCTTGCATCCTTTCCAAACGTATATTATTACTTTCCTTGCAAGTCTTCAGCTATTAATTGTATGAATGATTCTGAACCCAATTCTAAATTAGATTTTGAGTGGCCAAAGTGTTCAATAGAAGTTAATGAGGTCGAAGATGAGACAGAAAGTGAAATCCCTGATGAATTATTGAGGTAGGTTGAAAAAGAAGACAAGCAGATCTTACCTCAAAAGAATAGATAGAAATTCTGAATTTGGGCACAAAAGAAGTTAATAAGAAGGTGAAGATCGGTGCTGCTTTCTCGCTAGAAATAAAGTAAAAGTTGATCAATTTGTTGCGAGAGTTTAAATATGTCTTCGCTTGGTCTTATCAAGATATGCCAGGACTGGATGCAGATATAGTGGTGCACAAGTTGCCAATAAAGCCATAATGTAAACCGGTTCAACAAAAGCTTAGAAGATTGAGACCAAAAATGGTATTGAAAATTAAGGAAGAGGTACAAAAGCATATTGATGCTGGTCTTCTGAAAGTGGCACAATATCCAGAATGGGTGGCTAATGTATTCCCGGTGCCAAAGAAAGATGGAAAAGTTTGCATGTGCGTTGATTACAGAGATTTGAATAGAGCAAGTCCAAAAGTTAATTTTCCTTTACCTCACATAGATATTCTGGTGGATAATACATTAGGACATTCATGGTTCTCTTTCATTGATGGCTTTTCAGGATATAATCAGATAAAGATGGATCTAGAACACATGGACAAAACAACGTTCATAACCTTGTGGGGAACATATTGCTACAAAGTAATGCTTTTTGGACTAAAGAACACTGGGGCAACATACCAGCGAGCTATGGTGACTCTTTTCCATGACATGATGCACAAAGAAATTGAGGTATATGTGGATGACATGGTTGCCAAGTCCTAGAATGAAGAGGAACATATTCAGAATTTGAGGAAATTGTTTCAGAGATTAAGGAAGTTCCAGTTAAAACTCAATCCGGTTACATGTACTTTTGGGGTTACATCTGAAAAGCTCCTAAGTTTTGTGGTTAGCAAAAGAGGAATTGAAATTGATCCAGACAAGGTGAAAGCAATTTAGAATCTGCGACCTCCTTGTTCGCAAAGAGAAGTTCGAGGTTTCCTGGAAGATTGAATTATATTTCTCGGTTCATTTCTCAATTAACTAATAAATGTGATCCAATCTTCAAGTTACTTTGAAAGAATAATCCAAGAGAATGGGATGAAGAATGCCAGGAAACATTTGACAAGATAAAGAAATATTTGATAAATGCTCTGATTTTGGTAGCACCAGTTCCAGATAGACCACTAATTCTCTACTTAACGGTTCATGAGAATTCAATAGGGTGCGTGCTGGGGCAACATGATGATAGAAGAAGGAAGGAAAGAGCCATATATTACTTGAAAAAAAAGTTTACAGAGTGTAAAGTACGGTACCCGCCAATTCAA
Source organism: Hibiscus mutabilis (assembly GCA_019671005.1). Lineage (NCBI taxonomy): Eukaryota > Viridiplantae > Streptophyta > Magnoliopsida > Malvales > Malvaceae > Hibiscus > Hibiscus mutabilis. Next base: position 34,408,434 of record CM033728.1, read on the forward strand.
AAGTTATGTTGTGCCTTGGTTTGGGTAACTCGTAGACTTAGACAATATATGCTATACCACACTACTTGGTTGATATTTCGTCTTGATCCATTGAACTTCTTGATGGAAGCACTAGCTCTAACTGGAAGATTGGCTCGATGGAAAATGTTGTTATTAGAATTTGATATCATGTATGTAAGCCAGAAAGAAATAAAAGGGAGTGCAATATCAGACTTCTTGGCTAGTCGCGCTTAGGAGGATTATGAGCCCTTGAGTTTTGACTTACCAGATGAGGATGTGATGAATATCTCCTTAGAAGAAAATGCAAATACAGAGAAGGAAGCCTGAAAATTATACTTTGACAGAGCAGATAATGCCCTGGGACGTGGGATCGGAGCAGTGTTGATCTCCCCAGATAATACACATTATCCTTTCACGAGCAAGTTGGAATTCATTTGCACCAAAACATGGCAGAATATGAAGCTTGTGTAATGGGTTTGCGAGTTGCTATTGAAAGGGAAATAAAGATTTTGAAGGTATATAATAAGACTCTGCATTGGTGATTTACCAACTTCGTGGAGAATATGAAACAAAGGATGTAAAGTTGATTGAATATCGAAACTTGATCCTAGAGTTGATGAAAGAGTTTAAAGAAGTCACCTTCACTTACCTCCCTAGAGAAGATAATCAAATGGCTGATGCCCTAGCTACACTGGCTTCGGTATTTCTAGCAAATAAACCAGGATATATGGTGCCAATTCAAATGCAGAGCTACGAAACTTATGCTCATTGTTACAGCATAAAAGAAGAAGCAGGTGGAAACTCATGGTATTATGATATTTTGCAATACATCAAATTCTAGAATTATCTCACAGAGGCAAATGATAATGATAATAGGACAATCAGGAGAATGGCTACAGGATATGTACTTGACGATGAAATCCTGTATAAAAGAAGCAAAGATCAGATATTGCTAAGGTGTGTTAATGCTCGAGAAGCCAGAAGTATCTTGGCAGAAGTACATGATGGAATATGTGAAACACATGCCAATGGCTTTTCGATAGCCCAGAAAATTATGAGATATGGATATTATTGGTCAACCATGAAAGGGGACTGTGTTGAGTATGCCAAGAAATGTCACAAATGTCAGATATACGCGGACAAAATCAATTCTCCACTAGTAGCCCTTCATACAATGAATTCACCATGGCCTTTTGTAGTCTGGGGCATGGATGTCATTTGTCAGATTTATCCCAAATCTTCTAATGGACATCGCTTCATCCTTGTGGCCATTGATTATTTTACCAGGTGGGTAGAAGCAGCCTTCTATGCTAATATCACAAGATCAACAGTTTGCAAGTTTTTAAAGAAAGAGATTATATGTCGTTATGGATTACCTGAAAGAGTTATTACTGATAAACCGCTAATTTCTACAATAAGGAAGTGGCAGAAGTGTAATACCCTGAAATTTGCTAAGTTGTTTAAGAGTCATTTAGTACTAAGATAAGCGCTTAAAAGCTAACTTAGTGACTAAAATGACAAAATATAAAAGTTAGGATTTCTTTAATTATGGATTTTGAGAAAGGAATTTCTGAGAATTTAGAGTACCGTGTGATAGAGAGTAAGCAAAATAGGTTACTTATGAAGTTTGGTTGAAATCTGATAAAAAAATATTAGGCATCTGATGGAATATTTTACCATTAAATTTTTTATTCCACATATAAGTAGTACAGATTACAAGAAGTTGATCTGTATAATTAGATTTCTGGTATGGGATAGAAATCTATTTTTGATCGAACAATTAGGGGATAAGTAGATACTTAATTCGAATAAAAATGCAGTATAAGATATCGAATTTCGATTGAACTACAAAGTTAAGCGTGCTCAGGGCATGGGATGGGTGACCTACCAGGAAGGTCCCATGTCAGTACTTTAGACTGATAAAAAGGAATCAGTCTGAGTTAATATTATTTATATGGATAACCCATTAAGAAATATAAAGAGAAATTGTATCCGATAAAGATTTCGGGTAATTATCGGTATATCTGGACCTAGTCAAAATTTTAAGTTTAACTTCATAAATATGGAATAATTTATTTTATAACATTATTTATTTTTCAGATATGGAAATAAGGAACTTTTAGAATTTATTTGATAGCCGATGAAGGGGAAATTGCAATAGAAGTAGTAAGTGAATATTGGGAAATTGGATCGAATCAAAATTTCAGAGGCTGTTCCTTAAGTCGTGGAAAATTCATAAAATATTATTTTATGAATAAATTATTAATTGGTTGATTGTGATCTAGCTAGAATAGCTAGATTTTTACAAAATGGCAAAATTAGTGATTTAAGTGACTAGTTTTGGTAATTTGGTAATTTGGTCACAATGGCAATTTTGAAATATTTTGAAAGTACCATGGGCAATGTGGTAATTTCCCATGTGGAAGCATTACTCTAGTTTGATTAGAGTTGAATGGAAACTTGTAAATTATGATTCAGTTGGAGGTGAATTTTGGAATAAGGATTAAATTGAATAAAAAAAATCAATTTATCAATTACATGTGGCATAAATTAATAAAAGATGAACAGAATCTTCATCTTCTACCCCTCTATTTCGAAAATACCATAGAGAGAAGGGAAAATATACAAAATTTTTCCTAGGCATTTTGAAGGCTCTCGAGCAAGATTTAAGGTATGTTTTTGGTAGAAAGTTGATCTATTTTCAATTCTCTTTCATTTGATAGTAATTTTATCAAGAGTTGTGAAGATTTGATTATGTTCTTGAAGAGAGAGAAAATTAGGGTTTCATGTTCCATGTTTAGATTAAAGCTTGATCTATGCAAATCTAGTGTTGTAGAGATGAAATCAAGCTTAGATTGTGATTAATTTCATGTTTAAGGATTAAAAACCCTAACCCTAGTATTTGAGATTTTATTCAGGGTTTTGAAATTGATGATGAAAATGAAAGATTGTGTAACCCCCTCGACCCGACCTAATCACAAGACCGAATCGAACGAGCTACATTAAGTTTACCAAAGTAAACCGTGAAGATAACTCTGAAAATACGACAATTTTTTTTCTTTTATCTTATCTAGATTCTGGTTATTACCCTACATGTACATACAAACAACGAGTGAAAACCCAACCCAATCGGGCATCGAATTGATATCCAATTGGTCACTTTACAATAATAGGGACCAAAATGTAAATCTACAAATCTATAAGGGTTAACTTGTAATTTGCTTTACCAATCTTCGATTTGTCAGGTTATAAGCATACATGCCAAATTTCAACTTAAAACGATCATCCGAACTCAACTAATTGCATACATAACACCCAGGGACCCAACTGTAATTTCCATTATTTCGAAGGAACAATTTCATAATTAAAGTTACCAATCCTAAATTAAACCAATTACATGCATACTAGTGAAATTTCAAGTCAAAATGATCATTCAAACTCATTTAATTGCATGTATATCACTCAGGGACTAAAACGAGAGAAACCAGAAACCTTAAAACATACTTTTAACTAACTTAACCACTGACAGTATCGATATGCAGGCAAGTGTATCAATACGCCTGAGCTTTCTCAAAATTTCGGATTCCAGTAGCTCAAAACCGTATCGATACACCTTCACGTGTATCGATACACTATGCTTGTAATTGTAAACCCGTATAGATACGGTCACCCGTGTACCGATACGCTAAGCCTAAAAATATGCTTACCCGTATCGATACGGTCTCCCATGTATCAATATGTTGTGCCTAGAAACACTTTCCTGTATTGATACGGGCACAGGCGTATCGATACGCCCTGGCTGAAACATCAAAATTTGCTGGTTTTTAGCCTCGTTTTGGAATTCTAACACTTAAGCATACTTCTATCAATCAAATAACATCATCATTGGTCATTTACCATCAACTACCATAAACCAAACATCAAGAAACAATCATCATGCTTTAAGGGTAAACTATAGGCATGCTTCCTAATACTCAAACAACCAAAGCATGAACCATGTGCAAAATCCAACAAACCAAGCTTATCACAAGTCCAAGGCAATAGTATAAACTTGCTCAAACGGAGAAGTAACCACTCAAACCCTCCCAACAACATTTAAGCCACATTGCCTTTATTACTACTTTAAAACCCAAACATACTTTGGTAAATCAAGTCTTGGAATTTCCTCCTTGCTTGCTAGGCCACTTGCATTCAATCAATATGGATTGATGATAAAAGAGAGTGTAAACAATCATTTCTTAGTGAGGAACGCTCAAAATACAAACCATCATCCAATGCAATTAAAATCCATTTCAAAACAATCATGCCATTCTTTCAAAACATGCACTTAGTCATTACAAAATCAACATATTAAACCATATGCAACATGTATCATGGATTCCACAACATAATCTCATATGCAATTCCCTCTACTTAAGCCTTTCCCATGCATAACATCCCATATGCACAGCTTAAGGAGTAAAACATGTGTAAACACTTTATTCCAAATCAAACCATCAACATGATACATTTAAAACATTATATTGGCTTGCAAGTGATCCATCTCAACAACAACATTTCCATAAAACCATCATTAACATCGGTAACATCGGATACACAGATTTCCCAAGAGATCTCACAATCTCTTGCAGCTCAATGGCATGGAGTCGTGCAACACATACACGACCTCTACACTACCAAGGCTAATCCTCCAACTTGGAGTAAACACATTCGACGCATCAACCTCTACAGCGCGTGGCTGGAGTAAAAGCCATCAAAGTGGTACCTGAACAACATTGGGGTTCACATGATCAGAGTAAGTACCTCTCGTACCACCTCTACAACCACGAGCGACTTATTATAGTGCACTTTAAACCCTATGGCCGACCAATTATATCCGATAACATTTTCATAACATTTTCAATTCATCACTTGCTAATATAATCCACTTTTATAAACATACCTCACTGTTATCTTATGCATTATTCAAATCATTTCATTGTGCATTAAACCACGTATAAGCCATGTTCATAAACATTCTTTAAAATCATGCATTACTTTCCAAACGCATTTATCATCATTTCATATCAATTTCCAGCAATAAACCATGCTCATTCAATGCATAAAACAGGAGGTAAATAATCATTTAACAAGTGCATTCATAAATCATTTGCCAACCGAAATCGAGAGAGAGAAATCCATTTTACTTACTTTTGAGTCTTAGACCAGCGTATCAAGCCTAGTCTAGACTCCCATTAAACCTTTTCAAATCTTTGAAAACCCATTCTTATCCGTTTCACTCACCGACAAAGCAATCGCCTTCCTTGTCGATGTCAAATCAAGCCTTCGGCAACTCCTCAACACCAAGATTCACTTTCGAGCTACTTTCCCCTGTTTCAAACACATCATAACAGAGAATCCAATGCTTTACAATGCATTCAAACTCACAACAACACAACAATTAACATCACCCAACTATAGCCCTCCACAACACTCTATCTTAACAACCGAAAACATCATCGATTCACCAAAACCTCAACCCAACCCACAACTTAGAAGCTTGTATAGAAAATATAGATACCCATTCCGGCTTGTAGAGAAATTATGGGAAAAATATTTTAAAATTATTATGATTATGAGATTTTATGGTTCAAATATGTTGTATGAAGTTGGAAATGAAATTAGAATCCAAGGGATTAAATTGATAAGAAAGGAAATGACAAAGGGACCATTTTGACAGCCCTGATCAGTTTAAGGACCAATTCAGCTTTGGTCTAAAAGTAAGGGAAAATGTGAGAAAAATTATAGAAATGTTGGATTAATTATTCAATACAAGTTTGCAAGTTTATGTGTAAAATTAGTGACTAAAATGTCACTTTGGTAAAAGTTAGTAGATGAAGGGTATTGAATAAAAGTTAGTGAAAATGATGGAATTGTTGAATAATTGTGATTCGAGCTTGAATAAATTGCAAAATGTGCAAAATGGTCACTATGGGCCATAATGAACAATTCAGCATTATTAAAGGAAAAAGTGAAAATTTATGGAAATATTTTATATTCGGATAGTTATACTAGTATAGTATAGTTAAGCAATGTTAGATTAAAAATCTAACATGATTATTTTTATGTATGTTCAAATGGTACTGTACACCTATTGACTAGGCTAAGGGTACCAGATCAAACTAAACAAGGAAAAAAGTATCGAAATAGCTTAGTGAGGCTAATATCATGCATGGCCCAGGTGAGTGCATTTTTACTTATTTATTATATATGTAATATGAGTGAGTGCATTATATGTATTTATAACATGTTGTTAAATAGGCCGACTTGTGATGAGTCGGCCTTGGTATAAATAAAAATATATGATGGCTTATTTATGCAAATAGCATGAAATTTTAAATGGCATATTGATACAATGATTGTAGCATAATGATTTACTCAAGGTAAATCGAATTTTAGATATTTGGGTATGAACTACCCATTATCGAACTATGGATGATAGTATTGATGAATTGGATATTGAATGTGAAAAAATTATATTGTTATGCCCAAGTACCAGCGTGAGAGTCTTTGGTGTAATTGGATATCCATAGAGTCATAGCAGCTACATTCCAGCACTACGGTGCATTCCAGACACTTCAGTGTTGACATTAGACATTACGGCGTTGCAGACATTACGGTGTTGTTTAGACACTTCAGTGTTGACATTAAACAATACGGCGTTGTAGACACTATGGTGTCGACTAGAACAAAAACGTGCGACAATGAGGAGCAAAGGGAGTCCTCGAGTACGTACTCACCATCATACGCTACGGCGTTGCAGACACTACGGTGTCGTTATGATGACTCGTATACCATAAGTTCATATGATTTTGTACTTTGGGCTATAATACTTGAAATGCATTTATGCAGGTAGTTAAGCTAAAAGGCTTAATGTACACAAGACTGGTAAGACATATCGAATCCTATGATTTGAATATTATATTGGTTTAATGAACTATACATGTAAGGTAGTTCTATGTAAGATAAAATGTTATCAACTGCAATTGGAAATCACTTGCCATTTTGCACGGCTGAGTTATTTATAATCATCGTTTTACACTGTCATGATTATGCCTTACTAAGTTATACTTAGCGTGTGTTTCGTATCACACGTAGGTACATCGGACCAGATAGCAGAAGAGGAGCTGCACATCGTTGGATCAAGTTAGCCTGCATTATCAGTAAGCACCACCACATCCTAGTCTAGTGGGGCATGTATAGATATTAAATAAGTAGCTATTTTGTATGTATAAATTTTCGTACTCTATTTATAAGTTAATTTGGATGTATGGTCTAGAAACATGAATTAGTTTGAGGAATTAAGAATATTAGAAAAGATGCTTCAAACAATTTTAAACTTAGTTGGTTGTTTATCGCGTAGCGATTTTAAAATCAAGAAAGAGTCTAGGCAGCACACATCGTTTTCACCCTGAATTATATTTTAATTTTAGTAACTGCTTAAAGTATTTTATAAACCAATTCAGGGTCAAAACTAGGTGACTCTAGACAGATTTGTAATTTAGTGAAAATCGAAAAAGGGTTGTTTAATCAAATTAGTTTCGCAAATAAAAAAAAATTACAAGTTTAAAAATCAGTGTAAATCAATTAGTAACATCTTTAATGTGTATTTGAATATTGAATATACGTTGAGAGTTTTACATTTAGTGGTATCAGAGCAAAGGTTTAGCCGATTCTAGAGGTTAAACCGAGTCCAATATGATTTTGCTAAAGTGTACATGCACCTAGGATGTGATGTTACTGATGTATTGCTTGCATAACTTGATGTAGCTCCTCAACAGTATGAATAAGACTCTAATGGCTATAAGAAAAATAAGATACTGTTAGATTTCGTTAGTTGACAAATTTTGAGGGTTAAGAAAAGACCCATAGTGGATACAACACAATGAAACAAATATGGTAGTTAACTTCTATTCAGGATGAGTTATCTGTATAATAGAGAACTGATACAGTAATTATAAGATGTTTGTCTCTAACATCTGTATTTGCACTTACGTTTATAATAGCATAAGTTATAAGAAATTTAGAGAGAGTAAGGGCTCATATGCACATGTAATATCCCAATTTTCAGCTAGTGACCAAATTGTAAACTTTGAAAGTTTTGGTGGTTAAAGTATAAACTTTGGAAAAGTTTGGGGACTAAAGTGTAAATTTCCCCAATAAGTAATTTTATTCAGTATAAGAGTGAATCGGATCGAAATAGGTACCTTGATATCGGTTTTAAGAATTAAGATGCAGTAAAATGTATTGAATTTGGATCGAATAAAATTGTTAAGCGTGCTCAGGCCAGAGAAATACAAGGATCGGTGATCTTCAGGAAGGTCCCATAAAAGTGTTTATGATCAATATTTTGGACTCAGTAAGAGTAGAGAAAATTCGTATGGATTATCGATAAATGAATTCTGAGAGGAATTTTATTCTATGAAGATTTTCGATAAGTATCGGGAAAATAGACTAAGTTAAGAAAATTCAGTCTAAGTCCTTGGAAAAGGAATTTTTTATGGGATAATAGAATTTATTTCCCGAATATAGAAATATAGAATTTTTGGAATAAATCCAATAGCTCAAAAAAGGTAAAATCGCAGTAGAAGTATTCTATGAATATCGGGAAATCGAATCGAACTGGAATTTCAGAGGCTGATCCAAAAGCCATTGAAAAACCATAAAATACTATTTTAAGAATATTTTATTATATTTGGTTGGACTCCAACTAGACTTAGTTGAATTTTTACAAGAATGGCAAACTAATAAATAAAACTAGTTGGAGGGCAAATCGGTCATTTGGCCCCAATGGCAATTTTGAAATATTTAAAAAGTTATAAGGGTAATTTTGGAAAGAGGAAATGGAAGATTAAATCTTGGCCCTTGATTGATGATAAAATCAATGTCAACCATTGGATAAAAAGGACAAAATTGTAATTTCACTATTAAATGAATTTAATATTCATTTATAGATATATGTGTAAAATAATGGTGAAAAGATGAACAAAAATGTTCATATTTTCCAGCCATAAATGTGAGAGATAGGGAAAGAAAGAAAATTTTTCCAAGCTCGATTCAAGCCCTGAAACTCAGTTTTCAGTTTGGATTCGAATCAAAAGAAGGTTCGAGGTACTATGAAAGAAAGGATCGAATAGAGCTTAGTGATGCAAGCTAATAAATGGCCCGAGCGAGTGCAATTGCATGCATATCATAATACATTAATATTTATATCATTGAACATATGATTGATATAATATGAATTTGTCAAGTTTTGGGAAATAAAATGCATTGATCATTTGATTATTTATATTGACAAGGTTCATATGCTTATGCATAATATTTCGGGTATACACTGCCCAAGTTGAACTATGTTGATATATATATTGCCATGGGTGAAATGATTATGGAATATGAAATACATGCCCAAGTAAGTTATTAAGGGACAAGATTTAGTTGGCATGCCATAGAGTCCAGCAGCACGCTGAATATACAACTTAGCACTATAGTGTATATAAAGGTTACGTAGTGCGGATGGTTAGCACAACCTTATGTGCAGATGGTTAGCACAACCTTATAAATGTGCGGATGGTTAGCACTGCCTTATAAATGTGCGGATGGTTAGCATGGTCTTACGTGCGGATGGTGGGCACGACCTTATGTGTCTATATGATATCGATGCTCATGTGTCTATATGATGCCGACACTTATGTGTCTATATGTTACCGGCACTTTATGTGTCTATATGTTTATCGTCACTTCGGTGACTAGTACTCTGGGAGTACCGATCTTGCATACTTAAGTTTCTCTATATATATAAAAGTTAATACATTGGCATATATCATGCTATATAAATGTAGCCATAAAGTTTAATAAGTTTAAAGTATTATTAATTTTGTTTATTGCCTCACTAAGTGAAAAATTAACGTGTGTTTGATTTACACGTAGGTTAAGGTGGAGTACTTGAAGAGGAGTTAAGCATGCTGATCAAGCTTCAATCTGCAAAACATCAGTAAGATATTCTAACTTATGATAATCTCTAGTGGGCATGTAATTATTTGATTACTAGTAGAGTATGATGCATGAAATTAAACTAAAAATATAGAGAATTAATCAGTTTGATGATGAAACGTATATGTATAAAACAAGATAAGGCATTAGTAATGTGACATCTCTGACTCGTATTTAGTACAGAAAAAGGGAATTGTGATTGTTATTAATAAATTAAAATAGTCAGATATGAAAAGTAAAAAAAGAAGAAGAAGAAGTATTCTTATTTTGGAAATACGTATTTGTTAAATGGCTAAACATGAAATTGTTGGAGATTACTACAGATGTAATCTGACAGCCTGCTTAAAATAAGCTGGAGGCTGAAAATATAAAAATTTAGAGTATGATGGGAAATAGTTAAGAGATGATATTACTAAATTAGTCTGATTAAGTAGTTAAAAATGAAGTTGATCTGTTATGAGTAGTATATATGAAGACTAAAGGGAAATTGTTAGGCATGAAATAAATAGAGAATTAGAAGAAGTAAGCTATGTTACAAAGATAAAGAAGAGTACTATTTTGAAAAGATATCAGCATTACTAGATGACAATGTCAATTGTAAGGTCTAGTAGACTAGAAAGACAAAGAACCTGGAATAAGAGTATGTTAGAAAAGAATAATTGAGTACGTATTTAACCAGTTTAGAAGACAATTATCGATATGGTTGATCAATGACTGTTTGTTTGAAGTAAAGGATGATAAAATTATATCGAAGGGTCTGAAATGTATTAACATTGAAAAGTTAGAAGAAGCAGTATTGTTACTGTAGGATCATGCTCGTAATTGGTGGACTAATACCCCAATAATAGTATTCCCGCATGGATGATCTGGAAAATCCTTCCAGAGGGTAATTAAGACTGTATAATGACAACTAGTTCATAAGAGAAAGCAAGTTGAATCTAGAGAAGCCTAAGATTATGAAAGCATATATGATGGATTGCTATTGAGGAAAAGTTTATAATGGTGAAATGAAGAAAGAAATTTTAATTGAAGGACAGTCAGTGGGACTATTTTGATCTTTGAAGATAAGTTACGAGCCTATATATTGAGAACACGAGATTGTGGGAAAGGATTGAAATGTTCAGAATAATCCAAAAGTGGATGGAGTAGATCTGACTTGAGAAATAGAAAACAAAGTGAGAATTCTTTAAAATAATCCTAAAGTAGCTGCAGATCGACAATTGGCACATGAAGATAAAAAGAAAAAGGATATTGAGTTTAAATTCAGAAACAAGGTATGTGTGGAAGTTTCACCTTGGAAAAAGGTATTATGATTTGGTCAAAAGGAAAGTGTTGCGCGTCATAAGTGCTACGCAATTGTGCAAGTATACACGTCGCAAGTAATAAAGTGATATGAGTATCGAGTATCGTCTCCAAGGGATTGGTTTGGGCCACCTTGCTTAAGTTACTACATTGTGAAAAGTAAAAACACAATTGATAATAAGAGTCATAATTAACGAGTAAACTAAGAGCAATAAACTAAAAGAATAGATGAAATCAAAAGAGAGAGAATAGTAGAGGTTATCGTGAGTTGAGGTGTGATGGCCGATTGGATCGTCTTGGTAAAAGAGTGCAAGGGCAACTCAGTTGCCGTGGAAACTTGCACAGCGGGGTTGCCTTGGAAACTAATCGATGGTTGCCTGGGCGACTAGCTGGGCAACTACTTGGGCGGCTGGGCAGCAACTTCAAGGTTCGGCGGAGCGTTCTTCAATGGTTTCTTCTTATCCCTAAGTTGAAACTCTAGCTATTTGTGCATGCCTTGATAATACATCCCTGCATGAATCAAGGGTGAACAACAACCAATCTTGCGCTCCTTTTAGCCGTTGAAATCCTTAGCTTATTCCTAAGCCGGATTAATCTTCACCATCAATAGATTGAATAAAGACCATACTCATTCGTTTCTTGAATCTAACTCTCCTGATATTAGATAAATAGATGAAGCTACGAGATCCTCTCCCAATTCACTCGCAAACAAGAATAAGAACCAAGAATGAGTAAACCTTGAATTGAAAGTGCAAACTCTTATTACCTAAAAAAAATCCAATTGTTTTTCACAACAACAAAACACAATAACCCCAACCAATCAAGTTAGTTCACGGTTGGGTTCAAAACATATACAAAGAATAATCCCCAAACCATGAATCTAATGGAAGCAAAGAAGAAGAAGAAGAAATCAAACTCTCTCCCCCTTGCTCTCTTGTCGAAATCTCTCCCTTCTTGCCCTTTGGAGTTGTCGAAAATCCTCTCTTCTTGCTTAACTCTCTTTGACGGCTTGGTCCTTTAAATAGGAGATGGCTAGGTCAAAATCCTTATTGAGGAGGAAGTTAAGTTGGAATTAAATATCTTTAAAGAATATAATTCTTTATTATATTTAAATTCCTTCTAGAACTTCTCCTATCTTCTTAGGATTTAATTTCTCTTTAACCTCTTCATGGAAATCAAACTCTTTTTGGATTTAACTTTGCTCCACATCATCTTGGGCTTATCTAGTCATCAATTTCAACTACCATATCACCTTATCCCTTATCAAAAATTGCCTTGGCAACTAGCTTGACATCTCCTTCATGCATTGCCTTGGCAACTGCGTCAGCATCTCCTTCATGCACTGCCCTAGCAACTGGTTCTAGCCTTGTTTAGGCAAGTGATTCTGCACACACACAAAAACACACCAAAGCAGCATCTTTTTCCACAAAAATCACCAAGTTATGTAATCAAGCTCAACGGTGGAAAGAAACATGAATTAATGCATGAATGACTAATTATGCAACTAATATGACCCTAAGTCTAACAATAATATGAGTAAAAAGGGTAATAAAAATAGTACTTTTGAACAATTATCGCACCCCCAAACTCGAACTATTGCTTGTCCTCAAGCAATGCAAACTAACAATTACCTACTAAGACTTTAATCATCAAAGACATGCTTCAAACTTGAATTCAAACCTCAGAACCGTGGCACAAAGTATGACCACCTTTTAATTTTTCGGATAGCACAAAAATTACCCGGAACCAAACTATAATGCTCGTGACAATGTGTGTGCGTAGTTGTGTACAAGTTGATTTTCAAGATTTTATGTGAACAATAGGCTTTTATCAATTTAATTACCGGGGCATTTATTTTTATTTTCACTAGAGCCAATTTCGTGCACCTCTAGCAAAGTAAGCTATTTCTCATTTTATTTTAGTCGACTAGAGCCAATTTCGGGCACCTCTAGCGATTCTTTAATGTGCATTAACTATTAAAGGCATGGCAAGTAACATATGCAACCTATATGTGATTGCTAAAGATTAATGCAACTAAACATGAAACTAACTAGAAACCAACACCCCCAAACTCGAGAGAAGCATTGTCCTCAATGCACGTAAAAGTGAAACAAAATTTAAAAGAAACTAAATGAAATGAGTTAGTCAGAGAGGTCGTCACCTCGAGTGATAAGTTTCCTTCGTGCCGTTTGCTTGATTCATTTTTCGGTCGGTGGTTGAATGCTTGTGGCTGGTATCGCGTGAATAGCATTGCTTTGATTTGATCTATGTTTGGGCATCAGAAGTTGCCGACACCATTGTTGTTGCCTGGGCAATCTCTATTGTGGTTGTTGTGGGAAGTAGTCGGCAGTGAATTTCCTTAGCATGGTGGTTGTGAGTCTTGTTGTGGAAAAGAAAAGAAAACAAAAAAAACCTGGAAACTAAAGATAATAAAGAAAAATAAAATATCTCCTAAAAATTCCAAAAATAAATAAAGAGAGAGAAAAAAACAAAAATAATAGAAAAAAATAGTTTCGAGAAAAAATAAAAAGAAAAATAAAAAGAAAATCTCCTAAGGTGTCATCTTCTTTGTTACGTTCTACATGGGCATCGTTGTATTGCTTCAATCTTTGTCTGTTAACTTTGAATTCATGTTCGTCGGTAATGGACTTGATTATCACGGTACCATGGGAGAATGGTCTGACAACTTTGAATGGTTCCGACCATCTTGATTTTAGTTTTCCCGGGAAAAGTTTCAGCCGAGAATTGAATAAGAGAACTAGTTGCCCTGGCATGAATTGCCGCGGCAATAGTTTCTTGTCCTGCCATTGCTTTGTTTTCTCCTTGTAGATTCGTGCATTGTTATAGGTGGGTGCACGGAATTCTTTTATCTCGTTGAGGTCCAACAAACGCTTTTGCCCGGCACTTTCCCAATCCGTATTCACGGTCTTGATTGCCCAATATGTCTTGTGTTCGATTTCCACCGGTAGATGGCATGTTTTTCCATAGACAAGTCGGAAGGGGGACATACCTAAGGGTGTTTTGAATGCAGTGCGATATGCCCAAAGTGCGTCATCTAGTCTCACTGACCAATCCTTCCTAGAGGTATTTACAACTTTCTCGAGTATACCCTTCAATTCCCGATTGGAAATTTCTGCTTGCCCATTGGTTTGTGGGTGATATTGCTTGTCCTCTAGCAACGATCACATTGCTTGTAAAACTCTTGGGCATCTTTGTACAATGTTGGCCAATACAAACCGGATTGCAAAACTTTGGCCACAGTACGAGTTCCTCCAAAATGTCCTCCATAGGGTGAAGAATGGCATTGCCGAAGTACATTCTGCTGCTCTTCTTCAGGGACACATCGGCGTATGACCTGATCTGCACATTGTTTAAACAAAAGAGGCTCGTCCCAAAAGTAATGCTTAGCATCATGCGGAACTGCTTCTTCCCTTGGTGAGTAAGGCCATAAGTTAAAATACCACAAACAGGGAAATTAACTAAATCCGCGTAGTAGGGTATTACCGAGGCATGTGCTGCCGTGGAGACTGCTCCCAAGATTGCCGAGGCATGTGCATCTAGAGTTACCGAGGCATGCACGTCCATGGTTGCCGAGGCGGCGTATCAGTGGTTGCCGAGGCGTACGCATCAAGTGGTTGCTGAGGGGGCGTATCAGTGGTTGCCGAGGCATGCGCATCCATGGTTGCCGAGGCGTGCACATCAAGAGCTACTATGGCGTCGAGGGTTATCGAGGCATGCACATCCATGGTTACCGAGGCGTCTAATAGTTGCTCATCCAAGAATGCATCGCATATCTCTAAATCCGCGTCCTCCTCCCTGTGCGTTGGTCTAGGACTTGGCTTTGTCTACTTAAATTCCCTTGGATGAAATCTTGTAGCCGAGCACTATTTCTTCATCTACTATAAAATGGTACTTCTCCCAATTAAGGACTAAATCGGTTTCTTCACATCTTGCCAACACATTCTCTAAATTGCTGAGGCAACTGTCGAAGTCATTACCAAAAACGAAAAAATCATCCATGAAGATCTCAAGGAAGTCTTCGACCATGTTTGAAAAGAGTGCCATCATGCATCTTCTAATGTTACTGCATATCTGAGAAAAGTTGAGGAGGGTCGTTTTTGATACTTCTTATAGTCCATTCGTACCCACCATTAGGTGACAATATTGCCCAAAAAGAGTTGGGCCAATGTGCTCCCAGCTACTCCCTTTTGCATTACCATGGTGGATGTGTCTTTCTTCCGTGTTCCCTTGTAGTCCATGCATGGCCTCCACCTTGCTACTATTCCTGAAGGCACAAATATATTAATAGGAAAAATTATATCCATTCTCAACCATTCACTTACCTCATTCTTGTCGACTTCTATCATGGTTGGATGTATCCTTTGTTGTCGTAGCAATTGCTGCTCAAGCCAATTGCTGACTTCTATCATGGTTGGATGTATCCTTTGTTGTCGTGGCAATTGCTGCTCAAGCCAATTGCCGTGGTAATCAGTTGCCAAAATTTGCTGTAAGTTAAGGGAAGAACCAATTTTCTGAAAAGCTTTACGAATCCAAACACCTTTTTCTTTTGGCCTCTCAAACATCTCCATCAGTAGAGATTTCGATGGCTTCAAATCTACCAACATCGGTTCCTCAAGACATACCTGCAATGGACGAGGTGAGTTTTTAAAGAATTCGAAAAGTTCAACCATTACCTGCTCATATTCCATTGGCAAAGTATTATCATCTCGTTGATCTTGCATGTGGTCGTGCAATTGCCGTGGCAACTGTAGATGAGAGCAATCTACAGATTCCTGCTTCAACATCAACGTTGTAACCTTCTGGGCATCAGGTTCCTCAGAATTTGTTGTAGTATTGTTGTTCTCAGCTTCACTGAGTGTTGTCGCGACATTGCTCTGTTCAGGTTCCTCAATCATTGCCGAGGCAATTTGTTGCTCAGGTTGATCATGTGTTGGGAAGACTTTTTCATCAACATACTCTCGAATTTGAGGTTTTAGTTGTTCCTCACACATCGAAGATCTTTCCTTGCATTGTTCCTTGTCCTCTTGCTTTGGGACTTCAGTATCCCTAGGAATGAATTGTTGGTGCATGTTATCCATGACATATGTGGATCTCCTCAATTGAACTTCTGAATCCCCCAAGGTTGCAACGTTTCCTCTAAGGAGTTGGAATGCTCTTGAAAATGACTACATTGCCATGGCATATCTGTTGCTGAGACAAAATTGTTATCGTAAAAAAAATTGAGCTTTTTGACCATACCATGAAGAATTTTGCTGCTGGTTCCCTCTATGGTCCTCCATGTAGTCATATGAACCGAAAACGTGAGGGCAATTTTCAAACACATGATCTTCTCCACACATAGCACAAGATTTTTCCACGGTATAAGCTCTTTGGGCTTTTCTCGGTTGGTATAGGAAATCATCAAAGGGTGCAAGAAACTCTTAATTGGATTGATTCATATCTTCCAACATCAACTCTCGAATAGATCGGCTTTTATTTCCCGACATGTTGATGTCCCTTAACTTGTAGCACACCTAATTATTTTTTTGATAAAACAAACAAAAAGAAAAGTTAGTAAAACTAAAAAAAATGCAATAACAAAAACAACTAACACCAATTGCCAATCCCCGACAACGGTGCCAAAAACTTGTTGCGCGTCATAAGTGCTATGCAATTGTGCAAGTATACACATCGCAAGTAATAAAGTGATATGAGTATCGAGTATCATCTCCATAGGGATTGGTTTGGGCCACTTTGCTTAAGTTACTACACTGTGAAAAGTAAAAACACAATTGATAATAGGAGTCCTAATTAACGAGTAAACTAAGAGCAATAAACTAAAAGAATAGATGAAATCAAAAGAGAAAGAATAATCGAGGTTATCATGAGTTGAGGTGTGATGGCCGATTGGATCGTCTTGGTAAAAGAGTGCAAGGGCAACTCAGTTGCCGTGGCAACTTGCACAGCGGGGTTGCCTTGGCAACTAATCGATGGTTGCCCGGGCGACTGGCTGGGCAGCAACTTCAAGGTTCGATGGAGCGTTCTTCAGTGGTTTCTTCTTATCCCTAAGTTGAAACTCTAGCTATTTGTGCATGCCTTGATAATACATCCGTGCGTGAATCAAGGGTGAACAACAACCAATCTTGCGCTCCTCTTAGGCGTTGAAATCCTTAGCTTATTCCTAAGCTGGATTAATCTTCACCATCAATAGATTGAATAAAGACCATACTCATTCGTTTCTTGAATCTAACTCTCCCGATATTAGATAAATAGATGAAGCTGTGAGATCCTCTCCCAATTCACTCGCAAACAAGAATAAGAACCAAGAATGAGTAAACCTTGAATTGAAAGTGCAAACTCTTATTACCTAAACAAAATCCAATTGTTTTTCACAACAACAAAACACAATAACCCCAACCAATCAAGTTAGTTCATGGTTGGGTTCAAAAGATATACAAAGAATAATCCCCAAACCATGAATCTAATGGAAGCAAAGAAGAAGAAGAAGAAGAAGAAATCAAACTCTCTCCCCCTTGCTCTCTTGTCGAAATCTCTCTCTTCTTGCCCTTTGGAGTTGTCAAAAATCCTTTTTTCTTGCTTAACTCTTTTTGACGGCTTGGTCCTTTAAATAGGAAATGGCTAGGTCAAAATCCTTCTTGAGGAGGAAGTTAAGTTGGAATTAAATATCTTTAAAGAATATAATTCTTTATTATATTTAAATTCCTTCTAGAACTTCTCCTATCTTCTTGGGATTTAATTTCTCTTTAACCTCTTCATGTAAATCAAACTCTTTTTTTATTTAAGTTTGCTCCACATCATCTTGGGCTTATCTAGTCATCAATTTCGACTACCATGTCACCTTATCCCTTATCGAAAATTGCCTTGGCAACTAGCTTGACATTTCCTTCATGCATTGCCTTGGCAACTAGCTCGGCATCTCCTTCATGCACTGCCCTGGCAACTGATTCTAGCCTTGTTTAGGCAAGTGATTCTGCACACACACAAAAACACACCAAAGCAGCATCTTTTTTCCACAAAAATCACCAAGTTATGTAATCAAGCTCAACGGTGGAAAGAAACATGAATTAATGCATGAATGACTAATTATGCAACTAATATGAGCCTAAGTCTAACAATAATATGAGTAAAAAGGGTAATAAAAATAGTACTTTTGAACAGTTATCAGAAAGCTTGGTCTCAGATTCATTGGACTGTATAAGACTCTTAAAAGAGATGGACAAATGACCTATTAATTAACTTTACTTTCGAAGGCGAGCAAGACTCACGATATATTTCCTGTGAATTTGCTTCAAAGGTATTGATCAGATCCTTTTTACGTTATCAACCCAAAAGAAGTTGAATTACAACCCGATATTTGATGTATGAAGAAGAACCGATGAAAATCTTAGCATATGGAATTAAAAGGAATAAGAAAATTTCATTGATAAAAGTCAGTTAGCAGAATTATAAAGTAGAAGTAGCTACTGAGAAATTGAGAAGAAAACGAAAGAGTGGTACCTGCAACTTTTTAAACCATGTACGTTTTGAAAATTCGAGGACGAATTTGTTTAAGGAGGAAGTATTGTAATACCCCGAAATTTGCTAAGTTGTTTAAAAGTCATTTAGTACTAAGATAAGGGCTTAAAAGCTATTTTAGTGACTAAAATGAAAAAATATAAAAGTTAAGATTTCTTTAATTATGGATTCTAGGAAAGGAATTTTTGAGAATTTAGAGTGCCCTATGATAGAGAGTAAGCAAAATAGGGTACTTGCGAAGTTTGATTGAAATCTGATAGGAAAAGTATTAGGCATCTGATGGAATATTTTTACCATTAAATGTTTTTATTCCATAGATAAGTAGTATAGATTACAAGAAGTTGATATGTATAATTAGATTTCTCGTATGGGATAGAAATCTATTTTTGAGCGAACAATTAGGGGATAAGCAGATACGTGATTCGAATAAAAATGCAGTATAAGATATCGAATTTCGATTGAACTGCAAAGTTAAGCGTGCTCAGGGCATGAGATGGGTGACCTACTGGGAAGGTCCCATGTTAGTACTTTAGACTGATAAAAAGGAATCAGTCCGAGTTAATATTATTCATATGAATAGCTGATTAAGAAATATAAAGAGAAATTGTATCCGATAAAGATTTCGGTTAATTATCAGTATATTTGGACTGAGTCAAAATTTTAAGTTTGACTTCATAAATATGAATATTTTATTTTATAGTATTATTTATTTTTCAGATATGGAAATAAGGAACTTTTAGAATTTATTTGATAGCTGGTGAAGGGGAAACCGCAATAGAAGTAGTAAGTGAATATTTGGAAATCAGATTGAATCAAAATTTCAGAGGTTGTTCCATAAGTCACGGGAAATTCATAAAATATTATTTTATGAATAAATTATTAATTGGTTGATTGTGATCTAACTAAAGTAGTTGGATTTTTAAAAAATGGCAAAATTAGTGATTTAAGTGACTAGTTTTGGTAATTTGGTCACAAAGGCAATTTTGAAATATTTTGAAAGTACCATGGGTAATATGGTAATTTCCCTTGTGGAAGCATTACTCTAGTTTGGTTAGAGTTGAATGGAATTGAACTAGAATGGCAAATTGTAAATTATGATTCAATTGGAGGTGAATTTTGGAATAAGGACTAAATTGAATAAAAAAATCAATTTATCTATTACATGTGGCATAAATTAATAAAAGACGAACAAAATGTTCATCTTCTACCCCTCCATTCTGAAAATACCATAGAGAGAAGGGAAAATATACAAAATTTTTCGTAGGCACTTTGAAGGCTCTCGAACAAGATTTAAGGTCTGTTTTTGGTAGAAAGTTGATCTATTTTCAATTCTCTTTCATTTGATAGTAATTTTATCAAGAGTTGTGAAGATTTGATTATGTTCTTGAAGAGAGAGAAAATAGGGTTTCATGTTCCATGTTTAGATTGAAGCTTGATCTATGCAAATCTTGTGTTTTAGAGATGAAATCAAGCTTAGATTGTGATTAATTTCATGTTTAACGATTAAAATACCTAACCCTAGAATTTGGAATTTTATTTAGGGTTTTGAAATTGATGATGAAAATGAAAGATTGATGATATTAGAAGCTTGATTTTGATGTTAGAATGAAAAATCCTCAATGAGTCCTTTAAGTGACCATTTCGGCATACATGGGGAAATTTGGAGAAATATTGCGAAAATTATCCTAGAGATGGATTTGAAGATATTATGAACTTAGAAGCTTGATTATGGCGTTTGGACTAAAATAAAGTCATTGGAAAATATAGATACCCATTCCAGCTTGTAGAGAAATTATGGGAAAATATTTTGAAATTATTATGATTATGAGATTTTATGATTCGAATATGTTGTATGAAGTTAGAAATGAAATTAGAATCCAAGGGATTAAATTGACAAGAAAAGAAATGACAAGGGACCATGTTGACAGCGCTGATTAGTTTAAGGACCAATTCAACTTTGGTCTAAAAGTAAGGAAAAATTATAGAAATGTTGGATTAATTATTTGATACAAGTTTGCAAAGTTTATGAGTAAAATTAGTGACTAAAATGTCACTTTGGTAAACTTTAGTAGATGAAGGGTATTGAATAAAAGTTAGTGAAAATGATAGAATTATTGAATAATTGTGATTCGAGCTTGAATAAATTACAAAATGTGCAAAATGGTCACTAGGGACCATAATGAACAATTCGGCATTATTAAAGGAAAAATTGAAAATTTTTGGAAATATTTTATATTTGGATAATTATACTAGTATAGTTAAGTAATGTTAGATTAAAAATCTAACATGAATATTGTTATGTATGTTCAAATGGTACTGTACAGCTATTGACGAGGCTAAGTGTACCAGATCAAAAGAAAGCAAGGAAAAAGTATCGAAATAGCTTAGTGAGTCTAATATCATGCATGGCCCAGGGGAGCGCATTTTTACTTATTTATTATATATGTGATATGAGTGAGTGCATTATATGTATTTATGACATGTTGTTAAATAGGACGACTTGTGATGAGTCGGCCTTGGTATAAATAAAAATGTATGATGGCTTATTTATGCAAATATCATGAAATATTAAATGGCATATTGATACAGTGATTATAGCATAATGATTTACTCAAGCTAAATCAAATTTTAGATATTTGGGTATGAACTGCCCATTATCGAATTATGGATGATAGTATTGATGAATTGGATATTGAATGTGAAAAAATTATATTGTTATGCCCAAGTACTAGTGTGAGAGTCTTTAGTATAATTGGATATCCATAGAGTCATAGCAGTTGTATTCCAGCACTACGGTATGTTCTAGACACTTCGGTGTTAACATTAGACGCTACGACGTTGTAGACACTACGGTGCTGTTTAGACACTATGGTGTCGACTAGCAAAAAAAGGTGCGATAATGAGGAGCAAAGGGTGTCCTCGAGTACGTACTCACCATCAGACGCTACGGCGTTGCAGACACTACGGTGTCATCATGATGACTCGTATACCATAGTTTCACATGATTTTGTACTTTGGGCTATAATACTTGAAATGAATTTATGCAGGTAGTTAAGCTAAAAAGCTTAATGTACACAAGACTGGTAAGACATATCAAATCCTATGATTTGTATATTATATTTGTTTAATGAACTATAAATGTAAGGTAGTTCTATGCATGATAAATTGTTATCAACTGCAATTGGAAATCGCTTGCCATTTTGAAGGGCTGAGTTATTTATAATTATTGTTTTACATTGTTATGATTATGCCTCACTAAGTTATACTTAGCGTGTGTTTCGTATCACACGTAGGTACTTTGGACTAGATAGCAGAAGAGGAGCTGCACATCATTGGATCAAGTTAGCCTGCATTATCAGTAAGTACCACCACATCCTAGTCTAATGGGGCATGTATAGATATTAAATAAGTAGCTATTTTGTAAGTCTAAATTTTCGTACTCTATTTATAAGTTAATGTGGATGTATGATCTAGAAACATGACTTAGTTTGAGGAATTAAGAATATTAGAAAAGATGCTTCAAAAGATTTTAAACTTAGTTGGTTGTTTATCGCGTAGCAATTTTAAAATCAAGAAAGAGTATAGGCAACACACATAGTTTTCACCCTGAATTATATTTTAATTTTAGTAACTGCTTAAAGTATTTTATAAACCAATTCAGGGTCAAAACTAGGTGACTCTAGACAGATTTGTAAATTAGTGAAAACCGAAAAAGGATTGTTTAATCAAATTAGTTTTGCAAATAAAAAAATTTACCAGTCTAAAAATTAGTGTAAATCAGTTAGTAACATCTTTAATGTGTATTTGAATATCGAATATACATTGAGGGTGTTACAAGAAGCATGTCAGCAGCTCAAAATCATGCATCATAATTCTGTGACTTATTGCCCAAAGATGAATGGTGCAGTGGCGGCGACAAATAAGAATATTAGGAAAATTATAGCAAAGACAACAGGTACTTAAAAAGATTGGAATGAGAAGTTGCCCATTGCTCTGTTTGTGTGTCGAACTTCAGTACGAACTTCTACTAGGGCAACACTGTATTCTTTGGTCTACGAAATGGAAGCAGTATTTTTGATTGAGGTCGAAATTACGTCTCTTCGAGTTTTGTCTGAGGTGAAATTGGACTAAGTAGAATGGATACAGACTCGATTTGATCAATTGAATCTGATTGAAGAAAAGAGGTTGAAAGCCATATGTCACAGTCAAATGTACCAGAAGAGAATGATGTGGGCTTATGATAAGAAAGTTCGGCCCAGAGAATTCTGAGAGGGTGATCTAGTGCTAAAACGATCTTGACGATACATCGAGATTTTCGTGGGAAATGGATGCCTAATTGGGAGGACCATATTTTGTCAAAAAGGCCTTCTCTAGAGGAGCGTTGATTTTAACTAAAATTGATGGTGAAGAGTTGCACAAGCTAGTGAACTCCAATTCAGTTAAAAATATTACGTTCGAAGAATGAAAAAAGAGATAAAAAAAGAAAAAGAAAAAATAGAGTGAAAACCCAAAAAGGGCTTTTCGCAAAATAAAATATCTAAGGTGAAACCCCACACCAAAGATATTAAAAAAAAGAAGAAAAAAGGGGTTCAAATTGAAAAATCGCAAAGAGGGTCTTGAAACCAAAGTGGATTTGAGTTGAAAACCCGCAAAGGGCAGCTAAGATGTGTTGTGAATAGGCACCTGACAATTAGAACCTCTCGGACACCTGGTATTTTGGGAGGGATTTCACATCTGTAAACATCTTGATAACGTTGAATTCTGCTGAACAAGGGTTCAAGCTCAAAGCTACATTTGGCCGAAAGGGTTGCTGAATCTTTCATACTATGGGTGCTCGAAGATTTGACTTTGTTTCTTGATTTCTGTTATTTTAGTTTGCCATGACTCTTTCAAAAATCTATTGTATTCCTACTTATAAGCTTCAATAAAGTTCATCATTTCTCTTCTGAGCCTTCTATTATTATTATTCCAAAGCATCATGACAGTAGATTAGCATAATTCATGAAAAACAAATGATTTCTTGGTATTACTGTGTTTTAAGGAATGCAGATAAACTTTAGCACTCCAGGCTATTGAAGAGGGGTGTATAAAGAGAAAATTGAGTAGAATGTTGTGCCAATAGAAATAGAGATGAAGGAAATAAAGGCATGCTTGAATCAAGCAGTATCCGAACAAGTTGGAGTGATAGAGAAATGAGCAAAAGGAAAATATGGGGAAATAAGGTGAAAACCCAAAAGGGCACAAAAAAAGAAGAAAAAGAAAAATAAAAAAGAGGAAAAAAAGAAAAAGAGAAAAAGAAAGAAAAGATGAAAACCCGAAAGAGCGCCTATAAAAGCCAAAGTGAAAACCTGGAAGGGCACTTTGAGAAAAGCAATCTAAAGTGAAAACCTGAAAGGGCACTTTAGAGCACAAGACCAGAAATGCAGAAAAGTGGTTTTGAAGGCTAATTCTGAAAATGATATGAAGTGTCAGCGCATGACGTGAATTAGTGAAGAAGCATAATTAAGAAGAGTTAGATTGGTTATCCAAAAAGTGGAAGCTGTTTATTGATGCCCAATGAGCCATGGTTCATGCATCATATGTAGAATTAGGGTCATACTAACCTCATTAAAGCATTTTGATATGTTTTGACAGGAGTCTAGCAAAGAATGAAGAATTCCTAATGAGAAGAATTTGTCCAGCAAGGAATGAAGAATTCCTAATGAGAAGAATTTGTCCAGTAAAGAACGAAGAATTCCTAATGAGAAGAATTCGCCCAGCAAAGAATGAAGAATTCCTAATGAGAAGAATTCGTCCAGTAAAGAATGAAGAATTCCTAATGAGAAGAGTTTGCCGTAGAGTTCCTAATGAGAAGAACTCGTCTAGTGAAGAAGGAAGAATTCATAATGAGAAGAGTTCACCCTTTTGAAGAATGAGGAAGTTCATAATGAGAGGAGCTTGCTTGTTCTATATTTTGTAGATATAGATCATCCTTACCAAGAATAATGAATGGGTTCCTAATGAGAAGAGCTAGTTCAGACTTTGTGGTAATTTTGATAGAAAGATTGGGAAGTTCATAATGAGAAGAACTTGTTCAAGCTTTCTAGGAAAGAAGAAAAGACGTATCAAAGGATTTGGGTCAAATTCGTGTATTTTCAGTCTTTACCCTATTCTTGTTCCACAGTAATGGGCAAAGAGGGGCAGCTGTAATACCTGAATTTTGACCCGAGTTATAAATAAATAAATAATAAAGACAATATTATAATAATAGTCCAAAATAATAAATAACATCCATTATTCATACAAATGTCCATATTACAATTTAAAAGCCCAAATTCAATTTCAAAGCACATGTTATGATATTTCCCACCCATTTACAACTCAAATTCGGATAAATAGCCCAAACAAGCACATTATGCTTTCTTTGCCCGCCAAAATGGCCACGTGGCATTGAGGGATTGGTCTTTTTGATTTCACTCGGATCCAGAACCTTCCCCTTTCTAGCGTTGCTTGTTGATGTCACTATCCACCACTACTATAAATACCTAGAAAGAGAAATTATTAGTTAAATAAAGACATAATTATTGTAACAATAATTGGAGAGAGAGAAGAAATTGAAGAGCCATACCTGGAAACCCGAAGGCCATCAAAAAATCCAAGAGTCATCGGGGAAGACGAACGGAGTAGTTGCACTGTTGCCAGAGTTCACCGAAAGGTACGTTGTTCTTTCCTCTATTTTCCTACAATTTAAATACACAAAACATTACACCTACTATTTTAAAATCCTAAAAACAATAGACCATAAAAAGAAACAAGTGTTATTGGAGTTTTTTCGAGTTTCAATAGTGGCTTAGGTCGTCGGAGTGGTTAGAGAGTGATCTGAGTTGAAAATGGTTTGTTTTGGGTAGATCTAGGGGGAAGTTGGGTGATCCTGTTGGATTGAGTAGTTTAGGTTGAATCAGAGTGAACATTAGAAGGTTTAGGGTATTTTAGGGTTCCGGTGCGATAGACGAAAATCGCCTCATGGCAGCCAGCCAGAACTAGAAGGTGGCCGAGAGTTTCAGGTGGCGGCCGGAGAATTGGGGAAGATGATCGAAGGCGGCGGTCAGTGATGGCCGACGTCATCTTCGGCGGCCGGCAAATAGGTTTAGGTGGTCGGAGTGGGGCAAGATAGGATTGAATAGTGGTCGGTATGGTGGCTTATGGCCGGGGTTGAGGCGTTCATAGGTTTTGGGAAGAACACGTATGAATATTTAGGAAGTTAGGCTTATTTGATCTTGAAAAACGAAAGAAGTTGTAGGTTTTTGTGTTTGTGAAGATTGAATGAAAATAGAATGAAAACACAGAATGAAACTGAAGTAAAAAGATGTGTTTGATATTGGAAAATAAGAAAAAAAAAGTGTATTCAGGTGTTTTTATAGATCAAAGTTTAAGAAAAAATGAGAACGATGATGAAATTTTGGTTGAATATATGAGTTTGATCAAAATGAGGTTGGAGTTTCTGGGTTGAGGTTGTTGGAGTTGAGAGACATGTAGAGAGAGTAAATCGGGTGATCCGAAGTGAGAGAAGGTAAAAGTGAGAATTGTCGAGTTTAACTCGGTTAAGGGATATAAATAGCTGAGTCAAAACGGTGCCGTTTTGGGCACCGGGTTTGGGGTGAACACGCGCGTTTTGAGTCAGGTCGGATCTAGGATTCGCGCCCCTCTTTTGGAACGTTGTGGGTTCGGCCCAAACTCTTGTATTTCATTCAATTTAGTCCCTTAACCTCCCAATTGAGCCTTTAACTTCAAATTTTATTCAATTTCTTCCCCAAATCCTTTGTAATTGAATTCCAACCTTTGTAATCCTTTCAATTTAGCCATCAAATAAATAAAATCAATTTCTTAATTGTATTCAGTTTTATATTATTTATATGTGTGATGCATGTTTTAAACCGAGCATGTTGAATTATTTGTTAGATAATTAAATAACCTAGGTTAATTAATTAGAGCCTTAGATTTTAGGTTTCTTTAATTAGAATTAAATAATAAAATTAGGAAGGACATTGCAATTAATTAAATTTATATTAAATAGAAACTTGGAGCCCAAATTTGGATAGTGTTCCATTGTTTACAATGGGGTGTTATCTCAACATTGGCTTTAAAGATGTATATTTAATATACATTTTCACTTATAATTGGATAATAATTTAATTGGAGCCTTAGTTATGATTAGCACTTTAATTAATTAGAATGATTAATTAATTAGGAATATTATTGATTTAGGGGCTTTAATACATGGACGATGTTCAAGCAATTGACCTTTTCTCATGAAAAGCCTTTTAAATTAATTAATATTCGTAGTTTAAATAACCTAATTAATTAGAGTCATCTTAGGCTAGAACTTAAAATGAATAAGACAATAATAAATTATTCATTTAAAACCTTTTATGTTGGAAATTCATTTTTTAAATATGAATAGGGGTGCCACTTAATGGGGTTCTTTTAATCTCATATTCGAATAAGATGAATTTCCTTATAAAAGGATATCTACATTGGAATTTAAATTCATTTAATAATTATGGAATAAATTAAATTCAAATAATTACTCAGAATGCCACGTAAAATTAAGGTACCGATAATGGGCGTTTGTGGGGGTGCTAATCCTTCCCCATACGTAACCGACTTCCAAACCCAACTTTTAAAAAATGAATCTCTGGTTTGTTTTTACGGTGTATGGTCTACCTCAAAGTGATCGGTGGCGACTCCAAAATTGTGTTTTAAGATTAAATAAAGAAAATAATCCAATTTAATATATAAAAACCTAAATTTTCAAGATCAAATTAAAAATGGCCAAAATCCCTAATTTTACAAAAATCAATTGTCAGGCTATTTTTACACACCGATTTCAAAAAAAATGGTCGTGATAATAGGCTTTAGTAATCCGATAAGGACACGATGGTAAGCTTTAACACGTTGGCACGTGAAACATTTAGACGCGAAGTCAACTATGGCTTGCTTCATGCCTGGCCAACAAAATAATTCCTAGAGGTCTTTGTACATCTTTACAGAACCCAGGTGTACAGAGATGGAACTTGAATGAGCTTCTTTCAGAATGTCAGTACGAAGGGTTTCATCATTCGGTAAACAAACCCAGTTACAGAAATATAATAATTGTAACACCCTTGACCCGGATGTCACATTTGGGCCCTAAGCCCAAAACCTATACAAATAAAATTTTCTTTTTTCGAGCCCAAAACATGATAAGTACAGTAAAAACGAAAGTCCATACCTTGAAAACATAGTTAAATCCAAACATTTAAAACAATATCCATGAAGCTCCAATTTCAAATACTTAAAACATTTGACTTTGACTACAAGCTACAAAATAAGAGTTTCAAATTACATATAGGGTCCTATGAAATACATAGGCCAATACATCTAGAAATTGTACTCAACAACTAAAGTCGATGCTAAAATCCAAGCCTTGATGGTGCTCCTTCAAACCTCGCGACAACCTACGTACCTGCAAACGAAAACAACAATTCTGAACGCTGAGCTAATAAGCTCAAGGATACACCGCCACTCAACCATGCTTCATGCAAATCATAAATAAAGCAATGCAACATGAATGATATCATGGAAAGATAACGTTGGCGCTACCATAATCGCCTAAACACATAGCATCATGAAAGTATGATCACCCACACAACAATTATATGTATTTCATGAGTTCACATAGCATCACACAGATAACGACTAACAACATTTAGTGAGGCATGTGTCCACACAGCATCGGGATCCTACACTACGAGTAAGTCCCGCGCGTCTATACATCATCGGGATCTTATACCCGTGAGGATGAGGCACATGTCCACACAACATTAGGATCCTATATTCATGCCCAAAATCTCTAATTGAGCATCTTCAAATGAGGCCCGCGTCCACACAACATTGGGATCCTATATCCAAAAATCTTTAAGGTGTTGCAACACACTTTTAGGGTATCCAAATCCCAACAACAAGGGATGACTCAACTATCTAGACGTCCCATCAGTATATAACAAGGACCCTAGTCACTATACATCATCGATCGATCCACTAAGGATCCCTATGGGTTTCTATTTCACACAATTTACCTAGTATTACCGAAACATTAGCCCTATTATTTCTCACACGAGCTAAAAATCTCTATTTTCAAGTTTTAATATTTATTTTATACCTTAAAAGACCCCTTAGGCCCTTTACCTCGAATTATGGAACCCCCGAACGCAAACTCAATTTTCTTGGGCAGATTATCTAGTGAGTACGGTACTCCTATAGGGGTATCAATACTCCCCTCTAGGTACTGATACTCCCCCACAAGTACCAATACTCAATTTAAGTTTAAAAGAAAAGGAACAACAAGCCGTAGTGATACGCTAACTACTCATATCGATATGTATCCACCCTGTACCGATCCCTACCGTACCGGTACTCGTACCTTGGTGTACCGGTACGCTAAAGCCTTCCTCAGGCAATGTAACAGTAGGTACTGATACTCTCCATAGCGTACCGATACGTAAAAGCACTGCTGGAATTCTAATTAAGCGAGGGGAATTGATACACGGAAAGGTGTATCGGTACGCTCCTCACAACCCTCCCCTTGTTACAAGGGCGTACTGATACTGGCCACCCTGTATCGGTACGCGATCCCATAACTCAAGAACTGGGTTTGGATTTCACCTATAAACCCCACTTAACCTATATGGTTAAGCCCCAACTCGGTCCTACAAGTTATGGTGAAGCTATTAAGTGAGTTTCTATCCAAATTAAGCTTTAACAACACCAAATACACATTTTACCATTCAAGGGTCAACCAAGGCTTATCAAACCATAAACACCCAAATCATGCACAAAGCCTAATTTTATGAGTTGCAGGAATTCGTAAGAGTTAGTAGTGTACTAACCTTAACTTAGCAACTGGAATGAAGCCTTCTTCCAAGCTTCAAGCCTTCTTCCCTTCTTGAGCCTTTGATAAACTCCCCACCTCCTTAGCTACATGGGAAGATTATGAAATGAATCATAACATTGCTGATAGTTTAAAGGGATTAAAACACAATCTAAACCCATGATTGGAGCCCCCGAAACTCTAATCTTGTTCAACTCCCCAAACCTCGAACAACTCTTCCTTCCACCAACTCTAACAAAGCTTAGCTTGCAATGTAGATCCTTGGATGCTGATAAAACTTCCTTTCACAAGCCAAACGTGATTCACAACACACACTCACAAAATTCTATACTAGTGGTGTTCTGGGAGAGAGAGGGAGAGTTTGAAAAGAAAGAAGAAGACATTAAAGTTGGGTGATCTCACCACTCTGCATAATGCAGAAAAATGAGTCTTCCCTCCCCCAAACACTTCAAATTAGGAATTTACTACATTACCCCTCTTCCTCTCATCTCAACCCAACCCAACAACCACATGAGCCTAATACACAAGCTAGCCCAAAAGGCTCCTATAAGCCCAATAACACGACCCAAATATGAGGCCCATGCCTCGATTAAACCCGACCCTCAAATTTTGAAATTCAAATCGTTATCCGTCCTTAAAGAAAATTTCATCCTCAAAATTTACCCGGTGGAAACAAATACGGGTAGAGTATTCTCATGTCATCCTCGACTTCCCATGTTGCTTCTTCAATACCGTGGTTCTTCCATAACATTTTTACCAAGGGTATACACTTGTTGCGAAGTTCCTTAATTCCCTTATCAAGGACTCTAATCGGCTCTTCCTCATACATCATATCGGTATTAACCTCGATCTCTTTAAGTGAAATGATATGTGAAGGATCGAAATGATAACGCCTCAGCATGGACACATGAAAAACATCATGAATACGAGCCAATTCCAGAGGTAAGGCTAACCGTAAGCCACTGGTCCAACTCTCTCAAGCACCTCATACGGTTCGATATATCTTGGGCTTAATTTTCCTCTACGTCTAAACTGAATGATCCCTTTCCATGGAGATACCTTAAGAAATATTTTTTCACCAACATCGTACTCAATGTGTTTGCGTTTCTGATCTGCGTAGGCCTTTTGAAAATCAAAGGCCACTTACAATCTTTCCTTGATGATCTGAACTTTCTTTCAGTTTGTCTAACCAAATCAGACCCCACAATCTTCGTGTCATTAAGATCGGTCCAACACAAATGTTTCTTACACCTATGCCCATACAAAGCTTCAAAAGGGGCCATCCTTATGCTCGACTGGTAACTGTTATTGTAAGCAAACTCAACACGCGGCAAACGGTCCTCCCAACTCGCAGCAAGGTCCACAATGCAACACCAGAGCATATCCTCAAGAATCTGGATAACACGCTTAGACTGACCATCAGTCTGAGGGTGAAAAGCTGTACTAAAATGCAACTTAGTGTCCAGAGTATTATGGATCTTCTTCCATAACCCAGCGGTAAAACATGGGTCTCTATTCGAAATGATTGATGATGGTACTCCATGCAACCTCACCATCTCCCTGATATACAGTTGAGCCAGCCTTTCCAAGAAGAAATTCATTCTCACAGGCAAGAAATGAGCAGACTTGGTCAAATAATCCACTATTACCCAAATAGCAACATGCTTATGTTGGGTTATTGGCAAACCAATGACAAAATCTATAGTGATCCGATCCCACTTCCATTGGGGAATCTGAATCAGCCGAAGCAACCCTTTTGGAACCTGATGTTTCGCCTTCACTTGCTGACAAGCTAAACATCTTGTCACAAAATCAGAAACATTCTTTTTCATACTCGACCACCAATAAAAAAGGCGAAGGTCCTGGTATATTTTGTTGCTCCCAGATGTACGGTAAAAGGACTATAGTGCGCCTCTCCCAAGATGCAATCCCTCAAGCTGGAACACTCAATCAACCTCAGAAGTACAAGTATCCACCATCTTGTACCTCAAAGTCTGAGGTTTCACCTCTCTGAACCACTTCAATCTGTACTACCAGATCCTTATCCAAAACATGGGTCCTCTTTATCTCTTGCACCAACGTAGGCTCAACCCGAAGCTCGGCTAAGAATCTACCGTCCTCGGCCATCCTTAAATAGGCAAACATAGCCCTCGTATCAGATATAGACTTACAGCTCAAGGCGTCTACCACCATATTTGCTTTTCCTGGATGATACTTAATAACGTAATCATAATCTTTTAATAACTCGATCCAACGATGTTGT
Organism: Hibiscus mutabilis; assembly: GCA_019671005.1. Classification (NCBI taxonomy): domain Eukaryota; kingdom Viridiplantae; phylum Streptophyta; class Magnoliopsida; order Malvales; family Malvaceae; genus Hibiscus; species Hibiscus mutabilis. The sequence goes on from CM033728.1 coordinate 34,440,473, forward strand.
CTCAGGTTCAACTCCTTATGGGTAAGCATGTACTTCAAACTCTTGTGGTCTGTATAAATATAACACTTCTCTCCATAAAGATAGTGCCTCCAAATCTTTAATACAAAGATGACAACAACGAGCTCCAAATCATGGGTAGGATAATTTCTCTCAGGGGTTTAAGTTGCCTTGAGGCGTAAGCAACCACTTTACCCTATTGCATGAGCACGCAACCTAGCCCATTTAAAGATGCATTACTAAACACAACATACTCCTTCCCCGGTTCGAGTTGTGTTAAGACTGGAGCCTTTGTGAGATAAGCTTTATCCTATTCCACTCAAATAGAACCCCTTTTGCAACAATTTGGTCAATGGTGCAGCTACAATAGAGAACCCTTTAACAAACTGCCTATAATACCAGCAAGCCCAAGAAAACTGCAAACTTTTGAAACATTCCTTGGGGGATTCCACTCAACCACAGCCTAAATTTTCTAAGGGTCCACACGAATCCCATCTGCAACAACTATGCAGCCAAGAAATGCCACTTCAGAAAGCCAAAATTCACACTTATTGAACTTGGAGAAGAGACATTTATCTCTAAGAGTTTGTACAACCACACGCAGATGGTAATCTTGTTCTTCTTCTGAGCGCGAGTACACCAATATGTCATCAATGAAGATCGCCATGAACTAATCCAGGTATGGTTAAAAGATTCGGTTCATTAGGTCCATGAAAGCTATAGGTGCGTTGGTAAGCCCAAACGACATTACTAAGAACTCGTAGTGCACATGCCGCATCCTAAAAGTAGTTTTCTGGACATTCTTGTCCACCACCTTCAACTGGTAGTATCCTGACCTCGAGTCGATCTTAGAAAACACACGGGCACCTCTCAACTGGTCAAACAGATCATCAATTCTCAGAAGGGGATCAAGGTTCTTTATCATTATATTGTTAAGCTGTCGGTAATTAATACACATCCTCATAGACCCATCTTTCTTTTTCATGAATAAGACCAATGCTCCTTAAGGCGAGATGCTCGATCAGATAAAACCTCTCTCTAACAACTCTTGGATTTTTTTTTTCAACTCTTTCATCTCCGTCGATGCCATCTGATACGGCATGATAGATACATGTGTTGTACCCGGCATTACATCAATCTGAAACTCTAACTGACTGTCAAGAGGTAGTTCAGGCAACTCTTCTGGAAATACATTGGTAAACTCATTAACGGTCTGAAGGTTCTCGAGCATCGGGCCCTTAACCCTCGCATCAACAACATGAGCCAAAAAGGCTTCACAACCTTGTTGCAGTAATTTCTGAGCTGGCAAAGCTGACACTACACTAGAAAGGCACGGATTTCTTTCACCTTTTACAACAATCTTAGAACCATTTGCAACATGAAGCTTCAATCTCTTCGCTCTACATCCTAAACTAGCATCATGATCGAAGAGCCAATCTATCCCTAAGATGGCGTCAAACTCTTGAAACGACAGTACCATTAAATTTGTTGGGAACAATAACCTTTGAACCTCTATTAGACACCTCTAATACACCTTATCCACTAACACATCATACCCCAACGGACTAGTTACACATAATCCTATCTCAAGATCCTCAACAGGGATACCCCATTGCTAAGATATCCCACTACAAATGTAGAAGTGGGTAGATCCCGAATCCTCAAGAGCAACTATAAGAACTGAAAACAAGGTGAACGTACCTGAGATAACGTTTGTAGCTGTGCAGTCCTCCTGAGCCCCGACTGCATACTGCCTAGCTGGTACTCTTGTAGTAGACTAGAAGGTGCCTCCCGATACATGGCTCGCTCCTCCTCGAGCAAAGCCTTGACCCCTCTGAGCCGAATATGTAGTCCTCTAAACCTGTATCGATACGCTAAAGCCTTTCTCGAATTATAGAACCCCCAAATGCAAACTCAATTTTCTTATGCAGATTGTCCAGTGAGTACCGATACTCCTATATGGGTATCAGTACTCCCCTCTAGGTACCGATACTCCTATGTGGGTATCGGTACTCCCCTCTAGGTACCAATACTCCCCCACGAGTATCGATACTCAATTTAGGTTCAAAAAGAAATGAAATAACAAGTTGTACAGATACGCTAACTACCCATATCGATACGCTCTAACGGTACGTATCTATCCTGTACCAATCTCCACCTATACCGGTACTCGTACCCTGGTGTACCGGTACGTTAAAGCCTTCCCCAGGCAATGTAACAATAGGTACCAGTACGCTAAAGCACTACTGGAATTATAATTAAACGAGGGGTACCGATACACGAAAAGGCATACTCATACACCCCTCACAACCCGCCCCCTTATTACAAGGGCATACCGATACTGGCCACCCTATATCGATACGCGATCCCAAAACTCAAGAACTGGGTTTGGATTCAACCTAGAAACACCACTTAACCTATATGGTTAAGCCCTAACTCGGTCTTACAAGTTATGGTGAAGCTATGAAGTGCATTTCTACCCAAATTAAGCTTTAACAACATCAAATACACAATTTACCATTAAAGGGTAAACCAAGGCTTACAAACCATAAACACCCAAATCATGCACAAAGCCTAATTTTATGAGTTGCAGGAATTCGTAGGAGTTAGTAGTGTACTAACCTTAACTTAGTAGATGGAATGAAGCCTTATTCCAAGCTTCAAGCCTTCTTCTCTTCTTGAGCCTTTGATGAACTCCCCACCTTTTTAGCTACATAGTAAGATTATGAAACGAATCATAACGTTGCTGAGAGTTTAAAATAGATTAAAACATAATCTAAACCCAATATTAGAGCCCCCAAAACTCCAATCGCTTTCAACTCCCCAAAACTCTAACAACTATCCCTTCCACCAACTCTAACAAAGCTTACCTTAAAATGTAGATCCTTGGATGTTGATAAAACTTCCCTCCATAAGCCAAACGTGATTCACAACATACACTTACAAAATTCTACCTTTACTAATGGTGTTTTGGGAGAGAGAGAGAGTTTGAAAAGGAAGAATAAGACATTAAAGTTGGGTGATCTCACCACTCTACATAATACAGAAAAATAAGTCTTCCCTCCCCTAAACAATTCAAATTAGGCATTTACCACATTACCCCTCTTTCTCTCATTTCAACCCAACCCATCGACCATATAAGCCCAAAACAAAAGCTAGTCCAAAAGGCCCCTATAAGCCTAACAACATGACCCAAATACGAGGCCCACGTGTAACGCCCCAGTTTTGGGCCTAGGAGTTTTGGGGTGGTTTAGTTAGTCTGGTGGATCAGGATTAGAGATTTGAGTCAGATTCAAGATTTAAATTGAATCAAATATTTTTTATGAGAGATAAAAATATGGAAAATAGTCTAAAATCATTATATATATATATATGATTTTGGTGAAAACAATTTTGGAAAATGAAATTCATAAATATGACATTGATTTAGTGACCAAAATGCAAAGTTTGCAAACCTGTTTTTATGGACTGTTTTGTAAATAGATCAAAACTTTGAATCTTTAAGGAGCTAATTATCCTAAAGGTTTTCATCAGATTTCTCCCTTTAATTAACTATTTTAAATGGGTTTTTAAGAGCTATAAATAGTGGAGGGAATTAATTAATCTTAATTAAGCTTTTAAATAAAATTCACGTAACAAACTTGGTAACTTCTTTCTCTCAAATTCTCGCCAGCCAAACGCATTTCCAACTTCAATTTCTTCATGTAAAATCAATATTTCAGAGAGTTTTTTATTTCAAATTGATTTTCTAAAGCTTTTACATCAAATACTTATTATTTCTATCTTGATTTTCATGTTTATCAAGCAATTAAGAGAGAAATCACCATTGGGGGTAAAGATTAGTTCTTCTCCTTCAATGAAAGGTTCTTTATTGAAATTCCTAAGTTCTTGATCCATTTTATATGATTTTCATTGGGTTTTAATTAATTAAACTCGAACTGATGGTTTAATTGGTGATTTATGATGGAAATTGAGGAAAATTGTAGTTGATCTATTTTTGTTGGGTTAAGGATTGATTTACAACTTGATTTTTGATGTTAATATGTTAGTGAAGTGAGTTTTAATGATTGAATCCCGAAATCTAGAGAATCTCTAATTTGTTAGATTGATAGTTAAGAGATTTTGAGGTGTTGTGGTTGATTATTGTTTGCTGGAGGTATGAGGTTGATTTGAGTTGTTGTTAGATGTTATTTGATGCTGTTTGAAGGTTGAGATTCATAGTTTTTGGCTGGGTTAAGGTTTTTGATGAATTGATGATGTTTTCAGTTGATAGGATGTGATGTTGTGGAGGATTATAGTGGATAATGTTAATTGTTGTTTGTTGTGTATTTGGATGCATTATAATGCATTGGATCCTATGTTATAATGTGTTTGAAATAAGGGAACATAATCTGAAAGTGAACCTTGGTATTGAGGAGTTGTCGAGAGCTTGCTTTGACATCGACAAGAGAGGCATTGCTTTGTCGGTGAGTGGAAATGTAGTTTAAAGTGTTTTGAGGCTTTGAAATGATGTTTTGGGAGTTTAGGTAGAGCTTGAAATGCTTACCTAAGCTCGAAAGTATGGATTGTTTTCTCTCTCAATTTTGGTTGGCAATTGATTTATGAAATGCACTTGTTAAATGATTTGTTACCTCCGGTTTTATGCATAAAATGAGAATGGTTTAATGCTGGAAATTGATATGAAATGATGTTACATGCATTTGGAAAGTAATGCATGGTTTTAAAGAATGTTTATGAACATGACTTATGCATGGTTTAATGCATGATGAAATGATTTGAATGATGCATATGAAATAGTGAGGTATGTTTATAAAAGTGGATTATATTGGCAAGTGATGGGTTAAAAATGATATGGAAATGTTATCAGATATAATTGGCCGGCCATAGAATTTAAAGTACACTATAATAAGTTGCTCGTGGTTGTAGAGGTAGTTTGAGAGGTACTTACTCCGATTATGTGAACCCCAATGTTGTTGAGGTAGCACTTAAATGGCTTTTATTCCAGCCGTTGGCCGTAGAGGTTGATGCATCGAGTGTGTGTACTCCAAATTGGAGGATTAGCCTTGGTAGTGTAGAGGTGGTGCATGTGTTGCAAAACTCTATGCCATTGAGCTGTAAGAGATTGCGAAATCTCTTGGGAAATCCGTGTATCCGATGTTAAAGTTGATTTTGGGAAATGACGTATATGGTAATGGATCACTTGAAAACCAATATAATGTTTAAAATGCATCATGTTGATGGATTGGTATGCATAATGTGATTGGTACATGTTTTACTCCTTAAGCTTTGCATATGGGGTGTTATGCATGGGAAGGCTTAGGTAGAGGGAATTGCATATGGGATTATGTTGTGGAATCCATGATACATGTTGCATATGGTTTAATATGCTGGTTTTCGAAAGATTAAGTGCATGTTTTGAAATAATGGCATGATAGTTTTGAAATGGTTTTATATTGGATGATGTTTGTGTTTTGAGTGCTCCTCACTAAGCAATGATTGCTTACTCTCTCTTTTATCATCAATGCAGATTAATTGAGCAAGGGGACCTAGCAAGCAAGGAAATGAGTTACAAGACTTGATTTACCAAAGTATGTTTGAGATTTAAAGTAGTAATAAAGGCAATGTGGATTAAATGTTGTTGGGAGGGTTTGAGTGTTTAACTCCCTGTTTGAGCAAGTTTCTATTTCTGTTTTGGACTTGTAATAAGCTTGGTTTGCTGGATTTTGCATATGGTATATGTTTTGGTACTTTTGGTAATGTGGTTTTAGGAAGCATGCCTATAGTTTACCTTTAAAGCATGTTTGCCATGAGTTGATGATGGTTTTGTGTTCCTATGGTTAGGTTCAATCCTTGGTAATGTTGCTTGAGTGTTTGAAGCATGTTAAAGTATAATGGTAATCATCAAAGTGTGTTAAAATAGTAAGAATGGACATTTTGGGTCCAAGCATATCGAAACGCGTATTCCTGTAGAGGTACAGATAAGCCATATCAGGCATAGTGTTTTGGTACGTAGGATAGCCGTTTCGATATGGGTAAGCCAATCTAGGCATATTGTTTCGGTACGGGTAAAAGCAAAATGCAATCTGTACCGATACACGTAGCCGTATTTGTACGATTTTGAGCTACTAGAATCTGAGTTTTACAAAGTAGCCAAGGCATACCGATACACTTGCTCGTGTACCGATATGGTCCGTTGTTATTTTAGTTATCTGGATGATTGAAAGGTTTCTGATTTATTCTTTTTGGTCCTTGATTGTTGTGAATGCAATTACTTGAATTATATGGTCAGATTAAGCTGAGAGTTGACATACAAGCATGTAATCTGACTAATTGAGGATTGGTAACCTTAATTTTAGTAATTGTCCTTTAACTTACCAATTTTACATTTTAGTCCCTAAAATGTATTGTATGCAATTGGTTGCCTTTCCGAGGTCCGTTTCCTTTGTAACATCACTCGCTGCAAGCATGATCACTTAGGATTAATAATATGTATCTAGACAAGATAAAATAAAAAATGGTCAAGTTTTTGTAATCTTTCTTCGGTTTGCTTCGAAAAACCTAATGTAGCTCGCACGGTTCAATCTGGCGTCTAGGCCGGGTCGAGGGGATTACATTTGGTGGTATCAAATCTAGGTTATGATTGTTGGGAGTGGGTTTTCGTTAGTTTATGTTTGTTGGGAAGTTGTTTGATACGTATGTTGACTGATTCATGTTGTTTGGTATGCATAGTGAATTGATTACATGTTATATGCCATGCTGGGGTAGGATTTGGGACACATTGCTTTATTAATACTATTATGAAATGATTTTGAATTGAAACGGAAGTCTTGGGGGTCCTTGCTTGAGGTTGGCATAATTATTTTGTTTTTAATGTATTATCATGACTTAGATTCTTTGTTTACGATGCCACCGAGGGGAGAACTATGTTTTAATGCGAATGCAGGGAGGCGGAATGATGAGAATAATGCTTTGTCTATTGAGGGGTTTCCACCTCCTCCGTCGAATCCACTTGCAGGTGTGGAACAAGTACCACTTGTGCCAGTTTTGGGTGATATGACGCCTTTGATACAGACAATGACGGGAGCTTTTCAGGCTACGGTGGCTGGAGTACATGTGCCTGCACCACCACCGATTGCTGTTGCTAATCCGAGTTTACCATTAAAGCATTTATGTGGCCTGGGAGGGGTCGAGTTTAGAGGGTTGACGCCCGAGGCTTCTGAGGAGTGGTTTGCCATCATAGACTGTATATTAGATCAGATGGGTTGTTCCGATGCCGTAAGCTTGGGTGTGCTGTATCCCTATTGTAGGGAGATGCGTATAGCTAGTGGACTACTGTGATTACGGGTATGGAGCCCAGAGATGTGACGTGGGAATTCTTCCAAACTACTTTTAGGAAGAAGTATCTTGGAGTTAGATAGAAACATGAGTTCATTGCCTTGGTGCAAGGTGATATGTCAGTATCTGAGTATGAGATACAGTTTGTGAGGCTGAGTCAGTATGCTTCAGAGTTGGTGCCAGATGAGAGGCGTCGTTATGACCGATTTCATTATGGTTTGGCGTAGAAAGTTAAGACATATATGTTGGCTGCAGAGTATGTTGACTTTGATGTGTTGGTTTTGCGAGCCAAGGATATTGAACAGAGTTTGGTCTTGACATCTCGTGCTGGAGGGTCTGGTTCTGGTAAGAAGGCCGCTGAGTATAGTGCTGGCGGTGGCCGGTATAAGAGGCACCGTGATTGAAGACATCGACCTGAGCTTAGACGGAGAGGATAATTAGGGCAAAGTTCTGGAGGTGGGATACCAGAGTGTGTTCAGTGTGGGAAGAGACATTTTGAGGTTTGTTGGAGATCAGACAAGGTTTGTTGGGGTTATGGATCTCGAGATCATGTTAGACGTGTTTGTCCTCGGGTAGGATGAGTTTTTCCTGAAGAGTTGTCATGGTTACTGCCGGATAGAAAGGTGGAGTTTAAAATCGAGACGTATATTGATACGGCTTCAGTGTCTATAGTGCCTTATCGCATGACACCTAAATAATTGAAGGAGTTGAAAACGTAACTTTAGGAGTTGCTCGATCGGGGGTTTGTTAGACCTAGTGTTTCACCTTGTGGTGCATCGGTGTTATTTGTGAAGAAGAAGGATGGCACGATGAGAATGTGCATCGATTATCGGCAACTGAATAAGTTGACCATTAAGAACAAATATCCTTTAACACGGATTGATAATTTGTTTGATCAATTTCGAGGTGCATCAGTATTTTCTAAGATCAATTTAAGATCAGGATATTATTAATTGAAGGTGAAGGATGTGGATGTACCAAAGACTACCTTTCATACGAGGTATGGGCATTACGAATTCTTGGTGATGCCGTTCAGGTTGACCAATGCACCAGCTTCATTTATGGATATGATGAATCGGGTGTTTCACGAGTTCTTGGATCAATTTTTGGTGGTGTTTATTGGCGATATTCTTATGTACTCTCGTACTGAGAAAGATCATGATGGGCATTTACGGTTTGTGCTTAAGAGATTATCGAATAATCAATTGTATGCCAAGTTAAGCAAATGTGAGTTTTGGTTGAAGGAAGTGATTTTTTTGGACACATGGTGCTGGCCGAGGGAATTTGTGCGGATCTTTTAAAGATCGAGGCTGTGGTTAGTTGAAAGCCACCTAAGTTAGTGACAGAGGTGCATAGTTTTCTCGGGTTGGCTAGATACTATCATCGGTTTGTGGATGGTTTTTTAAAGATTGCTGCTCCTTTGACCAAGTTGTTGCAGAAGAATGTTCGATTTGAGTGGTCGGAGGATCGACAACAAACCTTTGAAAAGTTGAAGGAAGCTTTGATGCAAGCTCCGATCTTGATTCAACCTGAGTCGGGAAAGGAGTTTGTAGTGTATAGTAATGCATCCTATGTTGGGTTGGGGTGTGTGTTGATGCAAAGTGGGAAGGTTATGGCTTATGCATCTATGCAATTGAAGGTGCATGAGCATAACTATCGTACTCGTGATCTTGAGCTTGATGTGGTAGAGTTTGCATTAAAGATTTGGAGGCATTATCTTTACGGTGAGAAGTGTGTTGTGTACACGGATCACAAAAGTTTGAAGTATTTGATGTCGCAAAAGGAATTGAATCTTAGGCAACGACGATGGTTGGAGTTGCTTAAGGATTATGATTTGACCATTGAATATCATCCGAGTAAAGCGAATGTGGTAGCGGATGCTTTGAGTAGAAAAGCGGTGGTTGAGTTGAGAGCTATGTTTGCTCGGTTCAGTGTAACTCGTGATGGAGGCGTGTTAGCTGAGTTACAAGTGAAGCCATCCTTGTCGCAAATGATAAAAGAGAAGTAACCATATGATGATGAGTTGGTACCTCATGTTAAGGATATCATGGATGGGAAACCATCGAATTTTCATTTTAATGATGATGGAGTGTTGTGTTTTAAGGACCGAATAATAGTGCCTTGCAATGAGGAGTTGAGACGTACCATTTTGAGCGAGGCTCATACTAGTCCTTTTTCTATGCATCCCGATAGTACTAAGATGTATCAGGGATTGAAGGACGAGTATTATTGGGTTGGTTTGAAGAAAGATGTGGCTGATTTTATGGCCAAGTGCATGGTATGTTAGTGTGTTAAGGCTGGGTATCAATTTCCTTCCGGGTTGTTGCAACCGTTGAGGATACTAGAGTGAAAATGGGAGAGGATCACCATGGATTTTGTGTTGGGGTTACCTTTGACAATGACTAAAAATGAATCCATTTAGGTGATTGTTGATCGATTTACGAAGTGTGCACATTTTCTGCCGGTGCATACGATGTATACTTTGGATAAGTTGGTTGATCTTTATATTACTGAGGTTGCATGGGGTGCCCAAGTCGATTGTGTCGGATAGATATCTGAGGTTTATAGGGAGGTTTTGGTAGTGTTTGCATCAAGCCTTGGGTACTCGATTGCATTTTAGCACTTCATATCATCCTCAGACGGATGAACAATCTGAACGTGTGATTCAGGTCTTGGAGGATATGTTGAGGTGTTGCATTATTGAATTCCAAGTAACCTGGGAAAAGCAGTTGCCTTTGGTGGAATTCGCATACAATAATATCTATTAGGAGAATATTCAGATGGCACCGTTTGAGGCCTTATATGGTAGAAGGTGTCGTACGCCTTTGTATTGGGCTGAGGTTGGGGAGAAGTATATTTCTATGCCCCATGTTTTGAAAGACACTAATGAGAAAGTGAAGCTTGTGTCTGATCGCTTGAAAACGGCATCTGATTGATAGAAATCTTACGAGGATTTGAAGCATAGAGAAGTTGAGTATGCTGTCGGTGACAAAGTGTTCCTGAAAGTTTCATCCTGGAAGAAGGTGATGCACTTTGGGCATAAAGGGAAGCTGAGTCTGACGTTTATCGGGCCTTATAAGATTTTGGATCGTGTTGGTCATGTGGCTTATCGGTTGAGGTTGCCTCCCGAGTTGGAAAATATTCATGATGTGTTCCATTTTCGATGTTGCGGAGGTATTGGTTGGATCCATCGCATGTTATGCCTATTGAGGATGTTGAGTTGAGGCTGGATTTGTCTTATGATGAGGAACCAATAGAGATCCTTGATACCAGTAGTAAAGTTCTTTGTGGTAAGACTATAGAGCTTGTTAAGGTGTTGTGGCGGCATCGAGGAGTTGAGGAGGCCACGTGGAAGAGTAAGTCGAACATGAAAGAGCAATTTTTGTATCTTTTTCCTCTAGGTAAATTTAGAGGACAAAATTTCTTAAGTGGGGGAGAGTTGTAACGCCCCAGTTTTGGGCCTAGGAGTTTTGGAGTGGTTTAGTCGGTATGGTGGACCGAGATTAGAGATTCGAGTCAGATTCAGGATTTAAATTAAATCAAATATTTTTATGAGAGATAAAAATATGGAAAATTTGTCTAAAATCATTATAGATATATATATGATTTGGTGAAAACAATTTTAGAAAATAAAATTCGGAAATACGACATTTTGATTTAGTGACCAAAATGCAAAGTTTGCAAAACTGTTTTTAGTGACTATTTTGTAAATGGATCAAAACTTTGAATCTTTAAGGAGCTAATTATCTTAAAGGTTTTCATCAGATTTCTCCCTTTAATTAACTATTTTAAATGGGTTTTTAAGAGCTATAAAGAGTGAAGAGAATTAATTAATCTTAATTAAGCTTTTAAATAAAATTCATGTAACAAACTTTGTAACTTCTTTCTCTCAAATTCTCTCTAGCCAAACACAATTCCAACTTCAATTTCTTCAGGTAAAAAACAAGATTCCAGAGAGTTTTTGATTTCTAATTGATTTCCTAAAGCTTTTACATCAAATACTTATTATTTCTATCTTGATTTTCATGTTTTATCAAGCAATTCAAGGAGAAATCACCATTGGAGGTAAATATTCATTCTTCTCCTCTAATGAAAGGTTCTTTATTGAAATTCCTAAGTTCTTGATCCATTTTATATGATTTTCATTGGGTTTTAATTAATTAAACTCAGATTTATGGTTTAATTGGTGATTTATGATGGAAATTGAGGAAAATTGTAGTTGATCTATTTTTGTTGGGTTAAGATTGATTTACAACTTGATTTTTGATGTTAATATGTTAGTGAAGTGAGTTTTAATGATAGAATCCCGAAATCTAGAAAATCTCTAATTTGTTAGATTGATAGTTAAGAGATTTTGAGGTGTTTGTGGTTGATTATTGTTTTCTAGAGGAATGAGGTTGATTTGAGTTGTTGTTGGATGTTATTTGATGCTGTTTGAAGGTAGAGACTCGTAGTTATTGGCTGGGTTAAGGTTTTTGATGAATTGATGATGTTTTTGGTTGATAGGATGTGGTGTTGTGGAGGATTATAGTGGATGATGTTAATTGTTGTTTGCTGTGAGTTTGGATACATTATAATGCATTGGATCCTCTGTTGTAATGTGTTTGAAATAGGGGAAAATAATCTGAAAGTGAACCTTGGTGTTGAGGAGTTGCCAGAAGCTTGATTTGACATCGGCAAGAGAGGCATTGCTTTGTCGGTGAGTGGCAACATGGTTTAAAGCGTTTTGAGGGATTGAAATGATGTTTTGGGAATTTAGGTAGAGCTTGAAATGCTTACCTAAGCTCGGAAGTAAGCATGGATTGTTTTCTCTCTCAAATTCAGTTGGCAAATGATTTATGAAATGCACTTATTAAATGATTGGTTACCTATTATTTTATGCATAAAATGAGCATGGTTTAATGCTAGAAATTGATATGAAATGATATTAGATGTATTTGGAAAGTAATGCATGGTTCTAAAGAATGTTTATGAACATGGCTTATGCTTGGTTTAATGCATGATGAAATGATTTGAATGATGCATATGAAAACAATGAGGTATGTTTATAAAAGTGGATTATATTGTAAGAGATTGGGAAATCTCTTAGGAAATCCGTGTATACGATGTTAAAGTTGATTTTGGGAAATGACTTATATGGTAATGGATCACTTGAAAACCAATATAATGTTTAAAATGTATCATGTTGATGGATTGGTATGCATAATGTGATTGGTACATGTTTTGCTCCTTAAGATTTGCATATGGGATGATATGCCTGTGAATGCTTAAGTAGAGGGAATTGCATATGGGATTATACTGTAGAATCCATGATACATGTTGCATATGGTTTAATATGCTGGTTTTGGAAAGATTAAGTGCATGTTTTAAAAGAATGGCATGATAGTTTTGAAATGGTTTTAAATTGCATTGGATGATGTCTGTGTTTTGAGCGCTCCTCACTAAGCAATGATTGCTTACACTCTCTTTTATCATCAATGTAGATTAATTGAGCAAGGGGACCTAGCAAGCAAGGAAATGAGTTCCAAGACTTGATTTACCAAAGTATGTTTGAGATTTAAAGTAGTAATAAAGGCAATGTGGCTTAAATGTTATTGGGAGGGTTTGAGTGCTTAAATCCCTGTTTGAGCAAGTTTCTATTGTTGTTTTAGACTTGTAATAAGCTTGATTTGCTGGATTTTGCATATGGTATATGTTTTGGTATTTTTGGTAAAGTGGTTTTAGGAAGCATGCCTATAGTTTACCTTTAAAGCATGTTTGCCATTAATTGATGATGGTTTTGTGTTCCTATGATTAGGTTCAATCCTTGGTAATGTTGCTTGAGTGTTTGAAGCATGTTAAAGTGTAATGGTAATCATCAAAGTGTGTTAAAATAGCAAAAATTGACATTTTGGGTCCAGATGTATCGAAACGCATATTCCCGTATCGTACGGGTAAGCATATCAGGCATGATGTTTCGGTACGCGGGATAGCCGTTTCGATACGGGTAAGCCAATCTAGGCATAGTGTTTCGGTACGCGGGGTAGTGTTTTGGTACGGTAAAAGCAAAATGGCATGGTGTACCGATACACGTAGCCGTATCGGTACAGTTTTGAGTTACTGAATCTGAGTTTTACAAAGTAGCCAAGGCATACTGATACAGTCCGTTGTTATTTTAGTTATTTGGATGATTGGAAGGTTTTTGATTTATTCTTTTTGGTCCCTGATTGTTGTGAATGCAATTACTTGAATTATATGATCAGATTAAGTTGAGAGTTGACATATAAGCATGTAATCTGACTAACTGAGGATTGGTAACCCTAATTTATGTAATGGTCCTTTATCATACTAGTTTTACATTTTAGTCTCTAAAATGTATTGTATGCAATTGGTTGCCTTTCCGAGGTCCGTTCCTTTGTAACATCACCCGTTGCAAGCATGATCACATAGGATTAATAATATGCATCTCGACAAGATAAAATAAAAAAATGATCCAGTTTTCGTAATCTTTGTTCTGTTTGCTTCGGTAAACCTAATGTAGCTCGCACGGTTCGGTCGGGCATCTAGGCCGAGTCGAGGGGGTTACACCATGCCTCGATTAAACCCGACCCTCAGATTCTAAAATCTGAGTCGTTACAATAATCCTTCAGGATCAACCATGAAGTCAGAATTCTCATCGTTATACAATCTGGATACAAGGGTTCGAAGCTCGGGATCTTGACTCTGCAATGTCTTAATTCTTGATACGATGGTAGATTGAACCTAAAGTTTAACTATGAGATAATGGTGCTTCCTTAGACGGAAGTGAGCATTAATGGCTCGAGGGGCAAGCAAAGGTTTGCGGTTGAGTGCATCAACAATAATGTTGGCCTTGCCCGGATGGTAGTCAATGACAAGATCATAGTCTTTGAGGAGTTCCATCCATCTCTTTTGTCGAAGATTCAACTCTTTTTGAGTAAGGAGATGTTTGAGGCTTTTGTGGTCGGTAAAGAGATAACATTTTTCTCTGTAGATATAATGCCTCCAGATTTTCAATGCAAAGACAACTCCAGCCAGATCCAAATCTTGGGTGGGATAATTCATCTCATGTGGCTTGAGCTATCTCGATGCGTAAGCAATAACCTTGCCCTCTTATAGCAGATCACATCCTAACCCATAGTTCTTTCTAAACTCAGGTTGGGTTAGGATCGGTGCGTGGGTCAAGACTTGCTTTAACTAATCTAAGCTTCTCTGCTGATCCTCGATCCAAATGAGCGAAGTTTATTTTTTCAATAGTTTAGTCAGATGGACTGCTATCATAGAGAGTCCTTTAACAAATCTCCTATAATAGCCAGTTAGACCAAGAAAGCTTTTGACGTCTCCAACATTTCTCGATGGCTTTCAATCTAGGATAGCTTGAGTTTTCTTCGGGTCTACCTGAATTCTCGAAGCTGAGAGAATATGCCCAAGAAAGGCAACTTCAGTAAGCTAGAATTCACATTTGGAAAACTTGGCGTACAACTGCTTCTCTCAAAGGGTTTGAAATACAATACGGAGGTGGTCTCGGTGTTTAACAGTATTCTTAGAATAGATCAATATGTCATCGATGAATATCACTACGAACATATCCAGGTAGGGTCTAAAACCTGATTCATTAGGTCCATAAAAGCTGTCGGTGCATTGGTTAGCCCAAAGGGTATTACCAAGAACTCGTAGTGGCCGTACCTTGTACAGAAGGCAGTTTTGGGTACATCACATTCTTTAACTTTCATCTAATGGTACCCTGACCTTAAATCGATCTTAGAAAACATAGAGGCGTCCTTAAGCTGATTGAATAGGTCATTGATTCTTGGCAATGAATATTTATTTTTGATGGTTACTTTGTTAAACTGTCGGTAGTTAATACACAGTCTCATGGAACCATCTTTCTTCTTTACAAAGAGGATCAAACCTCCCCAAGGTGAAGAACTCGGTCGAATGAAGACTTTTATCTAATAATTCCTGAGTATGAGTCATAAGTGTTCAAAAGTACTATTTTTCTTACCCTTTTTACTCATATTATTATTAGACTTAGGCTCATATTAGTTGCATAATTAGCCATTCATGCATTAATCCATGTTTCCTTCCATCGTTGAGCTTGATTACATAACTTGGTAGTTTTCGTGGGAAAAGATGCTGCTTTGGTGTGTTTTGTGTGTATGTGCAGGATCACTTGCCAAAGCAAGGCTAGAGCTAGTTGCCAGGGCAATGCATGAAGGAGACGTCGAGCTAGTTGTCAGGGCAATGCATGAAGGAGACGCCGAGCCAGTTGCCATGGCAATTGTCGACAAGAGCAAAGGTGATATGGTAGTCGAAATTGATGACTAGACAAGCCCAAGATGACATGGAGCAAAGCCCAAACCCAAAGGAATTTGATTTCCATTCCGAGATTAAAGAAGAATTAAATTCCAAGAAGATAGGAGAAGTTCTAGTAGGAATACAATTATAATAAAGAATTATATTCTTTAAAGATAATTTAATTCCAACTTATACTCCTCCTCAAAGAAGGACTTTGGCCTAGCCCTATAAATAAGATGGAGATTTCGACAATTGAGGGAGAACAAAAAGAGGGGAATTTCGACAAGTCCAAGGAGGGCAAGAGGAGAGAATTTTCGACAAGCATCTAGGGCAAGGAGGATTTCGACAAGCCACTTTCTTCATCTTTTTCTTTCTTGTTCGATTGGGTTCATGCTAGGGAGTATTTATTTTGTGTTTCTTTGGAACCTAGCCATGAACTAAATCTACTTGGCTATGGTTATTGTGTTTTGTGGTTGTGAGAAACTATTGGTTTTTGTTTAGGTAATAAGAGTTTGCACTTTTCTATTTCAAGGTTTATTCATTCTTGGTTCTTATTATTGTTTGCGAGTGAATTGGGAGAGGATCTCGTGATTTCATCTATTTATCTAATATCGGGAGAGTTAGATTCAAGAAATGAATGAATATGATCTTTATTCAATCTATTGATGGTGAAGATTAATCCGGCTTAGGAATAAGTTAAGGATTTCAACGGCTAAGAGGAGCGCAAGATTGGTTGTTGTTCACCGTTGATTCACGCAGGGATGAATTATCAAGGCATGCACAAGTAGCTAGAGTTTCGACTTAGGGATAAGAAGAAACCATTGAAGAACGCTCTGCCGAACCTTGAAGGTTGCTACCCAGACGCCCAAGTAGTCGCCCAACTAGTTGCCCAGGCAACCATCGATTAGTTGCCAAGGCAACCCCGTTGTGCAAGTTGCCACGGCAACTGAGCTGCCCGTGCACTCTTTTACCAAAACGATCCAATCGGCTATCACACCTCAACTCACGATAACCTGGCCTATCTCTCTCTCATTTGATATCATATTTTCTTTTACTTTGTTGCTTTCTAGTTTAGTTATTAGTTAAACTCCCATAATCCTTTATTTGTGTTTTTACTTTTTACAGTGCAAGAGACTAGATTCTTGAAGTAGCACCAATCCCTGTGGAGACGATATCTTTTATACTATAACTTGCGACGTGTATACTTGCACATTTGCGTAGCACTTATTACACGCAACAAGTTTTTGGCGCCGTTGCCGGGGATTGGCAATAGCGACTTTGTTTTTATTTTCTTGCACTTTCTTTTTACTTTTCTTGTTTAAGATTCAAAGGGCTAACAAACTTTGGCTTTGCACTGGTATATGACCAGGGCGAGACCGACTTCACCAGAATATCCCTTTGATCCAGAAATTGAACGAACCTGACAAAGACTTAGACGAAGGATAAGAGTAGCAATGGCTAATCAAGACAACAATATGAATCAAGATGTTCGAGCAGGAGGAGGAGTGATTCTTGCACGAAACAGAAATATTCGAGACTATCTTGAAGAAGATCTTGATGGACTTAACCCAGGAGTTGTCACACCTGAAATTGAAGCCGACCACTTTGAGTTGAAACCGGTAATGTTTAATATGATCAACACAATAGGTCAATTTGGCTGCTCAGCAACTAAAGATACACGACAAAATCTGAAATCTTTCCTCGAGATTTGCAACTCGTTCAAAATACACGAAGTCACCCCCGATGTCTTATGATTAAGATTATTCCCCTATTCACTGAGGGATAGGGCGAAAGCATGGTTGAATAGCATTCCTGCCAGATCAATAGCATCTTGGACTGATCTTTGTCGTGATTTCCTTGCTAGATTTAATCCTACAAATTTGACTGATAAGCTTCGTAACGACATTACTTCTTTTCGGCAGGCAGATGATGAATTCATGTACGAGGCTTGGGAGCGATATAGAGAACTTCTACACAAATTCCCTCTACACAGATTCCCGGTGTGGACTCAAGTAACAATGTTTTACAACGCCGTGAATACACCAACAAGGATGATGCTAGATGCCTCGGCAAAAGGCATACTCCTAGATAAGTCGCCGGAGGAAGCAATGCAAATTTTAAACAGGCTGGCCAAGAATGATTATCAATTCCCATCTACTAGAAGAGGAGGAGTTAGACGCCAAGCCACAATACATGAACTAGGATCATCAGATTCAATTTCGGCACAATTGGCCACTTTAACCAAGATGGTCTAGAACATTCAAAAACCAAACAACACACATGAAGTCAAGGTAATGGATTCTTTTTGTGAGTTATGTGGTGATAACCATAATTCTTCTGAATGTATGCAGAATCCAGAATCCATCTTTTATGTGGGGAATTACAATCGGAGCAACAACGTGATGTCCAATACATACAATCCAGCTTGGAAGAAGCACCCAAATTTTTCATGGAGTAATCCCAACAATGCTCTAAACCAGAACAATCAGAATGCACAAGCATCGAGATTCTAGCAGAATATGCCACGGCAACATTTGCTGCAGCAACAACCGACAACATCTAGTTCTTTGGAAAATTCTCTAAATGTTTTTATGATGAAAACTGAATCTTATATGGCTGAGAATAGTAATTTCATAAAAAGAACTAATGCTTTTATTAACAGGGCTGAGATGAGATTGCAAAACCAAGAGGCGGTAATCAAATCATGGGAAAATCAAGTCGGACAGTTTGCTCAAAATCTGAATACTAGACCGCAAGGAGGTTTACCGAGCGATACTGAAGTCG
The DNA here is from genome assembly GCA_019671005.1 of Hibiscus mutabilis. Classification (NCBI taxonomy): domain Eukaryota; kingdom Viridiplantae; phylum Streptophyta; class Magnoliopsida; order Malvales; family Malvaceae; genus Hibiscus; species Hibiscus mutabilis. The sequence continues at coordinate 34,458,884 of CM033728.1, forward strand.
CAAGAGGAACTGGCCATGAGCAATGTAAGGCAATCACCACTAGAAGTGGCCAACAACTTAGAGAGGCTCAAGCCCGCTCATCAAACAAAACTCCACAAAAAGATCAAGACGAACCTAATGACAAAGCCTCAGAAGCTGAACCAGGAATTGCCGCGGCAACCAGTAATAAGCATGCCTCGACAACCGACGATAAAGATGCCTCGGCAACTTGCGATAAGCATGCCTCGGCAACCCAGTTGATAACGCCTCGGCAACTCTAGTTGTCCCAGCAATGCCGTCAATCAAGTTTCAAACCAATGAAAGGATCAAAGATATCTGACTTCCACCACCATTCCCACAAAGGTTGAAGCGACAAAAGCAAGAATACCAATTCAAGAAGTTTCTTGATATCCTAAAGCAAGTCCACATCAACTTGCCATTGGTGGAAGCAATTGAACAAATGCCAAACTATGCCAAGTTTCTTAAAGACATTGTGTCCAAGAGAACAAGGCTAGGAGAGTTTGAAACAGTTGCCGCAACAGAGGGATGCATGGCAATGTTGCACAATCGTATGCCACCCAAGTTGAAGGATCCCGGAAGTTTCACAATACCCTGTTCCATTGGAAACCACTATGTCGGGAAAGCATTATGCGACCTTGGGGCTAGCATAAACTTGATGCCTAAATCGGTTTTCCAGAAACTAGGAATCGGGAAGCCAAGACCTACAACAGTTATGCTACAGCTAGCCGACAGATCCTATGTGCATCCAGAGGGAAAAATCGAGGACAAACTGGTAAAAGTTGATAAATTTATTTTTCCCGCTGACTTTATTATCTTGGATTGTGAAGTAGATGAGCATGCACCCATCATTCTCGAGAGACCATTCCTAGAAACAGGGAGAACCTTGATCGATGCTGAAAAGGGAGAACTCACAATGAGGGTGAATGACCAGCAAATTAAACTAAATGTGTTCCAAACACTAAGGCATGCCGATGATCTAGAAGAATGCCAACTTCTTCATGCCACGGCAGAGTTTAACTTTGACGAGGAATTTAGTTGCCTCGGTAACTACATTACATTGCCGATCAAGAGGAACCTGAGGAGTATGAAGAACCGGTCGATGAGGAACAACAAGAAGAGGCAAATTGGCTAGTAAATCGACCAGGTACATACTTTGAACCACTGGATTACTCAGGTAAGGAAGGTAAAGTTGAAAAACCCTCTATTGAACAACCACCGATTCTTGAGTTGAAACAATTGGCAGAGCAACTAAAATATGCATACTTAGGAACCGATAATACATTGCCTGTAATTATTTCTTCTAAGTTACAGCCTGAGCAGGAAAAGAAGCTGATCAAGATGTTGAAGCTACACAAAAAGGCAATAGGGTGGACAATTGCTGACTTGAAGGGAATTAGTCCGGCAGTGTGCATGCACAAGATTTTGTTGGAAGATGATCACAAACCTTCAATTGAGGCCCGGAAGAGACTGAATCATGCCATGAAAGGGGTTGTAATGAAAGAAATTATCAAGTGGCTTGACGCCGACATTATATACCCTATCGCTGATAGTACGTGGGTAAGTTCGGTACAATGTGTACCGAAAAAGGGAGGTATAACAGTGGTAACCAATGAAAATAATGAACTTATTCCAACCAGGACTGTGACCGGTTGGAGGGTTTGTATGGATTATCGAAAGCTAAATAAGCCACTAGGAAAGATCACTTCCCATTACTCTTTATTGATCAAATGCTTGACCGTCTTGCAGGTAAACCCTTTTATTGTTTTCTTGATGGTTATTCAGGTTACAATCAAATTGCCATAGCACTAGAAGATCAAGAAAAGACAACCTTCACATGCCCATACGGTACTTATGCCTTCCGAAGATGTATGATGGCGCTCTTTTCAGAAATGGTCGAATACTTCCTTGAGATCTTCATGGATAATTTTTTTGTTTTTGGTAATGACTTCGACAGCTATCTCGGCAATTTAGAGAGGGTGTTGGCAAGATGTGAAGAAACGAATTTAGTCCTCAATTGGGAGAAATGCCATTTTATGGTAGATGAAGGAATAGTGCTCGGCCACATGATTTCATCCAAGGGAATTGAAGTAGACAAAGCCAAGGTGGACGTGATCGAGAGATTACCCCCACCAAGTTCGGTTAAAGGAATTCGAAGTTTTCTCGGACATGCAGGTTTTTACAGGAGGTTCATTCATAATTTTTCTAAAATCACTAAACCCTTGTGTAATCTGCTTAAACAGGATAAATTCTTCGATTTTGATGATTCTTGCACCCAAGCATTCGAAACCCTAAAGAAAAAGCTTACCTCGGCACCCATTGTCATTCCACTAGATTGGACGCTACCTTTTGAGCTCATTTGTGATGCAAGTGATTTCGCGGTATGAGTAGTCCTAGGCCAACGCACAGGTAAGACCTTCCATGTGATATACTACGCTAGTAAAACTCTTAATAGTGCTCAAGTGAATTACACAACAATGGAGAAAGAGTTACTAGCTGTAGTTTTCACATTTGACAAGTTCCGATCCTATTTCATTGGTACAAAGGTAATTGTTCATACGGACCATTTGTCAATCAAAAACCTATTTGCTAAAAAGGATGCTAAACCTCGTTTGATTCGTTGGATATTACTTTTACAAGAATTTGATATTGAAATTAAGGACAGGAAAGGAACAGAAAATCAAGAGGCCGATCACTTATCACGTTTAGAACGCAACAGGGAGGAGGACACGGATCTAGAGATATGCGATGCATTCCCGGATGAACAAATTTTAGTTGCCTCGACAACCATGGACGCGCATGCCTCGGCAACCCTTGACACCTCGGCAACCATGGATGCACACACCTCGGCAACTCTCGACGCCGCAGCAGCCTTTGACGCGCAGGCCTCGGCAATTTTGGGAGCAGTCGCCACGGTAGCACATGCCTCGGCAATACCCTGGTACGCGGATTTAGTTAATTTCCTTGTTTGTGGTATTTTACCTTATGGCATTACTTACCAAGGGAAGAAGCGGTTCCGCCATGATGCTAAGCATTACTTTTGGGACGAGCCTCTTTTATTTAAATAATGTGCAGATCAGGTTGTACGCCGATGTGTCCCTGAAGAAGAGCAACAGAATGTACTCCGGCAATGCCATTCTTCACCCTATGGAGGACATTTTGGAGGAACTCGTACCGCGGCCAAAGTTTTGCAATCCGGTTTGTATTGGCCAACATTGTACAAAGATGCCCAAGACTTTTACAAGCAATGTGATCGTTGCCAGAGGACGGGCAATATCTCTAGACGACATGAGATGCCACTCCAGAACATCATCGAGGTGGAATTGTTCGATGTGTGGGTGATCGATTTTATGGGACCTTTCCCATCTTCATTCGGCAACCTCTACATCTTACTTGCCGTCGACTATGTGTCTAAATGGGTTGAGGCAGCTGCAGTTCCCAACAACGATTCCAAGACCGTGCAACGATTCTTACAGAAAAACATATTTACACGGTTTAGGATGCCAAGAGCAATTATCGCGTGATTTAAGGCAAGCATTTTGACAACAGACTAATTGCCAAGATGTTGCAACGCTTCGGCATATCACACAAGATCGCCACGGCATATCACCCACAAACCAACGGGCAAGCAGAAATTTCCAACCGGGAATTTAAGGGTATACTCGAGAAGGTTGTAAATCCCTCAAGGAAGGATTGGTCATTAAGACTAGATGACGCACTTTGGGCATATCGCACTGCATTCAAAACACCCTTAGGTATGTCCCCCTTCCGTCTTGTCTATGGCAAAACATGCCATCTACCGATGGAAATCGAACACAAGGCATATTGGGCAATCAAGACCGTGAATATGGAATGGGAAAGTGCCGGACAAAAGCATTTGTTGGACCTCAATGAGATAGAAGAATTCCGTGCAGTCACCTATAACAATGCACGAATCTACAAGGAGAAAACAAAGCGATGGCACGACAAGAAACTATTGCCACGGCAATTCACGCTAGGGCAACCAGTTCTCCTATTCAATTCTCGGCTAAAACTTTTCTCGGGAAAGCTGAAATCAAGATGGTTGGGACTATTCGAAGTCGTCAAACCATTCTCCTATGGTGCTGTGATAATCAAGTCCATCTCTGACAACCATGAATTCAAAGTTAATGGACAAAGATTGAAGCACTATAATGGTGCCCATGTGGAACGTAACAAGGAAGTGGTCAACTTAGGAGATGCATGAGCATGCTCTCCCTTTTGATATTAGTAGTTTTATTTTTATTTTTATTTTTATTTTTGATTAAGTATTTATTTTATTTTATTTCGAATTTTTTTTATTTTTTTATTTTTTTACTATTTCTGATTATTATATATATATATATATTTTAGGATAGATTTTTTTTAGAATCCCTTTATACATCTTTATTTATTTTCTTTTATTTTTTAATTTTAATCCTTATTTGATTTATCTTTGAATTGCAGGAAAAAAAGTTCAAGATAAAGAGGAATTCTAATTCAAGTAGGAAAACATCTTCAACAAGGAAACTAGTGGGCTGAATCTAAGGCTTATATAAAGCCTCCAATTCACCCTAATCACAACCCCTTGTCGTCAACTTCTCCCTCACCCTAAACCCTTTTTCGTTTTCCCCTAATCCCATCCACCTATCTTTTCTATAAAACCCATCACCCTAAACCTATTCCTACTTTCTATCTTGCAACTTTTTTTAGTTTCTTTTCTTTTCTTTTCTTTGTTTTTACAAAACTCACAACCAAGATCATCCATGGTATCCAAGATTAAACTTTTAGTTCATCCAAGTTCCTCCAAAGAACCAAGATACAAGAAGTTTGCTACACCGGTGGTTCAAGAAAGATTTCAATCCAAGTTTGAAAGCCGGAAGATTCATGAAGAACAAGGCTTTGAATACTCCAACTCTCATCAAGATTTCGGCCTTGAACCATTCATCTTCAAGAGGATTGCACATCAAAAGTGGCAAATCTTTTGCCATCAACCGGAACCGGGTAACATCTCATGGGTAAGAGAATTCTATGCTCACTCACCTAACCCGGATAATCCTTATGCTTTTGTTCGTGACAAGGCCATACTCATAAGTCCCGAAAATGTGAACACCTTTTACGGGCTTTACATTGAGAAGGACGAGCATCAAGCCTTCGTTGATCAAATCACTCCCAAGCAACTCGACAAGGTGCTTCAAGAACTCACTCAACCGGGAACTCATTGGAACGACGGTAAATACAAGGGCACGGTAAATCACCTTCGGCTTAAACCCTAGGCGAAACTATGGAATAAGTTTGTTAAAACTTCTTTAATGCCCACCACACACAATACTACCGTTGATATACCACGTCTTTTGCTCATACATTCTATTTTGCATAATCGCATCATTAACATTGGAAAAATTATTTGTGATGAGATTTTTGTATGCAGCTCAAAAGATAAGGGTTCTCTTTTCTTCCCTTGCTTAATTTCTAATCTTTGCAAGGAGATGCATGTCCCAAGTGAGTCCACCGATGAAAAGGCCCTACCCAAGTCTGGTTGGAATCAAGCACTAATCCGAAAGCTAATAGGAGAGGCACCGGGAGATTCTTCATGGCCTCCATTGCCACGGCAACTCCTGCCGCCCCGGCAATCCATAATGCCCAAGCACCTAACGCCCGGGCAACTCGGCCATCGACCCCGGGACACTTTGAATCACTCTTGCACCCATTGGCAAGCCACTTAAGGCAAATTGAAGATCGGCAACTAATGTTCATGTGGTACATGAAGGAGCACAACAATGCCATCACCCAAGTCATCCTAGAAAAGTACCCGGACAATCGCGTGCCATTCTTAATCTTTCTCGCCGAGATCCTTGCCCCGGCAACCAATGAAGCAGTCGCCACGGCAACCTACATCGTGCCTACACAAGCTGATGCCACGGCAATCAACCCTGAAGATGCCACGGTAACCAAAGCTAAAGACATCCCGGAAACCACTGCAAAAGCCAAAGGTAATGCACCTATGCCCGAATCAACTCCTACGGGATCATTTTCTAATTTTTCAGATTTGGACGAGTCCTCCATTGAACCAACAAAGACCGCACCAATTGAATCCTCCAAGTGAAAAGCCAATGACATTGATGAAGAGGACGATGAGGACAACCTCGTACGAGGATTGATTCCACCACCGACAACAAGAAAACAACCATCGCGTTCAAGCAAGAGAATCAAGACACCGACCAAAAGGAAACTAATCATCTACGATGACGAACTCTCAAAGCAAGTCCTCGTATGCATTTTTATTTTTATTTTTCGTTATTTTTATGCATGCATTTAGGACAATGCCTCACTCGAGTTTAGGGGGGATTGGTATTAGTAGTTACCATATTTAGTTACATTCATCTTAAGTATTACATTTAGGATACATAAATTGCTTGCCATGCCTTTAATTGGAACAAGAATTGCTTAGATTTGATGAATATCCGATGATGACTTTGCCAATGCACTTAATTGATAGAATTTTTATTCTAGGATAACCATGGAAAAACTTTGAATTTTACTATGATGCTAATTTTGATGAAACACTGTTGTGGTTTGATTGATTTAAGGAATTCTAGTAAACTTAGGTTGATAATTAACAAATTGGGGGATTAGAATAAAAATTGGATGAATGCTAGAGGTGCCCGAAATTGGCTCTAGCATGTGCTAAAAAAAATTGACCACTAGAGGTGCCCGAAACTGGCTCTAGTATATGTTAAAAAAATTGATAGCTAGAGGTGCCCGAAACCGGCTCTAGTAGAATAAATTAACTTAATAGAACTAAAAATAAAACACTAGAGGTGCCCAAAACTGGCTCTAGTTAAAACATGTTAAAAAGAACCCAATGAAGTAACTTGAAAACCTATTGTTTGCATAGAATCCGAAAAATCAACTTGCACACAACTCTGCACACACTCACAAGCATTATAGTTTGATTCCGAGTAACTCCTAAGTTTTCCGAAAAATAAAAAGCCAATCATACTTTGTGCTCCGGTTCAGAGAATTGAAATCAAGTTCAAAGCTAAGTTTGTGAAAATTGAAGTTTTGGCAGGTAATTATGAGTTTGCATTGCTTGAGGACAAGCAATAGTTTGAGTTTGGGGGTGTGATAAGTGTTCAAAAGTACTATTTTTCTTACCCTTTTTACTCATATTATTGTTAGACTTAGGCTCATATTAGTTGCATAATTAGCCATTCATGCATTAATCCATGTTTCCTTCCATCGTTGAGCTTGATTACATAACTTGGTAGTTTTCGTGGGAAAAGATGCTGCTTTGGTGTGTTTTGTGTGTATGTGCAGGATCACTTGCCAAAGCAAGGCTAGAGCTAGTTGCCAGGGCAATGCATGAAGGAGACACCAAGCTAGTTGCCAGGGAAATGCATGAAGGAGACGCCGAGCCAGTTGCCATGGAAATTGTCGACAAGAGCAAAGGTGATATGGTAGTCGAAATTGATGACTAGACAAGCCCAAGTTGACGTGGAGCAAAGCCCAAACCCAAAGGAATTTGATTTCCATGCAGAGATTAAAGAAGAATTAAATTCCAAGAAGATAGGAGAAGTTCTAGTAGGAATACAATTATAATAAAGAATTATATTCTTTATAGATAATTTAATTCCAACTTAAACTCCTCCTCAAAGAAGGACTTTGGCCTAGCCCTATAAATAAGATGGAGATTTCGACAATTGAGGGAGAGCAAAAAGAGGGGAATTTCGACAAGTCCAAGGAGGGCAAGAGGAGAGAATTTTTGACAAGCATCTAGGGCAAGGAGGATTTTGATAAGCCTCCTTCTTCATCTTTTTCTTTCTTGTTCGATTGGGTTCATGCTAGGGAGTATTTATTTTGTGTTTCTTTGGAACCTAGCCATGAACTAAATCTACTTGGCTATGGTTATTGTGTTTTGTGGTTGTGAGAAACTATTGGTTTTTGTTTAGGTAATAAGAGTTTGCACTTTTCTATTTCAAGGTTTATTCATTCTTGGTTCTTATTCTTGTTTGCAAGTGATTGGGAGAGGATCTCGTGGTTTCATCTATTTATCTAATATCTAGATAGTTAGATTCAAGAAATGAATGAATATGATCTTTATTCAATCTATTGATGGTAAAGATTAATCCGGCTTAGGAATAAGTTAAGGATTTCAACGGCTAAGAGGAGCGCAAGATTGGTTGTTGTTCACCCTTGATTCACGCAGGGATGTATTATCAAGGCATGCACAAGTAGCTAGAGTTTCGACTTAGGGATAAGAAGAAACCATTGAAGAACGCTCTGCCGAACCTTGAAGGTTGCTGCCCAGACGCCCAAGTAGTTGCCCAACTAGTTGCCCAGGCAACCATCGATTAGTTGCCAAGGCAACCCCGTTGTGCAAGTTGCCACGGCAACTGAGTTGCCCGTGCACTCTTTTACCAAAACGATCCAATCGGCTATCACACCTCAACTCACGATAACCTGGCCTATCTCTCTCTCATTTGATCTCTTATTTTTTTTTACTTTGTTGCTTTCTAGTTTAGTTATTAGTTAAACTCCCATAATCCTTTATTTGTGTTTTTACTTTTTACAGTGCAAGAGACTAGATTCTTGAAGTAGCACCAATCCATGTGGAGAGGATATCTTTTATACTATAACTTGCGACGTGTATACTTGCACATTTGCGTAGCACTTATTACACGCAACAATGAGCTTTCAGCTCCCTAAGCTCAACTGCTGCCATATGGTAGGGTGCAATAGAAACTGGGGTCGTTCTAGGTTGCACTTTGATGCCAAACTCTATTTCACGAGTAGGAGGTAAACCCAAAAGTTCGTCAGGGAATTCATATATGATGCTAATGTTTTGCAGTTGAGGTTCATCTTTGGCTTCCAATGACAAAGCGTACAACAATGGAGTCCTTGAAATCATCAAAGTGATGCTTTCTTTTCCAAGACCCTAGAGGTATAATTTCTTCTTAGAACAATCTACCCAGCCTTGATGCTCATTGGCCCAATCTATACTAGTATAACATCAAATTCATGAATCAGTAATGCTAACAAATTGGCCAGAAATGGAATCCCTTGAATCATTAAGTGACAAAGTTTGCACGCAAGGCTTATGGTGACACAATCACCCAAAGGATTGGTTACGGTGATCTTCGATGCAATAGGTGCACAAGATAGCTTATATTGCTTCACTAATATGGTGCTTATGAAAGAATGAGTAGATCTAGGATCAAACAATGTATAGATAGGATGTGAATATAATTCAATGGTACCTGCAATGATGTCAGGATCATCCTCATCTTCTTTGCTCTTCGCATGGTACATATGAGTTGGAGCCTTTGATTCTTGCTTGTTTGATGCTCTAGTGGAACCACTGGGTCTCCCCGATGATCCTTGTTTTGCTCCCTTACCTCAGAAGGACTATATAGAAGACGAAGGATTTACCGATGCAGTGGTAGATCTAGAAAAACTTTTGGGGCAGTCACGGATAAGATGGCCCATCTTGCCATAATAAAAGCATACCATAGACTTCTTACGACATTGTCCTACAAGATGTCTATTTTGGCAGAATTTACAAACAAGGAGTGGTGCCTCTCGTCCATAACTATGGTGCTATCAATAAAGTTAGTCTTAGCAAAGGACTGGGTCATGGCCTCAGGTCTTGCAATATTCCCATATCAGGAGGGCTGTGAGTATGCATTCTACTTTGGGCCATGATACTTCTCTTTCTTGAAAAGCTTTGGAGGATGAGACCATCTCGGTATCTCTTCTCAAATTTGCCTGGAAATCGGTAATACCCAATGCAGTGAACATAGGGCGCAGATCATCATTCAGTCCATTAATGAACATCCTGTACTTTTCTTCATCTCTTTTGATATACTAAGCACCATATTTGTAGTACTTACAGAACTCATGGATATACTGCTCCACAGGTCGTCCATCTTGCTTCAAATGGAGGATGATGTCACGCCTCTTAGCAAGGTAAAATTGTAACACCCTGAATTTGGGCCTGATGTTAGATGGATTGATTAGAAGGTTCGGGAGAACCAAATTAGACAATTCGAGTTAGTTTCAGGAATTAAATCTTAATAAATAGTTTTTGGTCACAATAAAATATGGAAAATGCTATAAAAAATTTAATTAATATTTTAAAGGTTTTGGTAAATTCAATTTGAAATAATTAAATCTGATTTTCGGACATTTTGGTCTGGTGACTAAAATGTAAAGTTTTCAAAACTATTTTTGGTGACTAAATCGGAAACTGGAATCTCTAAGAAGCTATTTACCCAAACTTTTCCATCAGATTTTCCCTTAATTTAGGCTTTTTAAAGTGTTTTTAATTAGTTTTAATATTAAAAGAAAATAGATTTAATAAAAGGATTTATTTTCACAAAATCACTTTCATATGTAACTAACTTTGATACAGCTTTTCTCTTAACTTTCTCAGCATCCAAACTATCAAAATCTTTCCAAAATTTCCAGGAATCAATCTTTTTGATTTCCTTTTTGATTTTCTACTTGATTCTTTCATCAAAATCTATTTGGATTTCAACCAATCTTTGCCAATTAAGGGAGAAATCAACAATTAGAGGTGATTTTTGTTTCTCTCCTCTAATTAAAGGTTCTTTATTGAAATTCCCAAGTTCTTGATCCTTTACAACTAATTTATGTTATAGAATTATGAATCAAACATGGATTTGGTAATTAAATTAAGTTTTATTTGGAAATTAGATAAAACTGATTTGGATATGTTTTGTATGGAATCTAATTGATTTAGATCTCTTATAATATGTGTTTTAATGTTAAAAGAATAGATTATTTAAAGGAATCTTGAAACTATGTGAATTGCTAATTTTCTAGGTTGTTTATAGTTGGTTTTTGATGTGATCATGGTGTTGTGGTGTTGTTGTAGGTATAAGGACGCGTTTTTGGATGTTAATTGATGTTGTTAAGATGTTGAAATCAATAGGTTTTGGCTGGGCTTTATTTAGGTGAAGTTTGGTGTTGATTTCGGTTGTTTTAGATAGGAGTTTGATGGATCTAAGGAAGGCAAAATTGTGTTTGTTGTTTGCTAAGGATTTGAGATGCATGAAAGTGCATTAATCCTCTATTTTTGTTTGGGTAAAGTAGGGGAATCAAATTCTTTAGCTTTAGGAGACATCGCATAAGCTTTAGAAGCTTCATCGTGTACCGGCATGGGGAGCGTTTAGTTGTCGGTGAGTGGAAACGTGTTTTACTACTATTAAAAGGTTTGAATATGGTTGTTGGGAGTTTAGATAAAGTTTGAAACACTTATCTAAGCTCGAAAGTAAGAAAGTAAGTATTGGTTGAGCTCTATCTCGTTTTTGGTTTTGCAAAATACAATCTCATGCACATGTTTATAGATTTGATTACTTACTGTTATATGCATGTTTTAGAAATGAAAGAGATTGCAAATGATTATACATGATGAGATTTGAGCATAGAAAATGATTTATGAAAGTATTTTGAGAATGATAGAATACTTGCTTTAATGTATTAGAAAATGATTTAAAATGATGCATATGTAAAATAGTAAGTTAATGAGGTTATTATTGAGTATATTGGCAAGTGGATGAGGTAAAATGTTATCGGATATATTTGGCTAGTCATAGGGTTTAAAGTGCACTATAATAAGTTGCCTCATATGTGTCGAGGGGTCAAGAGTGTGCCAATTTTCCCACTGGTGGATTTATACGTTATAACCGTTGAGGTCTGCTCCGATTCGAGGACGTATGAGAAGTGGTCAAAGAAACCACTTGGGAAATTCGTGTATCCGATGTGGTTTTGATAAAATAGAAAGAAACTTGTTTTGAGTCACTTGAATGCTAATATATGAGATGTTGTATCATGATAATTGGATTATGATTGTATATATGGTTTATACATGAGATGCTCTTTAAGCTTGCTATTTAGAGATTTTGGTATATGAAGCTTAAATTGAGGTTTATGGTAGAAATCCATGATACATGTGTTGCAAATGGTTTAATTGTGCATTTTTGAAAGAGATTATAGAAGCATGAGATGTTTTGCCATGAGACTTATACACTTTGTTTGAATTAAAATGATTTTAATTGCATTGATGAGTGTTTTTTCGAATAACCTCACTAAGCTTATAGCTTATGCCCTCTTTACTCATCAATGTAGAGAAATAGGCCTATTCGGACAACAAGTGTGTAAGAGGAGATCCAAGGGACAAGACAATTTCAAAGTATAATTTTATAAATGCTAAGTAGTGATAAAAGGCAATGTGACCAAGATGTATTTGGGAGGATTATTTTGGGTACTCCCTATTTGTAAAAGTTTGGTATGATGTTTTGGACTTGTGTGATGCATAATGCTTGGTTTTGAGGGGTTGGAAAACACTTTGCATGCTTGGGTAGAAATCATGCCTATAGGAGCTATATTTGGATTTGAGATGCATGGAATTGCATTAATCCTCTGTTTTTGTTTGGGTAAAGCAGGGGAATCGAATCTTTTAGCTTTTAGAGATATCATGGAATCTTCGAAAGCTTGATCGTGTATTGGCAAGGGGAGCGTTTGGTTGTCGATGAGTAGAAACGTGTTTTACTTCTATTAAAAGGTTTGAAGATGGTTGTTGGGAGATTAGATAAAGTTTGAACCACTTATCTAAGCTCAAAAGCCAGTATTGGTTGAGCTCTCTCTCGTTTTCAGTTATGCAAAATACAATCTCATGCACATGTTCATAGATTTGATTACTTACTATTATATGCAAGTTTTAGAAATGAAAGAGATTGCAAATGATTATACATGATGAGATTTGAGCATAGCAAATGATTTATGAAAGTATTTTTAGAATGCTAGAATACATGCTTTAATGTATTAGAAAATGATTTGAAATGATGTATATGTAAAACAATAAGTTAATGGGGTTATTATTGATTATATTGACAAGTGGCTAAGGTAAAATGTTATCGGATATAGTTGGCTAGCCATAGGGTTTAAAGTGCACTATAATAAGTTGCCTCATGTGTGTTGAGGGTCAAGAGTGTGCCATGCTCCACCTAGAGAACCGCAGCGGTCGAGGGGTCAAGAGTGTGCCAATTCTCCCACTGGTGGATTTATACGTTATAACCGTTGAGGGCTGCTCCGGTTTGAGGAGGTATAAGAAGTGGTCGAAGGAACCACTTGGGAAATTCATGTATCCGATGTGGTTTTGATAAAATAGAAAGAAACCTGTTTTGAGTTACTTGAATGCCAATATATGAGATGTTGTATCATGAAAATTGAATTATGATTGTATAATATGGTTTATACATGAGATGCTCTTTAAGCTTGCTATTTAGAGATTTTGGCATATGAAGCTTAAATTGAGGTTTATGATAGAAATCCATGATACATTTGTTGTAAATGGTTTAAATGTGCATTTTTTAAAGAGATTATAGAAGCATGAGATGTTTTGCCATGAGTCTTATATACTTGGTTTGAATTAAAATGATTTTAATTGCATTAATAAGTGTTTTTGCAAATACCCTCCCTAAGCTTATAGCTTATGCTCACTTTACTCATCAATACAAAGAAATAGGCCTATTCGGACAACAAGTCTGCAATAGGAGATCCAAGGGACAAGACAATTTCAAAGTATGATTTTATAAATGCTAAGTAGTGATAAGAGGCAATGTGACCAAGATGTATTTGGGAGGTTTATTTTGGGTACTCCCTGTTTGTAAAAGTTTGGTATGATGTTTTGGACTTGTGTGATGTATAATGCTTGATTTTGAGGGGTTGGGAAACACTTTGCATTCTTGGGTAGAAATCATGCCTATAAGAGCTATATTTGGATTTGAGATGTTGTGTATGATCTTCTACCTTGCTGCTATGTTTGAGGAATTGATGTTTGTGAGGTTATATGATGATCAAATGGCGTTTGGAGTGTGTTAGATTGAGCCAAAGTGTCATATGTTGGACCAAGAGGTCAATACAGGTTTGTCCGTACTGGTACGGGTCCTCAGAGATCGGTACGCGGGGACCTGTGTCAGCTCAAAATGAGAAAAATTGCCTTGTCATAATGATATGCATACGGACCGTATTGATACGCGTAGCTAAAAAATAAGCCTGGTTTCGGTACACGGGAAATTGTATTGGTATGCCCCTTAGCTACTGGATTTTAATATTTTCGAACAAACATGCCTGCATCGGTACACCTAAGGACTGTACCGATATGCCTTAAGGATTTTTACACTCGTTGTGATACGTGTAACACCCTTAACGTATATTTGTAGACCGAATATAGGCTAAAGATGTTACAGAGTTGTTAAGAAAACTTGACTTGAAATATATTTTTAGTTTTTTTATCAACTTTATCTTGTAGTTTAACCTTTTTTCTGTTTTGAATTAAAAATTACGTCAGTCTATAGCAGCTAGTTTTAACCCTGAATTGTTTTATAAAATTTATAAATGTGTTGTTGAAATAAAAATAGGAGAAAACTATGTACCCTGCCTAAACCCTTTCTTGATTTTAAAATTACTACGCGATTAGGGTTAAACTATGCTTAACTATATCGAAAAATATAACTACTTGTAGCAAACTAATTTCTAAATTCATACATTGTAATAGTGCATAAACACATTATAAACTTAAGATTACAAAACAGTTTGTCTCTTTAAATCCACTACATATATGTACATGCCCACTAGACATTAAACTTACAATTTAAGATGTACATACCATGTTTACTAATGTATCTTGATTTTCCAATTTAATAACTCCTTATTGCCATTCTACTTGGGATAACATACGTGTGAAATAACACACGCTAAGTACGAACTTAGTGAGGCAATAATCTTATTTATCAAAACATAAAATAAAGTAATGCATGTTATACATTAACCGAGCATAGTTTCTGTCTAAGGTAGTATCGTACTAACAAGGTTTTCATAGTTAGTCAATATTCATGTGCAAGTCATATTTTTTCTAACTTAGTCTAGTTTCCAATACTCCATCATTATCAAGTAAATCATATACATTGCATAGTTCACATACATGGCATATTTCATACACATGGTATAATTCACATGCATGACATGATTTATATATATATATGACATAATTCACATACATGACATACTTCATATACATGGTATAATTCATATATATGGCATGAATTATATACATGGAAAAATCCATATACGTGTCATAATTCATATACGTGGCATGATTCATATACGTGTCATAATTCATATACGTGGCATGATTCATAAACGTGACATAATTCATATATGTAATATAATATATATACATGTCATGATTCATATACGTGACATGATTCATGTACATAACTTGATTCATTTACATGACATGATTCATATACGTGATTTAATTCATATACATGGCATGGTTTATATTCATGACATGATTCATATACTTAACATGATTCGTTTACATGGCATGATTCATTTACGTGACATGATTCTTTTATCATTGCCTAAAGTATGCTATATGAGATCGAAGTGCGCGGCTCATCTTGAAATGACATCGTAGTGTCTAATGTGAACGTGAAGATGAGTACGTACTTAGGGACGCTCTTTTCTCCCCATAAACATGAAGCACCTTGGCAGTGCACACGGGCACAGTGGGCGTGGATCCCCAGGGTGCATGTGACATAATCATTTTGTCACAATATCTGTTTGATAACATAAAAATGAGGGTGCAACTGCTAAAGACTCTATGTCATGCCAACTATACCATGGACTCTCATACACAATACTTGGGCATTTCTTTCATCATCAACTCAACATCATAATTAATCATCATAAATAGTCATGGCAAACATAGATCATCATTTCTCAGAATAATAATCCATACTTCATATTCCATTTAATCTACCTTTATTGCAACATGCAGTAGCTCAACATATATATATGGCAATACTATTTTTAAATTAAGGTCGACTATTCGCTAGTCTTCCTAATTGCAATTTAAAACATAGAAATGCGCTCACCTGGGCCATGTAATGGTATGCCTCACTAAGCTTACTTAAGGTTCCTATCTTTCTTTTTATCATTGGTTCAGGTTCTCCTTCGATCTCTTTAGAACTGTATAAGACCAATCGAACATATACATTACCATTCTCGTATTCGACTTAAATCTAACATTGCTAACTTGATTCTTAAACATAACTATTTGAATATAAAATTTTCTGAAAATTTTCCCAATATTCTTTAAAGTTGCCGAATTGATCCCTAGGTCCTTAGTGACCATTTTGAACATTAAACAATTGTTCAAGCCTAATTTGAACAATTTCCATAATCATTTACTAATTTTGGACTATTACCCTTTAGTCTTTAAACTTTATAAAAGTGACATTTTAGTCACTACTTCACTTTTGTACATAAATTCATGTACAAATAAACCATTCATTTATTTTCTAACATTCTTGAAATTTTTCCTTCAACTTTCAACTTTATTCAACTTGGTCCTTCACTAAATTCTTTATTTCAAAATAGGTCCCTCATATTTCCTTTCTTAACATTTCAATCCCTTAACTTTCATAACATGCTTGAATCTTCAATTCTATCAATTTTCCATAAATTCAAGACCAATCCTTATTTTTTCCTAAATTGTCGAATTGGTCCTTCAACTTCTAAAATTT
Organism: Hibiscus mutabilis; assembly: GCA_019671005.1. Taxonomy (NCBI): domain Eukaryota; kingdom Viridiplantae; phylum Streptophyta; class Magnoliopsida; order Malvales; family Malvaceae; genus Hibiscus; species Hibiscus mutabilis. The sequence goes on from CM033728.1 coordinate 34,475,497, forward strand.
TCATTTTGGTCCCTAATCATCAATTCAAGCTAATTTAATCATAACTCATCCATTCTAATATAAAAAAATTCAATAATTTCCCCCAATTTTCTCAATCTTTTCAAAATGGTCCCTATAATTTTAATTGGGGAAATTATTTAATTTAACATCAAATTCAAGCTCTCAACATCATAATCTATTCAATTTCATCCTCAATTTAAATCCCTAACCAAAATACCCAAAATTTAGGATTAGGGTTTATAACCTAAAACATGGAATTCATCCAAATTCAAACTTGATTCCATGTTTACAACATCAATTTTAATAAATACAACTTTAATTCCATCATCTACTATCAATTCCATAATCATCATCATCCATAAACATAAACTATTCATGACTTTATCAAATAAAATTACCATCAACATGTAGAGAATCAAGCATAAATTAAATTACCTTAATTTGTTTTGCTTGAAATTAGCCTTGATTCTTCAATTTTGGCTTTGAAATTGAAAATTTTCTTTTCTCCCCCTTTCTTTCTTGTACTCGAACAGCTCAAAATAAGACGAGGAAGATTTTTCTCATCTTTTAATTATTTTATACATGTGTTGATAGTGAAATTACCAATTTACCCTTTTCATCCAATGGCCAAGACTTAATCTTATCAAAAATCAATGGCCATAATTAATTCCATGTGTAATTCACCTTTCACAATTGCCCTCAAAGTTCCAAAATATTTCAAAAATGCCATTTATGGCAAATGACCAATTTGCCCTCCAACTAGACTTTATTTACTTACATGAAAAATTGCCATTCCATAAAATTGAACCAATTGGTTCCATTCTAACCAGCCTCCTTCCCAAAATGTCATAAATTCTAATTTATGATATTTATTCGATCAAATTATTAGAATTTCACTCAATACGATTTCCAAATTTTCTTTCTTTTTGAGCTTTATAATCGCTTCTTATTCTAACTAAATCTAGTTAGAATCCCACCAACATTAATAAAATATTCATAAAATAATATTTTATGATTTTTTCTAAATCTAGTTAAATTCCAAAAAAAATTTTATTTATCGGATATATTTCCTCTTAGAAATCTTATCTCAACAACCCATTACGATTATTACTGAATTAAACTGAATCCTTTTTATAAGTCAAAATATCGAATATGGGACCTTCCCAATAGGTCACCCATTCCTGTGCTACTCTGGTTTGAGCACGCTTAACAATTTTTATTTGATCCAAAATTCGAATAATATAAGCCTCGTACGAAAAATCCGGGTAACATGGAAATACCACTCTTGGGGGTGAACTATTCATTTACGGGGTTAAATTACATAACTTTTTTAAAATTACACTTTGGTCCCTAAACTTTTCCAAAGTTTACACTTTAACACCTAAACTTTCAAAAATTACATTTTGGTCACTAATCAAAATTGGGATATTACAATTCCTCCCCCTTAAGAAAATTCTTCCTGAATTTTCAACATTTACCCATTTCAAACAACTTCATATATTGCTTATTCATTCTCTCTTCAATTTCCCAAATGATTTTTCTCACTTTATGATTTCTCTAGAGAATCTTAACCATTGAAATTTTCTTGTTCTTTAATTCTTTGACTCCGCATGCTAAGATTTTCACTGCATCTTCTTCATACATCAAATATGGTCGTTGTTCAATTTCTTTAGAAGTAATTACATGTAAAAAAATCCGATTGATACCTCTGAAGCATGGATACATGAAACACATCATGAATCTTGCTCAAATCTGAAGATAAAGCCAATTGGTAAGCCATTTGTCCCACTCTTTTTAGAATTTCATATGGCCTAATAAATCTGGGACTAAGCTTTCCTTTTCAACTAAAACGTAATCACCATCTTTCAAAGGTAAAACCTTTAAAAACACTTTTCTCTAACTTCATATTCAATATCCTTTTTCTTCTTATTTGCATAGGCCTTTTGTCAATCCTTGGCGGCCTTGAAATTTTGCTGAATAATCTTTACTTTATCCTCCATGTCTTGTGTTAAATCAACTCCTCCAACATTTGAGTTATTCTTGAACATTTTGATCTTATAACTCGAACCAATTAAGAGAAGTTCGACACTTTCTTCCATACAATGCTTTGAAAGGTGCCATCTTGATACTTGTTTGATAACTATTATTATAAGCAATTTCAGTTAGAGGTAAGTACTTTTCTCATAATTTTGCAAACTCAATTATACAAGCTTTTAACATGTCTTATAGAATCTGTATGATCATTTCAAAATGCCCATCTTTTGCAGATGAAAAGTTGTACTAAAATTTAGTTTAGTACCTAAAACTTTAAATAACGTACCCCAATACTTTGAAGTAAACATTGGGTCTCTGTCTGACACTATCGATACTGAGACACCATGTAGTCTTACTATCTCTCGAACATAAAGTTCTGCATATTTATCCAGCGAATAATCCATTCAAACTGGAATAAAGTGAGCAAACTTGTCAAACAATCCATAATGACTCATATTGAATTCTTTTTACTTGATGTAGTTGACAATTCTGTTATACAATCCATCGTTACTCGTTCCCATTTCCATTAGGGAATAGAGATACGCTGAAGCAATCCAGAAGGTATTTGGTCACAGTTTCGAGTCTTTAAATCTTGATACATCATATTACTCCTTGGGTGCATAGTCAATGGACTATAATGGGCCTTTGTTAATATCTCTTTTTTCAGATTATCACTGTCAGAAACATATACTTTACCTCAGTAATATAATCAACCATTAGGTTTAATTTCATAGTCCTGTACTTTTCTAGTTTCAATTTGTCTCTTCTTTTCGAGACATCTTTCATCCATAGACTGCAAATCTTTGAATTGATCCAATAAAGTTGACTTTAACTAACATTCTGATTTTAAGGAACCATCTCGTCCCACAGACAATGTCTTTTGGCTAAAAGTATATGTCACTACATTAGCCTTCCCAGGTGATCATTGATAACCACATCATAATCCTTTTTAAAATTCAATCCATCTTCATTGTCATAGATTCAGATCTTTTTGTGTCATCGTATACTTAAAATTTCATGGTCCTTATAAATATGACACATTTTTACCATATAGATAATGTCGCCAGATTTTTAAAGAAAAAGCACAGTTGTCATTTCCAAGACATGTGTTGAATAGTTCTTTTCATAAATTTTGAGCTGCCTTGATGCATAAGCTATGACACGGCCTTCTTGCATTAATACGCAACTTAAACCATAAAGTGATACATCATTGTACAGTGTAACCCCCTCGACCCGACCTAGTCGCAAGACCAAACCGAGCAAGCTACATTAGGTTTACCGAATTAAACCGAAAAGATTGAACCTAAACACGCCCATTTTTTATTTATTTAACACCTAGATGCATTAACACTTTCCAATATGATCATGCTGTTCACAGGTGAGCACACATCTCAATCGGGCGTTATAACAATATCCAATTGTCCACGACACAACTTTATGGACCAAAATGTAAATTCAGCTAATCACAGGACTATTCCAATTTTTAAGTTACCCACCTTTAATTACGTACATTTCATACATGCAGGTCAAAAATCAGCTTCAAACAATCATCCATACTCATTCGATTGGCAAAACAAGAGTTAGAGACTGAAATGAGAGAAAACAGAAATTGCCTCAATAAGACATTAACAGAATTAATAACACCCGTATCAATACAGTGTGACCAGTATCGATACAGCTATGAATATGCCGTTTCGATATGGATGGTCCCGTACCAGTACACCAATTCAAATATAAAATATATTTTTAGAATCCTTGCATATCGTACCGATACGGTTCAAGTGGTGTTTCGGTATGCAGCGTTGTTCCAACCCGTATCGATACGGTTCCATTGGTCTTTTGGTACACGAGCTAAATTTCAAAAAGTAGAATTCTAGTGACCATATAACGTTCTAGTATGCCCCTGCCTGTGCCGATACACCCTGGCCAATTATGCCTTGTCGTACCAATACGGTCCCTTGCGTATCGGTACACTTGGGCCTATAATGTCAAATTTGCTAGTTTTTTACACAATTCTAGATGCAATTGGCCCCTAGCAACTTGCAAACATATATATATCAACCCATGAACATACATATCCTAACATATATAACATTATTAGGCGAGCATACAACATCAAGCTTCCAAAGGACCACTCTAGAGGCATGCTTCATAGACCACCTCGCCAAACATACCAAAATGCATATTTAGGCCTTTCTCAACACAAGCAACATACCAACACACGCAACATAACCTTCCAAACTTGGTCAAACCTTCACAGCAAGGCAATCATCAAGGGAACTCTAGATGCATACCTAGGACACCATTCATCCACAACTATAACAAGTACTAACATCAAGCTTAACAATATCAAGTTGCACAACGTAAACCAACATCAAAAACTAGCATAAGAATCATACTCAAAATCCATAAGAAATAGGATTACAACCCCAAAAACCTTAGCGGACACATTGCCTTATTAACCGGAAATATAACCGAGTTCATACTCAAAGTAGATTATCTCTTGGATCCTTGCAAACCTTGCCTTTGCTGCCCGAACTTCAATGCTTTGTATCATTAGGAAAAAGAGAGCGTAAGCACACGTGCTTAGTGAGGATGCTCATAAACAATGATGCATTTAAATTCATTTAACACACATGCTTGCTTTTCCCAAAACATGCTTACTTCCAAAGCACCTTCTCATGATTCTAACCGAATAAAAACGTAATGATATTCATAATCTCATAAATATTTCATGCTTAAATCCCAAAGCATTTTAATCAAACCGTGCTTAAATTCCAAGCATTTAATACAAGAATCAGCACATGGTATTTTCCATATATTTGCATTTATAGTGACCCGAATAGACTACCTCTATCTCATGCACATATCGGATACACAAATCTCTCATACCATGCCTAGTTAAATCGCATGATATCCCAAACCTTGCCTAGTTAGACCGCAACATTTGATACCCTCGCCTAGTTAAACCGCGAGATTTCACCCTTGCCTAGTTAAACCGCAAGAGTACCGACCTTGCCTAGTTAAACCACAAGATCACCATCAATTTGGGTTGCCTAATTAAACTGCATGCCCTAAATGATGTCCCAACAGTCCGAGTGGCCTAGTTAAACTGCCATACCTCAAGGACCAATGGCCACGATCGATTTTGTTCATATTTTATAGTGCACTTTTAATCCTATGGCATGCCAACTATATCCTATTGTTTTCACCATGTCTTATAGCCAATATATCATTTGCAAAACCATTTGCTTACTGTTTTACAATGCATTTCATAAAATTCCACATATGCAAATCTCATTGCCAATGCAATAACACCATTCCCAACCGGAACAAAAACCAATGCTCAGTAGCATTTAATATACTTTTAAACCCCTGCATATGTACTCAAAATCATGCATTATCAGCAAGTAAATCTTACCATGTTTATCACCAAAACATGCAAACAACATGCTCATATCTAAATCGATATTCACGAGGAAAATAAGGGAAACTTACTTCTGAGCTTAGGTAAGTGTCTCACGCTTACTCTAAACTCCCAACAACCTTTAAAAACCTTTGTAAAGCATTTAAAACCAGTTTCCACTCACCGATACGCTTCGCCTTCTTTGCTAACGAGAAACAAGCCCTCGGTAAGCCACCAAACAACGTCACGCTTCGTCGTCTTGATTATCCCATGTTTTAAACACACAAAACCAGAGGAAAATGCATTCAAACCAATTCCTAACAGCAATCTCCCGCAACTCCCAAGTTGCCCACTCAAAAATTGTTCGAAACATACCAAAAATACCATCAAACGTTTCCAAAACTTAACCCAGCCGTAATACAACACTTCAAACCTTCAATCAAGATCTAAGAACATCCAAAAACCCCTCCCTAACATCCTTTTACCTCCAGCAAAGACTAAACTCGAATATCACCACAAAAACTCCAATCTAACAACCTAATTAATTAGAGATTCAAGAGTTTCGGGATTCCATCAATAAAAACAACTTGTCAACATCAAAATACATCCAAATCATATATTAAATCCAACTCACACACTGGAAAAATAGATCCACTTCGAAAATTATAATATCTCATCAATATTCTCAAAATAACTCAATTAAACATTGATATAACATTAAAATCAGTTTCCAAAGTATAAATCAAGGATCAAATACTTGGGAATTTCAGTAAAGAACCATACAATAGAGGAGATCACGGACCTTACCCCTATTGTGAGATTTCTCCCTCAATTAATTTGACAAAAGCTAAGAAACACAAGATTTAAATGAGATTTTGCAAAAACAATGTTAATCAAATAATTATCAATCATAAAAACAAGTTAAAAGACTCCTCACGTCTGGATTTTGATGAAAAATTGAGTGTTTGGCTGAGGAGAGAGTGGAGAGAAAAGTTACGTAAATTTTCTTTAATGAGCTTAACTAACTTTTTAACTAAAATCCCTTTTTAATTATAATTAAAACACATGTTAAAATATCTTAAATTTAGGGAGAAATCATCAGAAAAACTTGGTAAAATAGCTCCTTAAAGATTCTAAGAATTTGACCATTTTCATTTTAGTCACCTTTTAAAAACAGTTTTCAAAAATCGCATTTTGGTCACTAATCCAAAATGTCACATTTCCAAATTCCTTTTTCTGAAATTGATTCCACCAAAAATAATTATATAATAAAAGATGATTTTTAACTATTTTCCACATTTTTATCCTACCGAAAAATATACAGTCCCGAATCCTACTCGAATCTCTAAACTGGTCCACTAGACCGTCTAATAGACCTCAAAACCGCTAGACCCAACAACCGGGGTGTTACATACAGAGTATATTCTTTTCCTGGTTCTGGTTGAATTAGAATTGGTGTTTCAGTCAGAACTTTCTTTAATCTTTCAAAACTTTCCTGGCAACTAGAACTCACAGTTAGAAAACTTTACACGAAGATGGTAATCATGCTCGGCTTCGGTCTTCGAATAAAACAAAATATCATCTATAAAGACCAAAACAATCCAGATAGGGTTGAAATACCCTATTCATCAAATCCATGAATATAGCAAAGGCATTTGTAAGTCCAATCAGATTCACCAGAAACTCGTAATGCCCATAACGAGCTCTGGATCTTGTCTTTGATACATTTTATTCCTTGACCTTGAGCTGATAATAATCCTGATCGAAGATCTATCTTTAAAAATACTACTGCATCTTCAAGCTGATCAAATAAATCCTCAATTCTTGGTAGGGAATACTTGTTCTTAATAGTTACTTTATTTGTAACACCCATTTCCTGTATTCATCACTGAATAAGAGTTAGGGATGTCACATGATACTTGTAAAATAATTCTTTAATATTAAGAAAATCTTATCTTTGACTATAAAAATAGTTAATCGCATAAAATTTAAACTTAAAAATTTCACATTCAATTTTAAACCTAGATTCAGGCAGCAACTTAACAGTTTGATCCATTAGCATATAAATAATAAAACTGCCTAATTTAAAATCATTCAGATTCTGAATAAAATACTCATATCAGAGCAGGCTTCACATTTTACTATACATGCCGACTAGTAAATATCAAACAACATAAAAATTCTATTACTGATACTGATGTACCTGTTTTCGATTGATGATGTTCGCTAATGCTCCTTACTCCCAACGCTTATCTTTTCCTATGCGTGAAACAGTCACACGCTAAGTATAACTTAGTGAGGCATTATAAATAATCATAAAATAAGTATCGAAATAAATGAAAACATGGTTAAGCAAACTCATATCAAATCTTTCATATACTTATAAACAATCACATATAAGAAATGGTGAATTTCATATACATTTACTTTATAATTAGCCCAAGAATTTGTATAAAGAGAAACTAAAGTAAGCAAGGTTGGTACTCCTTGAGTACTAGTCACCGAAGTGATGATAACATATAGACACATAAAGTGCCGGAAACATATAGACACATAAGTGCCGAAAACATATAGATTCGAAGATCGGTGTACAGCTATACTGCAGTCCTTGACTGCTATACCTCTAATGGCATGCCACTATACTGTAACTCTCTATCATAAACTTGGGCAAATAATTTCATATAATTGACTTGTAAATTATTATTTGATAAATAATTCATATATCACCATTATTCAATAATATCTTATCAAAATAAAACATAATAGGGCAATTCAAACACTAACATGTACTAACCTTTTTCCTTTGCCTGTGAATCATCATATAACTTATAGAAAAACCATGTTATCATTTTAATAAAATCAAATAAATAGAATTTTATAAAAGTTTACTAAAATACATTTCAACATATATAAATGCACTCATCTGGGCCATTTATTATCTTGTCTCACTAAGCTTACTCATTAATCTTTTTGTTTCCTTGAATGCTTGTACCTTCCCCAGTATTTCTTGAAACTGTAGAAATCAATCGAATATACTTATTACTATACACTTACTTAATTCGAGTCTAACATTGCCAAATAAAATACTAATTTTTGCCCTGTATCTCATTTTGGGTCCTTAGTGACCATTTTGAACATTTGGCAACTATTCATGCCTTAATTTTCAATTCTTCCATTTAATCCTTTACTTTCTCATTCTTGCCAAAATGGTCCTTTTTCATCAACTCAAGCTAATCTGATCATAATTTCTACAATTTACAGATCAGTCTCCCTTCAAAATAAAATTTCCAAAACCATACCCTTATTTCTTCAAATAGTCGAATAGGTCCCTATATTTTTTTCAAATATTCAATTTGGTCCCAAAATGCTAAAATAAGCTTCTAATATCACAATTCCACTATTTTCATCACCAAAATTAATTTTTTACAATTTAGTCCCTAATTTCTTGGAAATGCCAAAATGGTCCTCAACATTTCTAAAATATATAATTTGGTCCCAAATTGTCAATTCAAGCTTGAAACATCATTTTCTATTCATTTCTATCATCAATTAAATTTTGCAATTTAGTTCCAAATTTTTTTCAAATTTTTGAATTAGTCCTTAAAGGGAATTTGACCTTCAACATCAAAATTGAACTTCCACCATCAATATAATGCTTCAAACATCATAATCTAACCATTTTCATCTTTAATTCTCAAAACCTAATAAATCTCTAAATTTCAAGATTAGGGTTTATAACTTTCAACATGAATTTAACTTGATTTCAACAATACTAAGCTTAATTCATCAACTACTACTTGAATTCTATCAATTTTCCATGAAACCCTAATTTCTCTCTCTTCAAACCCTAATCCAAAACTTCATAATTCCATGCAATTTTACTATCAAAATGTAGAGAATGAAGAGTAGATCACTTTACCTCAAAGAACCTTGCTTGAATTCTTGATCAAAAGCCTTGAAATTGAGCTAGAAAATTTTTGAACATTTTCCCCCAAGCTTTCTCTTCCATTAGAAATGCTAGGGAAAAAGATGAACATTTGTTCATCATTATTTTACAAATAAATCCGATATAAACCATAAAATGCCACATGTCCATAAAAATGAATTTAAAATTCATTTTTTTCTCTTTCCAAAAATACCCCTCTAACTAAATCAAATTTACAACTAGTTCAAAATTATGCCACTCCATTACTTTTGAACTAGATTGGTTCCAATCCAACCGACCATCATCATTAGATAATCATAAAATATCATCTATGATTTTTGTTTGATCCAATTTCTCGATTTTCACCTACTACGATTTTTCCTTTATCGAACTATCAACGCTAATCTGGGAATCATATATTTCCCTAATTCCATGAATAAATTCATAGTTTCATATAAAGTCCTCCATTTAATAAAGTCAAACTTAGAAATTTGATTCAATACAAAAATACCGATAATTACCCGAAATCTTTATCAGGTAGCATCTTTCTTAAAAATCCTTCATTAAGCATTTATACGAATCTTTCCCATTTCTTCTGAGTCCTTTTTACAAATCAAAATACTGTTATGTGACACTTCTCAAAAGGTCACCCAAAACTTTTCTTAACAATTTTATTCAATCAAAATTTATATTTTCTACTACATTCTAACATCCAAAACTATTACCAAAATCCTTATTCTGGTCGAATTTATCCTCATACTGAATAAAATTCATCTTTGGGAAAAATTACACTTGGGTCCCTAAACTTTTACCAACTTTTCATTTTGGTCACTAACTTTTATCTTTTTGTCATTTTAGTCACTAAGTTAGCCTTATTCCAAAACCTTAGCACTAAATGACCCTTATATAACTTAGTAAAATTTTGGGGTATTACAATTCCACCCCTCTTAAAATAAAATTTGTCCTCGAATTTTAGAACGTAACTAATTTGAATAGTTATGAATATTGCTTTTTCATCTTCTTCTAAGCTTTCTCCAGTGGCCTTCTTAATCTTGTGGTTCTTCCAAAGAATATTGACCAAAGGAATTTTCTTGTTCCTTAACTCTTTAATCTTGTGGTTCTTCCAAAATATTTTGACCAAAGGAATTTTCTTCTTAATCCAGTGGCCTTCTTCTAAGCTTTCACGGGTTCTTCTTCATATATCAGATCTGGTTGTAGTTCAATTTCCTCAAAAGTGATGACATGTGAAGGATTTGACCGATACCTTCGTAATATAACTATATGGAATATATCATATAATATTGCTCATCTCTCGGTGGTAAAAAGCTAACTGGTAAGCCACTATTCTTTTTTTTTTTTTAATTTCATATGATCCAACAATTCTGGAACTATGCTTTCTCTTTTTGTCCAAATCGTAGGACTCTTCTATAGTGATACCTTTAGGAATACTTTATCTCCAACTTCATATTCAATATCTATAGTCATTCGATCCCATTTCCACTGAAGAATGAAAATCGATTGTAATAATCTAGAAGGTATCTAATGTTCTACCTTTACTTGTTGACATGATAAACATTTTGAAACTATCTCATTTATTGTTCTTTTCATGCCTAGTCACCAATACTGACTTTTTAAACCTTGCTACATCTTGTTTTCATCTGGATGCATAGTCGCACTGATCCATTCTTTTTTTCATAAATAATACCGGTGCGCCCCAAAGGTGACACACCTGGTTTTATAAAACCTTGATCCAACATTTCTTGCAATTGCGCCTTCCTTTCCTGAAGCTCGGTCGGAACCACCGATATAGATACAATGCCTGGTAATACCTCTATTATAAATTCTACCTCTCAATTTGAAGGTAATCTTGGCAACTTATCAAATTTGCTATAAATTATACTCCTATATTGATCACCAATATATTTCGCCTTAAATGCTTCTTGGAAGAATACCCATGTTACTTCAGTTGCAAGTATCTTCTATCTGATACTTGTCCACCGTATTAGAACATGTCCTCTTAACATGGATACAATTCCTTCTAACTTTTCCACATCGGAACAATTTAGCTCTTCCCTTATAATTTTAACATCATTAAACCATATGTCAGCAGCCATCAGACCACCTTCACTATGAAATTTAGGATTTCCCAAATCCTGTATAGACACTTCCTATTGTGCCAATGTTCTTTCTTGTTCTGATTAATCCAAAAGGTTATGGTTAACCTTATTATTACCACTATGGTTCTTTCCAGAACCTCTCATTTAATAGTTTATCTTAATCTTCTTGACTCAAATATTAATTATAACTAATCTCATTTCATATTAGTAAGGAGCGACATCAATCAAATCATATAAACATCAAATCAATAATATTGATATCCTAGTGGCATGTATAAACTTTTTGACATAAAATCACTTTCGTTTACACCTAGAACCGGCTAAACTTGTAGCTCTGATACCATTAAATGTAACACCCCTTTTCCCGTATTCATCGCTGAATAAGAGTTAGGGATGTCACATGATACTTGTAAAATAATTCTTTAATATTAAGAAAATCTTATCTTTGACTGTAAAAATAGTTAATCGCATAAAATTTAAACTTAAAAAATTCACATTCAATTTTGAACCTAGATTCAAGCAGCAACTTAACGGTTTGATCCATTAGCATATAAATAATAAAACTACTTGAAAACTACCTAATTTAAAATCATTCAGATTCTGAATAAAATACGATTCATATTAGAGCAGGCTTCACATTTTACTATACATGCCGACTAGTAAATATCAAACAACATAAAAATTCTATTGTTGATCCTGATGTATCTGTTTTCGATTGATGATGTTCGCTAATGCTACTTACTCACAACGCTTCTCTTTTCCTACGCGTGAAACAATCACACGCTAAGTATAACATAGTGAGGCATTATAAATATTCATAAAATAAGTATCGAAATAAATAAAAACATGGTTAAGCAAAATAATATCAAATCTTTCATATACTTATAAACAATCACATATAAGAAATGGTGAATTTCATATACATTTACTTTATAATTAGCCCAAGAATTTGTATGAAGAGAAACTAAAGTATGCAAGGTCGGTGCTCCTTGAGTACTTGTCACCGAAGTGACGATAACATATAGACACATAAAGTGCCGGAAACATATAGACACATAAGTGCCGAAAACATATAGATCCGAAGATCGGTGTATAGCTATACTGTAGTCCTTGACTGCGACCTCTAATCGCATGTCACTATACTGTAACTCTCTATCATAAACTTGGGCAAATAATTTCATATAATTGACTTGTAAATTATCATTTGATAAATGATTCATATATCAACATTATTCAATAGTATCTTATCAAAATAAAACATAATAGGGCAATTCATACCCTAACATGTACTAACCTTTTTCCTTTGCCTGTGAATCATCATATAACTTATAGAAAAACCATGTTATCATTTTAATAAAATCAAATAAATAGAATTTTATAAAATTTTACTAAAATACATTTCAACACATATAAATGCACTCACCTGGCCATTTATTATCTTGCCCCACTAAGCTTACTCATTAATCTTTTTGTTTCCTTGAATGCTTGTACCTTCCCCAGTATTTCTTGAAACTGTAGAAATCAATCGAATATACTTATTACTATACACTTACTTAATTCGAGTCTAACATTGCCAAATAAAATACTAATGTTTGCTCTATATCTCATTTTGGGTCCTTAGTGACCATTTTGAACATTTGGCAACTATTCATGCCTTAATTTTCAATTCTTCCATTTTAATCCTTTACTTTCTCATTCTTGCCAAAATGGTCCTTTTTCATCAATTCAAGCTAATTTGATCATAATTTCAACAATTTACAGATCAGTCTCCCTTCAAAATAAAATTTCCAAAACCATACCCTTATTTCTTCAAATAAACGAATAGGTCCCTAAATTTTTTTCAAATATTCAATTTGGTCCCAAAATGCTAAAATAAGCTTGTACTATCACAATTCCACTATTTTCATCCCCAAAAATAAATTTTTACAATTTAGTCCCTAATTTCTTAGAAATGCTAAAATGGTCCTCATCATTTCTAAAATATATAATTTGGTCCCTAATTGTCAATTCAAGCTTGAAACATCATTTTCTATTCATTTCCATCATCAATTAAATTTTGACAATTTAGTCCCGAATTTTCTTCAAATTTTTGAATTAGTCCCTAAAGGAATTTGACCTTCAACATCAAAATTGAACTTCCATCATCAATATAATGCTTCAAACATCATAATCTAACCATTTTCATCTTTAATTCTCAAAACCATATAAATCCTTAAATTTCAAGATTAGGGTTTATAACTTTCAACATGAATTTAACTTGATTTCAACAATACTAAGCTTAATTCATCAACTACTACTTGAATTCTATCAATTTTCCATGAAACCCTAATTTCTCTCTCTTCAAATCCTAATCAAAAACTTCATAATTCCATACAATTTTACTATCAATATGTACAGAATGAAGAGTATATCACTTTACCTCAAAGAACATTGCTTGAATTCTTGATCGAAAGCCTTGAAATTGAGCTAGAAAATTTTTGAACATTTTCCCCCAAGTTTTCTACTCTATTCGAAATGCTAGGGGAAAAAGATGAACATTTGTTCATCATCCTTTTACAAATAAATCCAATATAAACCATAAAATCCCACATGTCCATAAAAAATGAATTTAAAATTCATTTTTTCTCTTTCCAAAAATAACCCTCTAACTAAATCAAATTTACTAGTTCAAAATTATGCCACTCCATTACTTTTGAACTAGATTGGTTCCAATCCAACCGACCATCATCATTAGATAAGCATAAAATATCATTTATGATTTTGGTTCGATCCAATTTCCCAATTTTCACCTACTACGATTTTTCCTTTATCGAACTATCAACTCTAATTCGGGAATCATATATTTCCCCAATTCCATGAATAAATTCATATTTTCATATAAAGTCCTCCATTTAATAAAGTCAAACTTAGAAATTTGACTCGATCCAAAAATACCGATAATTACCCAAAATCTTTATCGGGTAGCATCTTTCTTAAAAATCCTTCATTAAGCATTTATACGAATCTTTCCCATTTCTTTTGAGTCCTTTTTACAAATCAAAATACTGTTATGTGACACTTCCCAAAAGGTCACCCAAAAGTTTTCTCTAATCGAAAGACGCTTAACAATTTTATTCGATCAAAATTTTATATTTTCTACTGCATTCTAACATCCAAAACTATTACCAAAATCCTTATTCTGATCGAATTTATCCACATACTGAATAAAAATCATCTTTGGGAAAATTTACACTTGGGTCCCTAAACTTTTACCAACTTTTCATTTTGGTCACTAACTTTTATCTTTTGTCATTTTAGTCACTAATTAGCCTTATGCCAAAACCTTACCACTAAATGACCCTTATATAACTTAGTAAAATTTTTGGGGTATTACAATTCCACCCCTCTTAAAATAAAATTCATCCTCGAATTTTAGAACGTAACTAATTTTAATAGTTACGAATATTGTTTTTTCATCTTCTTCTAAGCTTTCTCCAGTGGCCTTCTTAATCTTGTGGTTCTTTCAAAGAATTTTCTTGTTCCTTAACTCTTTAATCTTGTGGTTCATCCAAAGAATTTTGACCAAAGGAATTTTCTTCCTAATCCAGTGGCCTTGTTCTAAGCTTTCACGGGTTCTTCTTCATACATCAGATCTGGTTGTAGTTCAATTTCCTCAGAAGTGATGACATGTGAAGGATTTGACCTATGCCTTCATAATATAACTATATGGAATATATCATATAATCTTGCTCATCTCTGATGGTAAAGCTAACTGGTAAGCCACTAATCCTATTCTTTTTTTAATTTCATATGATCCAACAATTCTAGAACTAAGCTTTCTCTTTTTGTCCAAATCATAGGAATTTCTACTATGGTGATACCTTTAGGGATACTTTATCTCCAACTTCATATTCAATACCTATCGTCATTCAATCTCATTTCCACTGAAGAATGAAAATCGATTGTAATAATCTAGAAGGTATTTGATGTTCTACCTTTACTTGTTGACATGATAAACATTTAGAAACTATCTCATTTATTGTTCTTTTCAAGCCTAGTCACCAATATTGACTTTTTAAACCTTGCTACATCTTGTTTTCATCTGGATTCATAGTCGCACGGATCCATTCTTCTTTTCATAAATAATACTGGTGCGCCCCAAAGGTGACACACCTGGTTTTATAAAACCCTGATCCAACATTTCTTGCAATTGCGCCTTCCTTTCCTGAAGCTCGGTCGGAACCATCGATACAGATACAATGCCTGGTAATACCTCTATTATAAATTCTACCTCTCAATTTGAAGGTAATCTTGGCAACTTATCAAATTTGCTATAAATTCTACTCCTATATTGATCACCAATATATTTCACCTTAAATGTTTCTTGGAAGAATACCCATGTCACTTCAGCTGCAAGTATCTTCTATCTTATACTTGTCCACTGTATTATAACATGTCCTCTTAACAGGGATACAATTCCTTCTAACTTTTCCACATCAGAACAATTTAGATCTTCCTTTATAATTTTAACATCATTAAACCATAAGTCAGCAGCCCTCAGACCACCATCACTATGAAATTTATGATTTCCCAAATCCTATATAGGCACTCCCTATTGTGCCAATGTTCTTTATTGTTCTGGTTAATCCAAAAGGTTATGGTTATCCTTATTATTACCACTATGGTGCTTTCCAGAACCTCTCATTTAATAGTTTATCTTAATCTTCTTGACTCTAATATTAATTATAACTAATCTCATTTCATATTAGTAAGGAGCGACATCAATCAAATCATATAAACATCATATCAGTAATATTGATATCCTAGTGGCATGTATAAACTTTTTGACATAAAATCACTTTCGTTTACGCCTAGAACCTGCTAAACTTGTAGCTCTGATACCATTAAATGTAACAGCCCTTTTCCTGTATTCATTGCTAAATAAGAGTTAGGGATGTCACATGATACTTGTAAAATAATTCTTTAATATTAAGAAAATCTTATCTTTGACTGTAAAAGTAGTTAATCGCATAAAATTTAAACTTAAAAATTTAACATTCAATTTTGAACCTAGTTTCAGGCAGTAACTTAACAGTTTGATCCATTAGCATATAAATAATAAAACTGGCTGAAAACTGCCTAATTTAAAATCATTCAGATTCTGAATAAAATACGATTCATATCAGAGCAGGCTTCACATTTTACTATACATGCCGACTTGTAAATATCAAAAAACATAAAAATTATATTGCTGATACTGATGTACCTGTTTTCGATTGATGATGTTCGCTAATGCTACTTACTCCCAACACTTCTCTTTTCTTACGCGTGAAACAATCACACGCTAATTATAACTTAGTGAGGCATTATAAATAATCATAAAATAAGTATCGAAATAAATGAAAATATGGTTAAGCAAAATCATATCAAATCTTTCATATACTTATAAACAATCACATATAATAAATGGTGAATTTCATATACATTTAGTTTATAATTAACCCAAGAATTTGTATAAAGAGACACTAAACTATGCAAGGTCGGTACTCCTTGAGTACTAGTCACCGAAGTGATGATAACATATAGACACATAAAGTGCTGGAAACATATAGACACATAAGTGCCAAAAACATATAGATCCGAAGATCGGTGTATAGCTATACTACAGTCCTTGACTGCTAGACCTCTAATGGCATGCTACTATGCTGTAACTCTATATCATAAACTTGGGCAAATAATTTCATATAAGTGACTTGTAAATTATCATTTGATAAATGATTCATATATCACCATTATTCAATAATATCTTTTCAAAATAAAACATAATAGGGCAATTCAAACACTAACATGTACTAACCTTTTTCCTTTGCCTGTGAATCATCATATAACTTATAGAAAAACCATGTTATCATTTTAATAAAATCAAATAAATAGAATTTTATAAAAGTTTACTAAAATACATTTCAACATATATAAATGCACTCACCGGGCCATTTATTATCTTGTCTCACTAAGCTTACTCATTAATCTTTTTGTTTCCTTGAATGCTTGTACCTTCCCAAAGTATTTCTTGAAACTGTAGAAATCAATCGAATATACTTATTACTAAAATACTAATGTTTTGCCAAATAAAATACTAATTTTTGCCTCTCTCTTTTGGGTCCTTAGTGACCATTTTGAACATTTGGCAACTATTCATGCCTTAATATTTAATTCTTTCATTTTAATCCTTTACTTTCTCATTCTTGCCAAAATGGTCCTTTTTCATCAATTCAAGCTAATTTGATCATAATTTCAACAATTTACAGATTAGTCTCCCTTCAAAATAAAATTTCCAAAACCATACCCTTATTTCTTCAAATAGTCGAATAGGTCCCTAAATTTTTTTCAAATATTCAATTTGGTCCCAAAATGCTAAAATAAGCTTCTAATATCACAATTCCACTATTTTCATCACCAAAAATAAATTTTTACAATTTAGTCCCTAATTTCTTAGAAATGCCAAAATGGTCCTCAACATTTCTAAAATATATAATTTGTTCCCAAATTGTCAATTCAAGCTTGAAACATCATTTTCTATTCATTTCTATCATCAATTAAATTTTGACAATTTTTTCAAATTTTTGAATTAGTCCCTAAAGGGAATTTTACCTTTAACATCAAAATTGAACTTCCATCATCAATATAATGCTTTAAACATCATAATCTAACCATTTTCATCTTTAATTCTCAAAACCTAATAAATCTCTAAATTTTAAGATTAGGGTTTATAACTTTCAACATGAATTTAACTTGATTTCAACAATACTAAGCTTAATTCATCAACTACTACTTGAATTCTATCAATTTTCCATGAAACCCTAATTTCTCTCTTCAAACCCTAATCCAAAACTTCATAATTTTATGCAATTTTACTATCAAAATGTAGAGAATGAAGAGTAGATCACTTTACCTCAAAGAACCTTGCTTGAATTCTTGATCAAAAGCCTTGAAATTGAGCTAGAAAATTTTTGAACATTTTCCCCCAAGCTTTCTTTCCATTAGAAATGCTAGGGAAAAAGATGAACATTTGTTCATCATTATTTTACAAATAAATCCAATATAAACCAATAAAATGCCACATGTCCATAAAAATGAATTTAAAATTCATTTTTTCTCTTTCCAAAATACCCCTCTAACTAAATCAAATTTACAACTAGTTCAAAATTATGCCACACCATTACTTTTTTGAACTAGATTTGTTCCAATCCAACCAACCATCATCATTAGATAATCATAAAATATCATTTATGATTTTTGTTTGATCCAATTTCTCGATTTTCACCTACTACGATTTTTTCTTTATCGAACTATCAACTCTAACTCGGGAATCATATATTTCCCTAATTCCATGAATAAATTCATATTTTCATATAAAGTCCTCCATTTAATAAAGTCAAACTTAGAAATTTGATTCAATACAAAAATACCGATAATTACCCGAAATCTTTATCAGGTAGCATCTTTCTTAAAAATCCTTCATTAAGCATTTATACAAATCTTTCCCATTTCTTATGAGTCCTTTTACAAATCAAAATACTTTGTTATGTGACACTTCCAAAAGGTCACCCAAAACTTTTCTTAACAATTTTATTCAATCAAAATTTTATTTTTTCTACTACATTCTAACATCCAAAACTATTACCAAAATCCTTATTCTGATCGAATTTATCCTCATACTGAATAAAAATTCATCTTTGGGAAAAATTACACTTGGGTCCCTAAACTTTTACCAACTTTTCATTTTGGTCACTAACTTTTATCTTTTTGTCATTTTAGTCACTAAGTTAGCCTTATTCCAAAACCTTAGCACTAAATGACCCTTATATAACTTAGTAAAATTTTGGGGTATTACAATTCCACCCCTCTTAAAATAAAATTTGTCCTCGAATTTTAGAACGTAACTAATTTGAATAGTTATGAATATTGCTTTTTCATCTTCTTCTAAGCTTTCTCCAGTGGCCTTCTTAATCTTGTGGTTCTTCCAAAGAATATTGACCAAAGGAATTTTCTTGTTCCTTAACTCTTTAATCTTGTGGTTCTTCCAAAATATTTTGACCAAAGGAATTTTCTTCTTAATCCAGTGGCCTTCTTCTAAGCTTTCACGGGTTCTTCTTCATATATCAGATCTGGTTGTAGTTCAATTTCCTCAAAAGTGATGACATGTGAAGGATTTGACCGATACCTTCGTAATATAACTATATGGAATATATCATATAATATTGCTCATCTCTGGTGGTAAAGCTAACTGGTAAGCCACTAGTCCTATTCTTTTTTTTTTAATTTCATATGATCCAACAATTCTGGAACTATGCTTTCTCTTTTTGTCCAAATCGTAGGACTCTTCTATAGTGATACCTTTAGGAATACTTTATCTCCAACTTCATATTCAATATCTATAGTCATTCGATCCCATTTCCACTGAAGAATGAAAATCGATTGTAATAATCTAGAAGGTATCTAATGTTCTACCTTTACTTGTTGACATGATAAACATTTTGAAACTATCTCATTTATTGTTCTTTTCATGCCTAGTCACCAATACTGACTTTTTAAACCTTGCTACATCTTGTTTTCATCTGGATGCATAGTCGCACTGATCCATTCTTTTTTTCATAAATAATACCGTGCGCCCCAAAGGTGACACACCTGGTTTTATAAAACCTTGATCCAACATTTCTTGCAATTGCGCCTTCCTTTCCTCAAGCTCTACTTGAACCACCGATATAGATACAATGCCCAGTAATACCTCTATTATAAATTCTACCTCTCAATTTGAAGGTAATCTTGGCAACTTATCAAATTTGCTATAAATTATACTCCTATATTGATCACCAATATATTTCGCCTTAAATGCTTCTTGGAAGAATACCCATGTTACTTCAGTTGCAAGTATCTTCTATCTGATACTTGTCCACCGTATTAGAACATGTCCTCTTAACATGGATACAATTCCTTCTAACTTTTCCACATCGGAACAATTTAGCTCTTCCCTTATAATTTTAACATCATTAAACCATATGTCAGCAGCCATCAGACCACCTTCACTATGAAATTTAGGATTTCCCAAATCCTGTATAGACACTTCCTATTGTGCCAATGTTCTTTCTTGTTCTGATTAATCCAAAAGGTTATGGTTAACCTTATTATTACCACTATGGTTCTTTCCAAACCTCTCATTTAATAGTTTATCTTAATCTTCTTGACTCAAATATTAATTATAACTAATCTCATTTCATATTAGTAAGGAGCGACATCAATCAAATCATATAAACATCAAATCAATAATATTGATATCCTAGTGGCATGTATAAACTTTTTGACATAAAATCACTTTCGTTTACACCTAGAACCGGCTAAACTTGTAGCTCTGATACCATTAAATGTAACACCCCTTTTCCCGTATTCATCGCTGAATAAGAGTTAGGGATGTCACATGATACTTGTAAAATAATTCTTTAATATTAAGAAAATCTTATCTTTGACTGTAAAAATAGTTAATCGCATAAAATTTAAACTTAAAAAATTCACATTCAATTTTGAACCTAGATTCAAGCAAAGAACTTAACGGTTTGATCCATTAGCATATAAATAATAAAAGTACCTGAAAACTGCCTAATTTAAAATTATTCAGATTCTGAATAAAATACGATTCATATCAGAGCAGGCTTCACATTTTACTACACATGCCGACTAGTAAATATCAAACAACATAAAAATTCTATTGTTGATCCCGATGTATCTGTTTTGATTGATGATGTTCGCTAATGCTACTTACTCACAACGCTTCTTTTTTTTCTACGCGTGAAACAATCACACGCTAAGTATAACATAGTGAGGCATTATAAATATTCATAAAATAAGTATCAAAATAAATAAAAACATGGTTAAGCAAAATAATATCAAATCTTTCATATACTTATAAACAATCACATATAAGAAATGGTGAATTTCATATACATTTACTTTATAATTAGCCCAAGAATTTGTATGAAGAGAAACTAAAGTATGCAAGGTCGGTGCTCCTTGAGTACTTGTCACCAAGTGACGATAACATATAGACACATAAAGTGCCGGAAACATATAGACACATAAGTGCCGAAAACATATAGATCCAAGATCGGTGTATAGCTATATCAGAGTCCTTGATCGACCTCTAATCGCATGTCACTATACAGTAACTCTCTATCATAAACTTGGGCAAATAATTTCATATAATTGACTTGTAAATTATCATTTGATAAATGATTCATATATCAACATTATTCAATAGTATCTTATCAAAATAAAACATAATAGGGCAATTCATACCCTAACATGTACTAACCTTTTCCTTTGCCTTGTGAATCATCATATAACTTATAGAAAAACCATGTTATCATTTTAATAAAATCAAATGAATAGAATTTATAAAAGTTTACTAAAATACATTTCAAAACAAATAAATGCACTCACCTAGGCTATTTATTATCTTGCTTCACTAAGCTTACTCATTAATCTTTTTATTTCCTTGAATGCTTGTACCTTCCCTGATATTTCTTGAAACTGTAGAAATCAATCAATTATACTTATTACTATACACTTACTTAATTCGAGTCTAACATTGCCAAATAAAATACTAATGTTTGCCATGTATCACAATTTGGGTCCTTAGTGACCATTTTGAACATTTGGCAACTATTCATGCCTTAATTTCTAATTCTTCAATTTTAATCCTTTACTTTCTCATTCTTGCCAAAATGGTTCCTTTTCATCAATTCAAGCTAATTTGATCATAATTTCAACAATTTACAGATCAGTCTCCTTCAAAATAAAATTTCCAAAACCATACCCTTATTTCTTCAAATAAACGAATAGGTCCCTAAATTTTTTCAAATATTCAATTTGGTCCCAAAATGCTAAAATAAGCTTGTACTATCACAATTCCACTATTTTCATCCCCAAAAATAAATTTTTACAATTTAGTCCCTAATTTCTTAGAAATGCTAAAATGGTCCTCATCATTTCTAAAATATATAATTTGGTCCCTAATTGTCAATTCAAGCTTGAAACATCATTTTCTATTCATTTCCATCATCAATTAAATTTTGACAATTTAGTCCCGAATTTTCTTCAAATTTTTGAATTAGTCCCTAAAGGAATTTGACCTTCAACATCAAAATTGAACTTCCATCATCAATATAATGCTTCAAACATCATAATCTAACCATTTTCATCTTTAATTCTCAAAACCATATAAATCCTTAAATTTCAAGATTAGGGTTTATAACTTTCAACATGAATTTAACTTGATTTCAACAATACTAAGCTTAATTCATCAACTACTACTTGAATTCTATCAATTTTCCATGAAACCCTAATTTCTCTCTCTTCAAATCCTAATCAAAACTTCATAATTCCATACAATTTTACTATCAATATGTACAGAATGAAGAGTATATCACTTTACCTCAAAGAACATTGCTTGAATTCTTGATCGAAAGCCTTGAAATTGAGCTAGAAAATTTTTGAACATTTTCCCCCAAGTTTTCTACTCTATTCGAAATGCTAGGGGAAAAAGATGAACATTTGTTCATCATCCTTTTACAAATAAATCCAATATAAACCATAAAATCCCACATGTCCATAAAAAATGAATTTAAAATTCATTTTTTCTCTTTCCAAAAATAACCCTCTAACTAAATCAAATTTACTAGTTCAAAATTATGCCACTCCATTACTTTTGAACTAGATTGGTTCCAATCCAACCGACCATCATCATTAGATAAGCATAAAATATCATTTATGATTTTGGTTCGATCCAATTTCCCAATTTTCACCTACTACGATTTTTCCTTTATCGAACTATCAACTCTAATTCGGGAATCATATATTTCCCCAATTCCATGAATAAATTCATATTTTCATATAAAGTCCTCCATTTAATAAAGTCAAACTTAGAAATTTGACTCGATCCAAAAATACCGATAATTACCCAAAATCTTTATCGGGTAGCATCTTTCTTAAAAATCCTTCATTAAGCATTTATACGAATCTTTCCCATTTCTTTTGAGTCCTTTTTACAAATCAAAATACTGTTATGTGACACTTCCCAAAAGGTCACCCAAAAGTTTTCTCTAATCTGAGCACGCTTAACAATTTTATTCGATCAAAATTTTATATTTTCTACTGCATTCTAACATCCAAAACTATTACCAAAATCCTTATTCTGATCGAATTTATCCACATACTGAATAAAAATCATCTTTGGGAAAATTTACACTTGGGTCCCTAAACTTTTACCAACTTTTCATTTTGGTCACTAACTTTTATCTTTTGTCATTTTAGTCACTAATTAGCCTTATGCCAAAACCTTACCACTAAATGACCCTTATATAACTTAGTAAAATTTTTGGGGTATTACAATTCCACCCCTCTTAAAATAAAATTCATCCTCGAATTTTAGAACGTAACTAATTTTAATAGTTACGAATATTGTTTTTTCATCTTCTTCTAAGCTTTCTCCAGTGGCCTTCTTAATCTTGTGGTTCTTTCAAAGAATTTTCTTGTTCCTTAACTCTTTAATCTTGTGGTTCATCCAAAGAATTTTGACCAAAGGAATTTTCTTCCTAATCCAGTGGCCTTGTTCTAAGCTTTCACGGGTTCTTCTTCATACATCAGATCTGGTTGTAGTTCAATTTCCTCAGAAGTGATGACATGTGAAGGATTTGACCTATGCCTTCATAATATAACTATATGGAATATATCATATAATCTTGCTCATCTCTGATGGTAAAGCTAACTGGTAAGCCACTAATCCTATTCTTTTTTAATTTCATATGATCCAACAATTCTAGAACTAAGCTTTCTTTTTTGTCCAAATCATAGGAATTTCTACTATGGTGATACCTTTAGGGATACTTTATCTCCAACTTCATATTCAATACCTATCGTCATTCAATCTCATTTCCACCAAGAATGAAAATCGATTGTAATAATCTAGAAGGTATTTGATGTTCTACCTTTACTTGTTGACATGATAAACATTTAGAAACTATCTCATTTATTGTTCTCTTTCAAGCCTAGTCACCAATATTGACTTTTTAAACCTTGCTACATCTTGTTTTCATCTGGATTCATAGTCGCACGGATCCATTCTTCTTTTCATAAATAATACTGGTGCGCCTAAAGGTGACACACACCTGGTTTTATAAAACCCTGATCCAACATTTCTTGCAATTGCGCCTTCCTTTCCCCTCAAGCTCGGTGGAACCATCGATACAGATACAATGCCTGTAATACCTCTATTATAAATTCTACCTCTCAATTTGAAGGTAATCTTGGCAACTTATCAAATTTGCTATAAATTCTACTCCTATATTGATCACCAATATATTTCACCTTAAATGTTTCTTGAAGAATACCCATGTCACTTCAAATGCAAGTATCTTCTATCTTATACTTGTCCACTTGTATTATAACATGTCCTCTTAACAGGGATACAATTCCTTCTAACTTTTCCACATCAGAACAATTTAGATCTTCCTTTATAATTTTAACATCATTAAACCATAAGTCAAGAGCCCCTCGGACCACCATCACTATGAAATTTATGATTTCCCAAATCCTATATAGGCACTCCCTATTGTGCCAATGTTCTTTATTGTTCTGGTTAATCCAAAAGGTTATGGTTATCCTTATTATTACCACTATGGTGCTTTCCAGAACCTCTCATTTAATAGTTTATCTTAATCTTCTTGACTCTAATATTAATTATAACTAATCTCATTTCATATTAGTAAGGAGCGACATCAATCAAATCATATAAACATCATATCAGTAATATTGATATCCTAGTGGCATGTATAAACTTTTTGACATAAAATCACTTTCGTTTACGCCTAGAACCTCGCTAAACTTGTAGCTCGATACCATTAAATGTAACAGCCTTTTCCCGTGTATTCATTGCTAAATAAGAGTTAGGGATGTCACATGATACTTGTAAAATAATTCTTTAATATTAAGAAAATCTTATCTTTGACTGTAAAAGTAGTTAATCGCATAAAATTTAAACTTAAAAATTTAACATTCAATTTTGAACCTAGTTTCAGAAGAAAGAATTTAATTTGATCCATTAGCATATAAATAATAAAATCAATGAAAACGCCTAATTTAAAATCATTCGATTCTCAATAAAATACGATTCATATCAGAGCAGGCTTCACATTTTACTATACATGCCGACTTGTAAATATCAAAAAACATAAAAATTATATTGCTGATACTGATGTACCTGTTTTCGATTGATGATGTTCGCTAATGCTACTTACTCCCAACACTTCTCTTTTCTTACGCGTGAAACAATCACACGCTAATTATAACTTAGTGAGGCATTATAAATAATCATAAAATAAGTATCGAAATAAATGAAAATATGGTTAAGCAAAATCATATCAAATCTTTCATATACTTATAAACAATCACATATAATAAATGGTGAATTTCATATACATTTAGTTTATAATTAACCCAAGAATTTGTATAAAGAGACACTAAACTATGCAAGGTCGGTACTCCTTGAGTACTAGTCACGGAAGTGATGATAACATATAGACACATAAAGTGCTGGAAACATATAGACACATAAGTGCCAAAAACATATAGATCCGAAGATCGGTGTATAGCTATACTACAGTCCTTGACTGCTAGACCTCTAATGGCATGCTACTATGCTGTAACTCTATATCATAAACTTGGGCAAATAATTTCATATAAGTGACTTGTAAATTATCATTTGATAAATGATTCATATATCACCATTATTCAATAATATCTTTTCAAAATAAAACATAATAGGGCAATTCATACCCTAACATGTACTAACCTTTTTCCTTTGCCTGTGAATCGTCATATAACTTATAGAAAAACCATGTTATCATTTTAATAAAATCAAATAAATAGAATTTTATAAAAGTTTACTAAAATACATTTCAACACGTATAAATGCACTCACCTGGGCCATTTATTATCTTGCGCCACTAAGCTTACTCATTAATCTTTTTGTTTCCTTGAATGCTTGTACCTTCCCCAGTATTTCTTGAAACTGTAGAAATCAATCGAATATACTTATTACTAAAATACTAATGTTTGCCCTGTATCTCCTTTTGGGTCCTTAGTGACCATTTTGAACATTTGGCAACTATTCATGCCTTAATATTTAATTCTTTCATTTTAATCCTTTACTTTCTCATTCTTGCCAAAATGGTCCTTTTTCATCAATTCAAGCTAATTTGATCATAATTTCAACAATTTACAGATTAGTCTCCCTTCAAAATAAAATTTCCAAAACCATACCCTTATTTCTTCAAATAGCCGAATAGGTCCCTAAATTTTTTTCAAATATTCAATTTGGTCCCAAAATGCTAAAATAAGCTTGTAATATCACAATTCCACTATTTTCATCACCAAAAATAAATTTTTACAATTTAGTCCCTAATTTCTTAGAAATGCCAAAATGGTCCTCAGCATTTCTAAAATATATAATTTTGTTCCAAATTGTCAATTCAAGCTTGAAACATCATTTTCTATTCATTTCCATCATCAATTAAATTTTGACAATTTAGTCCCTAATGGGAATTTTACCTTTAACATCAAAATTGAACTTCCATCATCAATATAATGCTTTAAACATCATAATCTAACCATTTTCATCTTTAATTCTCAAAACCCTATTAAATCCCTAAGTTTTAAGATTAGGGTTTATAACTTTCAACATGAATTTAACTTGATTTCAACAATACTAAGCTTAATTCATCAACTACTACTTGAATTCTATCAATTTTCCATGAAACCCTAATTTCTCTCTCTTCAAACCCTAATCCAAAACTTCATAATTTTATGCAATTTTACTATCAAAATGTAGAGAATGAAGAGTAGATCACTTTACCTCAAAGAACCTTGCTTGAATTCTTGATCAAAAGCCTTGAAATTGAGCTAGAAAATTTTTGAACATTTTCCTCCAAGTTTTCTCTTCCATTCGAAATGCTAGGGGAAAAAGATGAACATTTGTTCATCATTCTTTTACAAATAAATCCAATATAAACAATAAAATGCCACGTGTCCATAAAAAATGAATTTAAAATTCATTTTTTTCTCTTTCCAAAAATACCCCTCTAACTAAATCAAATTTACATCTAGTTCAAAATTATGCCACACCATTACTTTTGAACTAGATTTGTTCCAATCCAACCAACCATCATCATTAGATAATCATAAAATATCATTTATGATTTTTGTTTGATCTGATTTCCCGATTTTCACCTAGTACGATTTTTCCTTTATCGAACTATCAACTCTAGTTCGGGAATCATATATTTCCCTAATTCCATGAATAAATTCATATTTTCATATAAAGTCCTCCATTTAATAAAGTCAAACTTAGAAATTTGACTCGATCCAAAAATACCGATAATTACCTGAAATCTTTATCGGGTGGCATCCTTTTTAAAAATCCTTCATTAAGCATTTATACAAATCTTTACCATTTCTTATGAGTCCTTTTTACAAATCAAAATACTGTTATCTGACACTTCCCAAAAGGTCACCTAAAACTTTTCTCTAATCTGAGCACGCTTAACAATTTTATTCGATCAAAATTTTATTTTTTCTACTGCATTCTATCATCCAAAACTATTACCAAAATCCTTATTCTGATCGAATTTATCCTCATACTGAATAAAAATCATCTTTGGAAAAATTTACACTTGGGTCCCTAAACTTTTACCAACTTTTCATTTTGGTCACTAACTTTTATCTTTTGTCATTTTAGTCACTAAGTTAGCCATATGCCAAAACCTTAGCACTAAATGACCCTTATATAACTTAGTAAAATTTTTGGGGTATTACATTATTTAACTGCCAGTAATCTTTACATGATCATAAGAAACCAACTTTCTTCTTTACAAATAATACCGGAGCACCCTATGGTGATACATTCGGTCGAATGTAACTCCAGTCCAACAATTCTTGTATTTGAACTTTTAAATCCCTTAACTCAATTGGTTTCATCCTATATAGTACCATTGATATCGGCTCAGTTCTAGGATAAACATCAATCCCAAACTGTATTTCCCTATCCGGTGGTAATCCTGATAACTCATCCGTAAATATATCAGGAAATTCCTTTACAGTCGGGATGTCTTCAATCTTTTTAGGTAACTTTTGTTTATCCACCACATAAATTAAGCATGATTTACATCCATTGGATAATAGCCTTTGAGTTGTTGTTGCAGAAATTACTGACTCTAAACAGTCAGTTCTTTCTCTTACAATAATTACTCCAGAACCATCGGGTTCTTGAAGTACCAACCTTTTCTTCTTACATTTTACATATACATCGCATGCAGATAGCCAATCCATTCCAAGAATTGTATGGCCGGAAGTGTCGTTCGCCATTGTGTTGGGCTGAGGTAAGGGAAAGCATATCTCCTTACCGAACATGTTGAAGGGCACAAATGAAAGGGTAAAGCTTGTGTGTGATCGCTTGAAAGCGGCTGCAGATCGGCAGAAATCCTACGCGGATTTGAAGTGTAGGGAAATTGAATACGCGGTGGGTGATGGTGTGTTCTTGAAAGTGTCCCATGGAAGAAGGCGATGCGGTTCGGACGTAAGGGTAAGCTTAGTCCAAGGTTTATTGGACCATACGAGGTCATTGAGCGTGTTGGTCCTGTGGCTTATCGGTTGAGGTTACCTCCCGAGTTGGAGAAAATACATGATGTGTTCCATGTGTCTATGTTGCGGAGGTATTGGTCAGATCCCTCGCATGTTATACCGGTGGAGCATATTGAGTTGAGGCCGAATTTGTCCTATGATGAGGAACCAATGGAAATCCTTGATTCCAGTAGCAAAGTTATTCATGTAAGATGATCGAGCTTGTTAAGGTCTTGTGGCGACATCTTGGTGTCGAGGAAGCCACTTGGGAAAGCAAGATGGATATGATGGAGCAATTTCCGCATTTCTTTCCTCTAGGTAATTTTCGAGGACGAAATTTCTTAAGAGGGGGAGAGTTGTAACACTCCGATTTTGGGCTTGGGTGTTTTGATGGTTGGTTCGAAGGTTCGGTGGACATGTATTAGATGTTCGAGTTAGTTTCAGGATTTAATCGGGTTGGATATTTTTAAAGATGATAAAAATATGGAAAATGTGGTAAAATCATTATTTAATATAATGATGGGTATGGTAAAATAAATTTTGGAAAATGAGATTTGGAAATTGGACATTTTGGACTAGTGACCAAAATGCAAACTTTGAAAACTATTTTTAGTGATTGTTTTGAAAAGGATCAAAACTTTGAATCTTTAAGGAGCTAAATATCCTAGATATTTTTAACAGATTTCTCCCTTTAATTAATTGATTTTAAATGGGCTTTAAAAGTGGAGAGAATTAATAAATCATATTTTAGACTTTTAACAAAAATTCACATAACAAACTTTGCAACTTCTTTCTCTCAATTTCTCTCCAGCCAAACATCTTTCGAATTTCAATTTCTCCAGGTAAAAATCAAAGGTTTTGATTTCCTAATGCATTTTCATCAAGTACTAATTGTTATTCTTTTGATTTTCATGTTTTATTAAGCAATTAAGGGGAGAAATCAACATTGGAGATAAATATTCGTAAACATTGTTTGATTTACTTTCTAGAAATGCATGGTTTTGAATACATATATAGGGGTTTGAAAGTAAAAGAAATGCTAGTGAGCATTGGTTTTCATTCCGATCAGGAATGGTGTTGATTTGGTAATACGATTTGCATATGTGGTGATTTTGTATAATGCACTGTAAAACAGTGGGTAAATGGTTTTATAAATGATATATTGGCTATGTGACATGACGGGAAAACATTCGGATATAGTTGGCATGCCATAGGATGAAGTGCACTATAATATGTTAAAATATCGATCAAGGATAAGAGTCCTTGAGGTAAGCGGTCGGCTACTCGGATTATAATGTTGTCACTTGGGTTGAACGGTTGGTTCCCCTTGTTGATGTTGATCTTGCATCTGCAAGGGTATTATATCATGTGGTTGGCATGGTATGGGTCATGGTAGTGGTCGACTATTATGGGGGATCCATGTATCCGAAATGTAAGGTTAACGGTCGGTTACCAAGCAACATAGGTCATCTATCCGGGGTCACTATAAATGCCAATATATGAAAATTCAAGTGTTGAACTTATTTTATAATGCTTTGGATTTTAAGCATGGTTTTGTATATAATGCTTTGGAACAAAAGCATGGGTTGTATATAATGCTTTGGGGATTTAAGCATGTGAATTATAATGTTTGCATATGGTCGATATGCATGTTTGAATTGGAATCATTAGAACATGCTTAGGTCATAAGCATGGTTTGAAAACAAGTGTTTAGTTTTCAAGGGTTATAATGCATCATTGTTTTATGAGCATCATCACTAAGCATGTGTGCTTACGCTCTCTTTTCCTTAATGATGCAGAGCACTAAAGTTTGGGGCTGCAAGGGCATGGCCAAAGTAATCCAAGGACAAGAATTAGTTTGAGTATGAACTCGGTTTATGATTTCGGTTAATAAGGCAGTGTGTTCGCCATATTTTGGGGATTTGTATTTTTGTTTTTCCCATGGGTTTTAAGCATGTGATGTGCTGGATTTTATGGATTTTTGATGTTGTTGAGTTTGGGTGAATTATGCCTATGTTGTTGCTAGTTAAGTGTTAGAGTATACATCTAGTTGGATTTATTTTGTTGCCATGGTTTGATGTTTCAAGCAAGTTTGGTATGATGCTATAAGTGTGCAAGCATGTTGAGAATGCCTTCAATGTACCTAACGGAAGTTTTGGTTGCTTGGTGGAATGATACTAGGATGCATGCCTATAGAAAGTCTTGAGTGGTATAAATACCATGAATGGTTGTTAAATCTGTGTTGCTTCGGTTAGTAATGTATCTTAGCAATGTTGTATAAGTGTTTGAAGCATGTTGGAGTGTTTTGGGTATCATCAAAATGTGTTTAGACAGCAATTTGGGACATTACAAGTCCAGGTGTACCGGTACGTGTGTCCCTATTTTGGTACGGTTAATCCATTTCAAGCTTAGCGTACCGGTACATGGGCAACTATTTCGGTATGGGCTTAGGTTATTTTAGCCAGTGTTTCGGTACTCGGGGAGGCATTTCAATTCAGTACAGTGTTTTCCTGAAGGGCGTTTTAATACGCGGGGGCGTATCAAAACGAGTTTTGGTTTCTGGAACTCTGAGGTTTCAAAATAATTAAGGCTTATCAAAACACCCCTTGCCGTACCGGTACGGTGGCAGTTAAGTTGGTTATTTGGAATCGTCTAAAGTTCTGTATTCTTACGTTTTAGTCCCTGAATGTTGTGGATGCAATTGTAAGAGATTGGATGGCCTTTTTGACTTGATTTTTGACATGTATGCATGAAACCTTCTTAATTAAAGATTGGTAACATAAAAATGAGCTAAGACCCTGCAATTTTCTGAATTTACAATTTGGTCCCTAATATGTCAGTGTGATCAATTGGATGTCAATTCGATGCCCGATTGAGTTTAATTTTCACCTGAGATCAGTATGTACATGTAGGATAATAATTATGCCTAGACAAGATAAAAGAATAAAAAATGGACGTGTTTCGGGTTTTATCTTCTCAGTTTACTTCGGTTAACCTAATGTAGCTCGTTCGGTTCGGTCTTGCGACTAGGTCGGGTCGAGGGGGTTACAATAGAGGTGCTAGCTTGAGCTTGAGGTAAGGGATGACAATGAGGGCTTGGTTAAGCTTTATGAAAGATGAAGAAAAGATGAATAGAATTGAAGAAGGGCTCCGTTGGTTTCTTTTTAATGGAATATTAAACTTCAATCTCCTTTTTAACTCCCTTAAACAAACCGAGGAGCTTACCCTCCCCTAAGGGTAAGCTTAATATATTAACATCTATCTTTTCTCAAATTAAAGCTATAATAATTATCATCATGTGTTTGTCATCCTTTCTTACCAATTTACGTGAATTCACATGAAGCAAGGAGGTGAATCATCCTCTAAAAGGGATAATTATGAGGGCAAACCCTTAACTTTCTAAACTTTGGACTTTTGCCCCCAAACTTTCAATTTTTACAATTTAGTCATTACATTATTGTCAAAGAATTCAATTAGGTCCAAAATCTATAAATTGACTCAATTAGAGTCCAATATGGTATAATTGACCACACAAATAAAGTCAATACAATATTTGGACCTTTTTGTTATAGAATTTCCGATCGTCGAAACCTAATTTTGACTAGAACAGTTTTTAGGGTATTACAACTCCCCCTTAAGAAAACATTTGTCCTCAAATTTTACCTGAAATGAAGAGACAAGGGTACTGCTACTTTATTGTCTCCTCCGGTTACCAGGTAGCTTCTTCAACGGTATGGCTCCTCTAGAGAACTTTAACTAACTGTACAGATTTATTGCGGAGCCTCTTAACTTCTCTTGCAAGAATCTGAACCGTTTCTTCCTCATATGTCAAATCTGATTGGATTTGCACAGATTCTAGTTCAATAATATTCGAAGGGTCAGAGCGGTATTTTTGAAGCATCGAAACATGGAACACATTATGAATCTTGCTTAATTCTAAGGGTAATGCTAAACGATATGCCACAGGGCCAACTTTCTCAATAATTTCAAAGGGGCAATGAATCAGGGTTTTAACTTTCCATTTTTACCAAACCTCAAATTCTTCTTCCACGATGAGACTTTAAAGAAGTCTTTCTCATCAACCTCGTACTAAATATCCCTTCTTCTAAGGTCAGCATAGGATATTTGACGGTCGAAGGCTACCTTCAAACGGTCGTGGATGATGGTAACCCATTCTTTAGTTTCCCTAAGTAAGTCAGGGCCCAACACCTTGCATTCACCAAGTCCAGACCAGCATAATGGATTTCTGCATCGTCTGCCATACAATGCATCATACATGGATATTTTGATCGAAGCTTGATAGTTGTTGTAGGCAAATTCAATAAGAGGTAGGGATTTCTCTCAAGATCCCCTAAAATCAATGACACAGGCACGTAGTATGTCTTCCAAAATCTGAATTACCCTTTTTGACTGGCCGTCGGATTGAGGATGGAAAGCAGTACTAAGATTGACTTTGGTACCCAGAGCCCCTTGCAATGTTCTCCAAAATCGAGATGCAAATCGAGGGTCAAGATCAGAGATAATAGACTTTGGTACTCTATGGAGTCGAATAACTTCCTTGATATACAAGTTAGCTAATTTGGGAAGCCCATAGTCCGTTATGACCGGTAAAATATGTGTTGACTTGGTGAAATGGTCTACAATGACCCAAATAGCATCGTGCTTTGCAGGAGTTAGAGGCAGACCACTAACAAAGCCCATGGTGATCCTCTCCCACTTTCATTGCAGTCGATCAATAGGTTGCAGTAATCCAATAGGGACACGATGCTCAGCTTTAACACGTTGGCACGTGAAGCATTTAGACGCGAAGTCAACTATGGCTTGCTTCATGCCTGGACACCAATATAATTCATGGAGATCTTTGTACATCTTTACAGAACCCGGGTGTACAAAGAAGGAACTTGAATGAGCTTCTTCTAGAATGTCAGTACGGTGGGTTTTATTATTGGATAAACAGACTCAGTTATAGAAATATAATAATCTTTCAGGGTCAACCCTAAAGCCAGAATTCGCATCTTTATACAATCTGGATACAAGGGTTGGAAGCTCGGGATCTTAACTCTGCAATGTCTTAATTCTTGATACGATGGGAGAATGAACCTAAAGTTTAGCTACGAGATAATGGTGCTTCCTTAGACAAAAGTGAGCATTGATGGCTCGAGGGGTAAGCAGAGGTTTGCGGCTGAGTGCATCAGCAACAACGTTGGCCTTGCCCGAATGATAGTCAATGACAAGATCATAGTCTTTGAGGAGTTCCATCCATATCCTTTGTCAAAGATTCAACTCCTTTTGAGTCAAAAGATATTTGAGGCTTTTGTGGTCGGTAAAGAGATAACATTTTTCTTTGTAGAGATAAAGCCTCTAGATTTTCAATGCAAAGACAACTGCAGCCAGATCCAAATTGTGGGTGTGATAATTCTTCTCATGCGGCTTGAGCTCTCTCGATAAGTAAGCAATGACCTTTCCCTCTTGTATTAGAACACATCCTAACTTAAGATGCAAAGCATCACTATAAATTATACAGTCCTTTCCTGACTAAGGTTGGGTTAAGACTGACACATGGGTCAAGGCTTGCTTTGACTGATCAAGGCTTCTCTGTTGATCCTTGGTCCAAACGAACAAAGTTTATTTTTTAATAGTTTAGTCAAAAGGGTTGCTATCATAGAGAATCCTTTAACAAATCTCCTATAATAGCTAGCTAGACCAAGGAAACTTTTGACATCTCCAACATTTCTCGATGGCTTCTAATCTAGAATAGCTTGAATTTTCTTCGGGTCCACTTGAATTCCCAAATATGAGAGAATATGCCCAAGGAAGGCAAATTTAGGAAGCCAGAATTCACATTTGGAAAACTTGGCGTACAACTGCTTCTCTCGAAGGGATTTTTAAGCATAATATGGAGGTGGTCTCGGTGTTCAATAGCATTCATATTATAGATCAATATGTCATCAATGAATATCACGACGAACTTATCCAGGTAGGGTCTAAAAACCTGATTCATTAGGTCCATAAAAGCTACCGGTGCATTGGTTAGCCCAAAGGGCTTTACCAAGAACTCGTAATGGT
Organism: Hibiscus mutabilis; assembly: GCA_019671005.1. NCBI lineage: Eukaryota > Viridiplantae > Streptophyta > Magnoliopsida > Malvales > Malvaceae > Hibiscus > Hibiscus mutabilis. The sequence continues at coordinate 34,510,751 of CM033728.1, forward strand.
CGTACCTTGTACAGAAGAAAGTTTTGGGTACATTGCATTCTTTAACTTTCATCTAATGGTACCCTAACCTTAAATCGATCTTAGAAAACATAGAGGCATCCTTAAGCTGATCAAATAGGTCACCAATTCTTGGCAATGAATATTTATTTTTTATGGTTACTTTGTTCAACTGTCGGTAGTCAATACATAGTCTCATGGAACCATCATTCTTCTCTGTAAAGAAGATCAAAGCTCCCCAAGGTGAAGAACTCGGTCGAATAAAGCCTTTATCCAATAAATCCTGAATCTGAGCTTTCAACTCCCTAAGCTCAACTGCTGCAATACAGTAGGGTGCAATGGAAATTGGGATCATTCTAGGTTACACTTTGATGCCAAACTCTCCTTCACGAGTGAGAGGTAAACCGAAAAGTTCGTCTGGAAATACGTCAGGGAATTCACAATAAGGTGTTAATGTTTTACAGTTGAGGTTCATCCTTGGCTTCCAATTAAAAATGTACAATGATGGAGTCCTTGAAATCATCAAAGCGATGCTTTCTTTTCCAAGACCCTGGAGGTACAGTTTCTTCTTGCAACAATCTACCCAGGCTTGATGTTCATTGAGCCAATCCATAGCCAGTATAACATCGAATTCGTGAATTGGTAATGCCAACAAATTGGCCAAAAATGAGATCCCTTGAATCATTAAGGGACAAAGTTTACACGCAAGGCTTATGTTGACTCAATCACCCAAAGGATTGGTTATGGTGATCTTCGATGCAATAGGTTCACAAGATAGCTTATATTGCTTCACTAATATGGTGCTTATGAAAGAGTGAGTAGATCCATGATCAAAAAATGCATACACAGGATGTGAATATAATTCAATGGTAACTGCAATGATGTCGAGATCATCCGCCTCTTCTTTTCTCCTTACATGGTACATCTGAGATGGAGTTTTTGATTCTTGCTTGTTCGATGCTCTAGTAGAGCCACTAGGTCTCCCCGATGATTCTTGTTTCTCTCATTTGCCTCAGAAATACTATACAAGGGATAAAGGATTTGCCGATGCAGTGGTAGATCTAGCAATACTTTTAGGGCAGTCATGAATAAGATAGCCCATCTCGCCATAATAAAAGCATGCCCCAAACATCTTACGAAATTGTTCTGCGGAATGTCTATTTTGGCAGAAGCTACAAATAGAGTGTGGTGTCTCTCGTCCAAAACCACTGATGCTATCGATAGAGTTAATCCTAGCAAAAGACTGGGCCACGGCCTGAGGTCATGCAATATTCCTAGATCGGGAGGGCTGTGAATATACATTCTGCTTCGGGCTATGATACTTCCCTTTCTTGAAAGGCTTTGGAAGACGAGAATTATCTTGGTATCTCTTCTCAAATTTGCCTGACCCACTGGTCTTCTGGGATCTCTACGTAGCTTCGGTGGCTTTGACCCTATTCACAAGGTTCTGGAAACCAGTAATGCCCAATGTCATGAACATAGGGCGCAAATCATCATTTAGTCCATTAACAAACATCTTGCACATTTCTTCCTCTCTCTTAAGATACTCAGTACCATATTTACAGTACTTGCAGAAATCATGGATCTACTGCTCCAGAGGTCGTCCACCTTGCTTCAAATGGAGAAAGATGTCACACCTCTTAGTAAGGTAAAATTCATTGATTTATTTCTTTCAGAAATCTCGTAGGAAGAACTCCCATGTCACAGCTTCTTTTGGGACTGTGAGAATGGTAGTCTCCCACTATAGAGTGTCTCATCAGCCAACAACGCAAGGGCACACTCAAGTTTGTGTTCATCAGAACACTGCAGCTATTTAATCATAATCCTCAGGGTGCTATCCAGCCAATACTCAGAGATTTCAGGGTCATCGTCTTCTTGACTTGTAAAAGAGTAGCCCTGAAGCTGAGATAGCTTGTCAATAGGAGCTCGGGTATACTGGACAACAGTGGTGGAAGGTTGGAGAGTCTGCTCAGCTTTCATTGATGTCATGAATAACTTGAACATGTCAGCCATGTTCTGATAGCATTCGATTTGAGCAGTCACACCTCTGGCTCACGGTCTTGTGCCAGAGGGTTCTGCATACGTGAAGGATCTCTCGCTAATCTCCTCCCCATGCATCGAGGAGCCAGTAACATGCTTGTCTATATGAGCCTCATTAGAATTAGACATATATAAGTAAAGAGATCGAGTTAGTTAGCAAGTTACAATATACAATAAATAACTCATAGGTGGCATAATGCAATGTAATAACAATACAATACAATACACTGTAGTTTAGTCCTAGGATTGACTAAACTCTAATGCAACAAATGTAACACCCTCTTCCCGGCTTGGTAGGAATTCAGGTCAGAGTATGTTACCGAAGAACAATATGGTATTCGATGTGATAATTTGTTCATTAATAAAAAATTTAATGGAGAATCGATCAGCGATACAGTGCAACATTCAAATCAATAAGGTTAGTACTTCAATTGATACTGAATTACTAAGTTTTGGACCAATCTTAAAGTTTTACAAGTTTTAGGGACTAAACTATAATTTTGACAAATTAAGAGTCCATTTTAAAAATTAAACCTACCACAATGTATCTGTAAATTTTCATATTAATCGGAGTTCATTTACTAGCTCAATCTAACCTTACAAGATTTTAGTGACCAATTTGTAAAGTTCCAAAATTCGTTTTAGACCATTTAACAGAATTAACGGTATGGGTATCGGTACATACTGAGAACATAACGATACTCCTTAGCGGAGTTTGGTAAGTTAGTTATTGCAATAAGGGATCGTACCGATACGAGACACTCCGTATCGATACGCTATGATCAATATGTCTTAATAATTTTATAAATTCAAAAGGTCGTACTGGTACGGGTCCTATCGTATCGATACAAGAGGCCTTAATTCAATATTACAGAGTTCAGTGACAAAAAGGAGTATCGATATGCCTATAGTCGTATCGGTAAGAGACTGACTATACAAGAAAAGGGATTAGTACACATGTACCCGTACTGATGCCCAGCTTTAATTTAAATTCCAAATTCAAAAATTGATACCGATACAGCTTAAGCCGTATTGATATGCCCTTATTCTTGGATTCAGTAATGCATGCCTGTACCAGTACGCCACTACCCGTATCGGTATGTTAAGGTTTGTAATGTCAATTTTTATTTGGTTTATTATCCATTTACCTAACCAAATCTTATTCAAATTCAATGTAATTTTACCAGTAAGTTTGTTTAGCCTAAATCTAATAGCATGCCAAATTTTAGGGTTATTTGAATCCAGTTACTACGTTTTCCCTTATTTAGGCAAATAATCATTTTAGTCCACTTTTAACAATTTTAAAAGTCTCATTTTATCCTCTTAAGCATACCAAAAGCATACACAATATACATGCATCCATGTGGTCAAAAGTGACTTATACAACCATTATGCCACAATTCTAGGAGTTTGTAGGATGGACATACTTTACTTTAACAACTTAGGTGACTTGACAAAACTTCAACTTAGCCCGATCTTGACTCCAAACCTTGTTAACCTGAAATGCATGGAAAATAAATGCATTAGGCATACTTCGCCTAGTGAGGTAGTCATAAACGATACAAAATGCAACAAATGCATCTATACTATGCTTCAATAACATCAAAAGCAACAATGTGACAACATATCAAAGTCTATGTTCAATACAATAATAATAAACGATTCAATGGCAATAATCAGTACGATAGCAATATTTAGGCAATAACAATAATCAATAGAAATAGGTTTCCTTAATTCCTTTATAACAATGTTTGCCATGGATCGCTATTGGATGGGTCCGATAATAGCAAGCTCAAGGCATAAAGCAATGGCTTGTTTCAATATGGTATCAATGTTTCAATGCTTCCAGTGCCCGCACTCTCTCCAATCGACACCTTCGCCTCACCTAGGGTCGTCACCCTTGGACCGTAGTCTCAATAATATACCAAGTACCATGTCAAGGCGTCCAAGGGCTTTTCCTTGATATTTTGCCAATAACAGTATTTCAGTATCAATGATTCGGTAACATTAATTCAATAACAATGGTTCAATATCAATGCTTCAATATCAATAAATCAATATCAATGCTTCAATGACAATGACTCGATATGCCAATGCTTCAATGATGTCGATGACATCAATAACGATACTACGGATAATGTTTCGATGCAATATTTACCAATAATCACCAATATGGTCACCAACGATATTCTATGCAAAAATCCTTATTTCTCAAGGTTAGCAATGCAATAATCAATATCTAAGATGTCAGGAAAGACACCTAGCTTATTCTCGTGACTCCGACTACACTCACTTTAACCCCAGAGCTCTCAAGGCTCTCGGATAACAATTCTCTTGCTCCTTGCTTTTGAAGGAGAAGATGGTCCTTCTTTTTCCAACACTTGAGCTAGGTAAGAATAATAGGAAGATGTTAGAATCGATACGATGAACTCAAAACCAATATTCAAACTTTAGTAACCTTTAGCTAACAAAACTTCCATGGATTTAAGCTTAAGAAGCATGGGTTTAACTATGACCTTCAAAAGCTTAAACTTGAAACTAAGCTTCCATAATCCATGGATTTAAAAAATTGCTTAGGGGATTTAGCTTACCAAATCAAGGGCTATTCAACGGTGTTGAGAAATCGAACAAAGCTTGCACTGGTAATAGAGGTGCTAGTTTGAGCTTGAGGTAGGGGATGACAATGGGGGGCTTGGTTAAGCTTTATGAAAGATGAAGAAAAGATGAATAGAATTGAATAAGGGCTATGTGGGTTGCTTTTCAATGGAATATTAAACTTCAAACTCCTTTTTAACTCCCTTAAACAAACCGAGGAGCTTACCCTCCCCTAAGGGTAAGCTTAATATATTAATATCTATATTTTCTCATCTTTTCTCAAATTAAAGCTATAATTATTATCATATGTATTTGTCAACCTTTCTTACCAATTCACGTGAATTCACATGAAGCAAGGAGGTGAATCATCCTCTAAAAGGGATAATTATAAGGTTAGTCCCTCAACATTCCAAACTTTGCACTTTTGCCACCAAACATTCAAATTTTACAATTTAGTCACTATATTGTTTTCATATAATTCAATTGGATCCAAAATATATAAATTGACTCAACTGGAGTCCAATACGGTATAATTGACCACACAAATAAAGTCAATACAATATTTGGACCTTTCCATATAGAATTTTCGTTCGCCGAAACCCAATTTCGACTAGACCAGTTTTTGGGGTCTTACATTTTTGGACTTAAACTTGTATTGTTTTGTTGAATCTTTGTGAAATCATGCTTTCTATGTTTTAAATGTTATGTTTTGAGAAGCATGTTGTAAATATGTAGCAAAAATGATTAAAATGTGTATCTATGACCTTTTAAAGCCTTTGTATGAACTTAAGAATAAGTTGTAAGGCTATTTGAGTTGAGTTTGCTGCATTTTCACTAGTTCGTGCCTTCGGTGCCGATACCACCCATATTGTACTGATATAGTTGTATTTGTACCGATACGTACAGTAAAAAGAGGATCATTTTGTTTCCTTTTTGCCATGCCTTATATGCTTATTGATTTATTTTCATAAATCTCATGTTAATTGAATTTCTTGTGTTTAATTTCTTTTATTTGTTTGGAATTCAATATTTCTCTTGAATGTTTGGACTAACATTCTTGATCGGCTATGAAACATCATAGCAATTGTGCAAGCATACACGGTCGATGCAAGTATAGTTGATAGGTTGATCCTATTTGATATCGATCCCACGAGGAAAGCTATTTTCTGCCTATTAATGTCAGTGCAAAAGTTATGAAAATAAAAGTAATGTAAGTTAAGTTTTCGGTGCAAAGAAACATAAATGCAAAAGATTTCAAAGAGTGATGTGGGTGCAATAGTAACAGACAAGTAGAGGAAAATGATATTCTATAAAAATACTGGATTCTCTCGGTGTAACTCGGCAGATTACCAAATGCTGCAAGGTTAAAGCATGAGATAATTATAAAGCAAGAAAAATAAAACATATCCTACTAACTTTCCTTTAACCTTCAGCTAATGACTTAAACAAACAAATCTACCATAACTTTCATTGCTGAGAAATATTGCGTGTCCTCGAATGAGTGGAACAATTTTCGTTGCGTCCCTACCCAACTTTCTTTGTGATGCTCATTAACTTGAACTATCACTGCATCTCTTAATGTCAATGGCTGCAATAAATACTTTAGTGCAACATAGCATTCAAGCCCAAAAATTGAAACAAGAAAGAAAGCTTCATAAAATAAGTTGAAGTTCGCAATCAAAAATTTACAAAAGAACATAATAATCATACGAAAACCTCTATTCCTAGTTGAGTCAGCATGATCCACATGTTCCCCATGCAAAAAGCATTCAAGTCCTCTTTGTCACTAAGAGCTCTGCCTCATTTCCACCTTGGTTCACCAGAAAAGGAACTCAAGCCGCTATGGGAGAAGCTTCAAAGGAAGGAGAAAATGATCTTCCCAAAAGATGATGATATGTACTCCCCTTTCTTTAGGTTAAGAATATATGTAAATATATCATTTTCATCTTCCAATTGGGTGTTTACATGTGTCCTTTATAGATTTGCAGCTATGAATTTCGTGTATGACAGTTGTATTAATGGACATCTCATCGTCCTTTTGACCTTATCCTGACAGTTTTCGTTGCAGGGACAATGGCTACTTTGATGTGCTAGCATTGCAGCGAAAATTGCACCCACATTAGATATGGACAAAAGTTGTTATAACAAACTGCTAGCTCATCGTCCTTGGATCTTATTCTTTCACCAATGTCATATAATCTTATCTTTTTTGACAGCTATCATTGTGGCAACAATAACTGTTTCATTGCACCCACATCAGGTTCGGACAAAAGTTGTTGTAGCTAACTGTCAGCTCATTATCCTTTGATCTTATCCTGACAACTATTGGCAGCTGTCAATGTGGCGACAATGACTAGATGCAATCTAAGCAACGCTTATGCAACGATATCACAATACATCGATAGCATTGGTTGTAATAATAAGATGCTTTACAACGACATTAGCAATGTAGTGACAAAACAACAAAAAAAAGCAGAAATATGAAGAATTCTAGCAAAGTAAACTGAGTTAAAAATTATAAAAATAGTAAACTAAAAATGCAAGAATACGTTGTTGTTGTGTTTAATTGTTGTGTTTTGCACACGTATTCCCTGCATTATGTGGGCAATCTCTATAACTATGGTTGTCACTGCAAATCTCGTAGTAGAATGCAGAGACATCAACTAGTTGAGAAATTGGAATATGTGCAGCTGTAGTAGTACCCTCAATATTCATGATCTTGTTTTCCAAAGAAGAAATTTGAGCTGTAAGAGTAGAAATTACATCTAACTCAATAGCTCTCGGTGCATCTCTTTCTTGGGAAACTCTTGAAATAGGGTTTTAATAATCATTCTAAGCATATTTCTCCAGAATACCAACTACATCATTGTAAGTGCAATCCAACAACAGTCTATTGGCTTATCAATTGAGAAGATTCCTAGTTTGTGCATTCAACCCATTATAGAAAATCTCAATTTGTACCTCTTGTTGAATGTCGTGCATGAGGCAACGTTGAAGCAAAGATTTATAACGTTCTTATGTTGTATAGAGATTCTCACCATCAAGGTGATGATAAGATGTAATCTCAATTCATAGACGAGCATTCATTTCCAATGAGTTAAATCTCCAAACAAATTGCATGAATCCCAAGACGTGATAGATCCAGCGAGTAGATTAAGGAACCAAGTACGAGCTCGTCCTTGCAAAGAATAAGGAAATAATTGTAGTTTCAGAATATCATTAGGAATGCCTTGTTGGATAAACGATGCACAAATAAACATGAAAGATTTTAGATGTTCTCTTGCGTCTTCATAAGGCAATCTAGCATATTTCCCATAAAAATCCAGCATTTGTAACATTACTAGTTTGAGTTCAAAACTTTCAGCAAGAACTTTGTGTCTAACAATCACTGGTTGTAAATAATCCAAAACTGGTGACATAGCCTCTCGGATGGTCTTGTTGTGAGATTGAGCATTTGGATGCAACGGTGAGTCATTAGGATGTTGTGGCGGCAACGTAGGTATGGACGCATTGTTTATTGGTAAAACCAAGTCCCTTTGTTCTTGCAGTCTTATCCTAGCAGTTCTTTCAATTCCTAAATCAAAGTCAGTTAGAAACTTCGGATTACTTCAGGTAAAAAACACGTGAAATGAATTCTAAAAAATAAAACAACTACACAAGCAAAGAAAAGATACAAATAGCTAATAAATAATCTAAAATATAGACAAAGTGTACAAACAAAAATAAATATCAAACGAATGCCATCCCCGACAACGACACCAAAACTTGACTAGCTATAAAACGTCATAGCAATTGTGCAAGTGTATCGATGCAAGTATAGTTGATAGGTTGATCCTATCGGATATCGATCCCACAAGGAAAGTATTTTTCTGCCTATTAATGTTAGTGCAAATGTTCTGAAAATAAAAGGTAATGTGAGTTGTCGGTGCAAAGAAACGTAAATGCAAAAGATTTCAGAGAGTGATGTGGGTGCAATAGTAACAAACAAGTAGAGGAAAATGATATTCTATAAAAATACTTGATTCCCTTGGTGTATCTCGGTAGATTACTAAATGCTGCAAGGTTAAAAAATGAGACGATTATAAAGCAAGATAAATCAAACATATCCTACTAACTTTCCTTCAACTTTTAGCTAATGACTTAAACGAACAAATCTACCACAACTTTCGATGCTGAGAGATATTATGTGACCTCAAATGAGTGAACCAACTGTCATTGCATCCCCACCCAGCTTTCGTTGTGATTCTAATTAACTTGGACTATGTGGTTGTAATAAACACTTTTCTGCAAAATAGCATTCAAGCCCAAAAGTTGAAACAAGAAAGAAAGCTTCAGAAAATAAGTTGAAGTTCAAAATCCAAAATAACTCTCGTTCTTAAGGAAAAAAAGTAAATCATCTTCTAAAATATTTACAAAAAAAAACATGAAAATCATACGAAAACCTCTATTCCTAGTTGAGTCGGCATGATCTACACGTTACTCTTGCAAAAAACATTCAAGTCCTCTTTGTCAATAAGAGCTCTACCTCATTTCCACCTTGGTTCACCAGAAAAGGAACTCAAGTTGCCATGGGAGAAGCTTCAATGGAAGGAAAAAATGATCTTCTCAAAAGACGATGATACGAGCCTCCCTTTCTTTAGGGTAAAAATATATGTATATATATCCTTTTCATCTCCCAATTGGGTGTTTACAGGTGTCCTTTATAGATTTGTAGCTATGAATTTCTTGCATGATAGCTGTATTAATGGGCAACTCATCATCCTTTTGATCTTATCTTGACAGTTGTCATTGCAGCAACAATGGCTACTTTGACGTGCTGGCATTGCAGCGAAAATTGCACCCACATCAGGTCTGGAGAAAATTTGTTATAACAAACTGCCAACTCATCGTCCTTGGATCTTGTCCTTTTGCCAATGTCATTTGATCTTATCTTTTTTAACAGCTATCATTGTGGCGATAATGACTGTTTCATTGCCCCCACATCAGGTCCGAAAAAAGTTGTTGTAACTAAGTGCTACCTCATTATCCTTTGATTTATCCTGACAACTGTTGACAGCTGTCAATGTGGCGATAATGACTAGACGCAATCTAAGCAATGCATGCAGCGATATCAAAATGCAATGATAGCTTGGCTGTAATAATAAGATGCTTTTACAGCGACATTAGCAGTGTAGTGACAAAACAACAAAAAATAGCAGAAATAAGGAGAATTCGAGCAAAGTAAACTGAGTTAGAAAATATACAAATAGTAAACTAAAAAAATGTGTGCTCTTTAGAGTACCATCATTTCTTTTGTTCCTTGATTAAGGGGAGCCATTTTTTCAAATTCTTTCATGTTAAATCTTTTTTTGGTCTTTTCTCCATTGTTATCTTGTACCAACAAGTTATTTCAAGCTTAGTTTTGAATTATTTTTTATATAACAAAAAAAAGGGAGAGATAGGTTTGAAAAATTAAATTTCAAAAAGAAAAAGGGAAGCTTTAATATTTTATAAAATATTCTCTTTTCTAAAATTTTTTTTCTAATGGGGAGAAAATTCAAAAATAATTTTTCAAGTGATTTTATTATATCAAAAAGTTAAGATATTGACTTTGATATAACTTAAAATGAAAAATATTTTTGGACTTCAACTAATTTGCAAAAATATTTAAAAGTACATTAACTTGAAAATTATGTTTGAATGGTTTTCCAAGGGTTTTTGACATATTTAAATACTTTAAAAATAGCCAAAGTGTCAAAAACAGGCTTTGAGTACCGGTACAGTCTTACTTATATAGATACCCAATAGCCCGTATCGGTACAGTTTCCCATGTACCGATACGCCCTTTTAATCCCCAAGATTTTAGAATTCCAGTAGCCATTTACTATACCGGTACAGGATAGGCCATACTGATACAGGAGGCACCGTACTGATACGCAAGCATCATGTACTACTACTAGTAGAAAACACTAGTGAGCCAAATTGTTTTAAAGCTTAAATTGTCAAATTCCTTGTAGAAAACACTAGTGAGCCAAATTGCCATATTTGCTCAAGTGTTAGGATTTTGGGTGAAAGCTAAATTGTGTAAACTCTTTGCCTTGTGAGGTTTTCCTAGTTTGCTAAATTTGTATTCTCTTTGAGAGAGTGTGTTCTCAAAGCTTTTGGATGTAAGCTTTGAGAGTTTTAAAGGTTATCTCCTTGAGCCTAGAAAAAAGAAAGACAAATTAGTTAATTTGTGGAAATTTCTTAGTGTGGATAGCTAAGGTAGTGGAGGTAGACTTGGTTTAGAAGTCGAACCACAATAAATAATTGTGCAAATTTTTAATTTCCATTTGCTTCCACCACAATCACTCAGAGGCCAATTAACCCCACTCTTGGCGAATCCGATTGGTCGATTCGAGCCCAACAGAGGTACATGACCCGAGGATCTATCTTGGTATTCCTTTAATTGTGGGACCAAATAAGTTGAAGCTTTTGGATATTTGCATGAAAATTTCTAAAAACGCATCATGGGTTGGACTAAGAAGTTGTTATCTTACGATGGTAGAGAAGTTTTCTTAAAATCTGTTGCGCAAGCTCTACCGACGTACATCATGTCATCCTATGCTCTACCACTTGTTCTAATTGACGATATGATTTTAGCTATGAGATAATTTTGTGATTGCAATTTGCCAAAGTAAATCTTAGAGCTCGGGGTTGTGCAATACGTGATAGCAGCTAGGAGACACCAAAAGGATGGCTTATTGATGCATCTCGTACTTTGAATGCTACGGCATTCACAATCTTCATGGTCGTTGGAATATATAAAATCGTCAAAATAAAAAGGTACATGATGATGAGCTTCATTTGGCTCATTTTGTGTTGAAAAATGCATCGATACTACAACATGATTTCTTCTTGGCTCAAGCTCGAGTTGCCAGAGATCCAATTACACCTCCTTCCTCGATGGCACAACCATTGTCTAGGTACGATCAAAGTGATTATTAATGGGGCATTTTGTTTCTTAACTGGTATGGATGCTGTCAGCGATGTCGCCCAAGACCATGAAGGTTTTGTTTTAGCTAGATTATACCTTGACCGGTGCAAAGTCGGCCAAGACTGCTGAAACTGCTACCTTTGAGGTGGGGATCAATATGGCCGTTAGTTATGGCTGCTGGATGCTACGATTGAAGGGGTGCAATAAACATTGTCCATAGACTTACTAATCCTAGTTTGGATCTATTAACAATAGGTGTCCAATTGAATGAAGCACTAAGCCTCCTACAACAACATGGTTCGTTAAAGATTCATTATGTCAATAGAAGAGCTAATTTTGTCGCTCATACTCTAGCAAATTGGCTTTTGATAATGATACGCCAATTTATTTCGAATTAGATCATCCTGATTGTATGTTATCGGTAGTTATGAATGACGCAATTAATAGTTAAATGATAAGATGATTTTTTCTAAAAAAAAAGAGGTCTAGAGAACCAAAAAGTTTAGACTATTGAAGTAATTATAACTAGGTATGTCAATTGGGCAGGGCGGATGTGAAGAGTGCTCTCCCTACATCTATTCCCGTCAAGACTTTTTATCTACATATCCGCCCTATACCCGCTATAAAAAATTAAGAAATCGTATATGAGGGTATTCCCGCTTTTATTGAAAATATTTAAAAAAAATGTCATTCTTTAAAAACTCGTATTTTATGTAATAGCCTATTTTCGTCCGACCCTCACATTTTATTCAAATCCAAAAATCTAAAATTAATCAGTCTAAAAATCCTTAAACTAATATACATTTACATCAACCCATTTTACAAGCCCAAATCCATTACCCAGATTAAACCAAACCCAAAACCCATCTTGCCCCTGCTCCAGCAACACAACCTTAGTCCCTTGGTCCCCAACAGAACCAGCCTCTTTAGTCCTCAGCAAATAAAGCCACAACAGCAATCGGGCCCCCCTCTCTCAGGCTCTCCACGTCCTGCAAGCAAGGACAATTTCAAATATGCACCAAAACAAATAAAGGGCGGAATAGAATTTTAGATTTTTGTATTTTTTATGTCCACTTGAAATCTGGCTATAAAGCCAAATGAAACCTAATATAAAGGGGACCTTTTTTTACACATTCGGAGATAAAAAAAGAAAACATCAAGATTTTTGCTAGGTATCTTTTCCTCATCTTTTCCATTTTGCTTAAGAAATTAGGGTTTTTTATCAAAGCAAAGGGATTGTGGAAAGGATTTTTAAAAACCGGAACAAGAAGCCTTCGTTCTAAAAAAAATTGTTTTCAAAACATTCGATTAGAACGTGTAGCGATGTCTTTTCTCGCTAAAAAAAGATGTGTTTTTTTTTTTTTTGGAAAATATTTTTCCGCATGGGATTTTATAAAACCCGTATTTTATTTAAAAATGGAGTCACCACCGGCCACTCAAGGTGGACCGGACACCGTAAAAACCAGAGATTTTGAAAACTTTGGGTTCGGGAGTCGGTTACGGATGGGGAAGGATTAGCACCCCCACACCGCCCAAAATTGGTACTTTTATAATTACCGCTTTATTAATATTAAACTTTCCGGATTAAAGTGACGAATAAATTAAAATTTGGTTATATGTGCGAGTAGATTTTAAAGGCCCCGTTATTCGAGAGTAAATGTCCAACCACTATCACTACGCCTGATACTGGCCCTGTTTACGCTCGAATAAAAGGGCACCGCATTGACAATTTATATCCGAAATGCAATCTTAAAATAAGGCAAATATAAACAAATATATTACGATAAAAATATAAATAAATACTAACAGAATAAAAGACTAACATAACATAAATAAAATACTAATATAAAACATACATACATAATCACATAAATAAAAACAAATCTAACATAAATAAAATACTAATCTAAAACATACATACATAACCATTAATTTAACACATAAACAAAAACAAATCTAACATAAATAAAATAATAATATAAAACATAAATTTAAAACATACTAATCTAAAACATAGATAAACATACAAATTAAAAACACAATTTTAAATTAATTACTACTTCATTAAATCATAAAAATTACAACATAAATAAAAAGGAAAGAAAATATACCTAACTAGGAGTTCGAATGACGAACCCTGACGAAAGCCCACCGAGATCTACCACGACCTCTCCAAAAATATTAACTCGATCGGACCTAAAATAGGACCCCGATCGAACCGACTAGGACCGAGGACATTGTCCCGGTCCTGGGCTAGCCGGGGGCTAATGCCCCCTTTATAGGCCAGCCCATGGCCGATTCTTGGCTTGCTGCCATTGCTTCAATTGCTCAATTCCATTGCCTATTTATAGGCAAAATCAAAGGGGTGGGGGCAATTTGGGGTGACGTGGAGCATGTTGCTCCACGCATTTTTCCTTTTTTTAATTATTATATTTTTTGTTTTTTATTAATTTTATATTAATAATATTACTATTATAACAATACTACAAATACTAAAACCCGGACAAAAATGAGTGATTACAGTTGCCCCTCTTTGCTTGTTCTTGTGAAACGAGAACAAAGCAAAGATCAAAAGCACTCATTTTTGTCTTATCTGGCTGAACTTCTCTCATTTTGACGCGTCTTCTTTCTTTTGTAAATCTTCTTCCTTTTTGATGTAGGTCTTCTTTCTTGTCTTGACACATCTACTTTGTCACTCTTGGGGAAGCAAAGCCTTCAAAATGAGGGTGGTTTGTTGGGGAAGCCAAACAGAGTCTCACTTGCTACATTATTCATAATAAGCTAATACCTAAAGAGAGTTCGACCCGGCTGCAACACCAACGAAGAGACAAGGTCTACAAAATTCGATCCAGCTGCAACACTGACGAAGAGGCAAGACCGATAGGTGAAAGTTCTGATGTCTGATCCAGCTACAACTCTGACGAAGAGGCGAGATTAGAAAACTGACAATTTTTCTCTTTTTTTCTCTCTCTTTTTTTTGTTTCTTTTTCTCTGCTTTTTTCATATTTTCTTTTTCTTTTTTCTCTTTTTTCTCTTTTTTTTACAACATTGCTAAAACTTGAAAGTTGGTGAATTTTGACCAAGCTACAACACCAACGAAGAGGCATGGTCTAAAGTTAGTAATGTTGATCCAGCTACAACACCGACGAAGAGGCAGGATCAAGAGTTAGTGAATTTGGTCTAGCTACAACACCGACGAAGAGGCAAGACCGGAAGTTAGTGAATTAGGTTCAGCTACAACACCGACGAAGAGGCAGAACTGAAAGTTAGATTTGACCAAGCTACAACACCGACGAAGAGGCAAGGTTTGAAGATTTGATCCAGCTACGACACGGACGAAGAGGCAGGATCGGATAGTTGTTCTTTTTTGTGATCAAGCTACGACTCTGATGAAGAGGCATGATCAGGATTTGGTTGAAAGCTTTTTTTTTTCTTTTTTCTTTTTTTTCTTTTCTTTTTTTTTCTTTCTTTCTTTTTTCTATTTTTCTATTTCTTTTTTTTCTATTTTTCTTTGATTTTTTCTTCTTTTTTCTTTTTTTTTTGATTTGTTTTCTAGCTACAACATTAATAAAGAAAATTTGAAAATCAGTAAAGTTTGATCTATCAACGGAGAAACGGAAATATTAATTGGAACCCTACTACACCATCAGCGTATAAGTAGGACAATAGCAACTGGGACCTAGCCACTCCATCAGCGGAGGACTGGATCGGATAATGATGACCTGGAACCGGCTACACCATCAGCGGAGAGTAGGATCAGAGGACGACGGGAGCTTGGACCCGGTCACTCCATCAGCGGAGGACTGGATTGGACAATGACGACCTGAAACCGGCTACACCATCAGCGGAGAGCAGGATCAGAGGACGACGGGAGCTTGGACCCGGTCACTCCATCAGTGGAGGACTGGATTGGACAATGACGACCTGGAACCGGCTACACCATCAGCGGAGAGCAAGATCTGAGGGCGACAGGAGCTTGGACCCGGCCACTCCATTAGCGGAGGACTGGATTGGACAATGACGACCTGGAACCGGCTACACCATCAGCGGAGAGCAGGATCTGAGGGCGATGGGAGCTTGGACCCGGCCGCTCCATCAGCGGAGGATTGGATTGGACCATGACGACCTGAAACTGGCTACACCATCAGCGGAGAGCAAGATTTGAGGGCGACGGGAGCTTAGACCCGGCCATTACATCAACGGAGGACTGGATTGGACAGTGACGACCTGGAACCGGCTACACCATCAGCGGAGAGCAGGATCTGAGGGCGACGGGAGCTTGGACCCGGCCACTCCATCAGCGGAGGACTGGATTGGACAATGATGACCTGGAACCGGCTACACCATCAGCGGAGAGTAGGATCTGAGGGCGACGGGAGCTTGGACCCGGCCACTCCATCAGCAGAGAGACTAGATCGAGCGACGAAAGTTGATAAAATTTCTTTTGATTTTTCATTTCATTCATTTTTTTTGACTTTTCAATTTTTTTGAATTCTTTTTTTTTATTTTTTTATTATTATTATTTTTTATCTTTCTTTTTTCAAAATTTTTTTAGTTCTCTTTTTTTTGATAATTTTTCTTTTTTCTTGAACTGTACAAGGAAGTAAGACTCGAAAATAGGTCTGGTTGCACCGTCAGCAGAGAAACAAGACCTAAATAGAAATTTGATCTGCTTGGGGAAAGGTTTGGATCTGTTGCACCATCAACGAAGAAACGAGATCTCCAGGATGTCTATATTGTTGCACCATCAGCGGTAAAGCAGAATCTGAAAATTGTTGGCCTATCAACAATGACGCAGGCAAGATCTGGAAAAGGCTACTTCTGCTGCTCTACTGGCGGAGAGGTATGACCTAAAAATGAATAAAAACATTAATCAGTAAATGTTCACAAAATTTGTCACTGTTACCTTTTATTGATGTTTCAGCCTCCTCTTTGTGTTTGGTCTCCTCCAAGACTAAAGTTGGCTGTCGTGTTGTTACCCCCACGGCTGAGGATGTTCGGTCTTTTTTTGAACCTTTTTGTAAGCAAAAATGCATGAATTTTATGCCTAAATGCATGTGTCTATTCTAAATGCAAGGTGACTTTAGTGTATGCACTGAACATAGATGTGTGACGTATGCAAAATGCAAGATAAATGCAACTAAATGCATGAATGTGATATGATTTTTCTGGCCCTCAATGGGATGCCCCTGACTCCTCACTGGTCCTGTCAGGATCTTGGTCTTTTGCATATGACGGTGCCCTAACCTCTTATTGGGTTTGATCATCCTTCTGGGTGCATGCCCCAACATTTTGTTCGTTCTTATGCCATCGTCTGAAATTGCTCTTGAAGTTGACACTTTGAGTGCTGATTCTGTTACCCCCTAAGTTGGGTTCATAAATTGTGTGTTGGTTCATGGCAGCTCATTATTATTATTATTATTGGATTAGGTGCATTTTTGCAGATTGTGGTCAAAGATGCAAGAGTTTGACTCGAAAATGAAGGGTGGACCTTGGCAAAAAATACCCTCGGACTGAGGCCTTGTTGGAGGCATAATGTTTGTAAAAGATGTGGGGTGCTTTTGGACATGCCCCAAGACCAAACTTTTGTAAGGTGCTAGATCGACCATCTTCGTTGTATTTAATGGGGCAACCCGAGGATTAGTTTTATTATTCTGAAAATGAATGCATGCAAAATATGTCATAAATCGATGCAATGCAAAATTAAGATTGTGATGATGTTGTGCCATGATGCAGGTGAAATCAATGCGATGAGAATAAAATGAAACGAGTTAGTACCAAACAAATGAAAAATAGAGTAATAATAAAAATTGTACATAAACAAGAAATAAGGCACCAGAGCCTAAATAGGGTGACCACTAATTGGGCAGAGTTTCACATGGCTCTAAAGGGTTGGCTCTTACGGCTCACTATATACAGATTTGGTGCTAAGAGGTACCCGAATTGTCCTTGATGTCCTCTACTAAGAGTAGCAAGGCCTCCGGTCATCACCCATTATAGGATCCTTTCAACCGGGTTCAATTCAGGGGGACCCATTCACTTATACCCATACGAAGGAACGATATCCTTACGAAAGTATAAGGTACTCGAGCCCCGAAGGTACTTGCTAGGCCCATACGGAAGAACGATATCTCCACGAAAGCATTAGCGTTTTCCCCCCACTTAAAAAAAACGGGTTTATATGCCATATTTTAAATGCGTTAAAACAAACGCGCCATTATAACCAAATATTAGTTTAATAGTCACTTTAATCCGGAATTTCCAATAGAGCGGTAATTATTTGAAAAAGCTCGACTCTCATTTGTTTTTGAAAAACAAAAATGTCCCCAGCGGAGTCGCCATCTATAGCGATGCCTTTTCTCGCTAAAAAAAGATGTGTTTTTTTTATTTTTTGGAAAATATTTTTCCGCATGGAATTTTATAAAACCCGTATTTTATTTAAAAATGGAGTCACCAACGGCCACTCAAGGTGGACCGGACACCGTAAAAACCAGAGATTTTGAAAACTTTGGGTTCGGGAGTCGGTTACGGATGGGGAAGGATTAGCACCCCCACACCGCCCAAAATTGGTACTTTTATAATTACCGCTTTATTAATATTAAACTTTCCGGATTAAAGTGACGAATAAATTAAAATTTGATTATATGTGCGAGTAGATTTTAAAGGCCCCGTTATTCGAGAGTAAATGTCCAACCACTATCACTACGCCTAATACTGGCCCCGTTTACGCTCGAATAAAAGGGCACCGCATTGACAATTTATATCCGAAATGCAATCTTAAAATAAGGCAAATATAAACAAATATATTACGATAAAAATATAAATAAATACTAACATAATAAAAGACTAACATAACATAAATAAAATACTAATATAAAACATACATACATAATCACATGAATAAAAACAAATCTAACGTAAATAAAATACTAATCTAAAACATACATACATAACCATTAATTTAACACATAAACAAAAACAAATCTAACATAAATAAAATAATAATATAAAACATAAATTTAAAACATACTAATCTAAAACATAGATAAACATACAAATTAAAACATAATTTTAAATTAATTACTACTTCATTAAATCATAAAAATTATAACATAAATAAAAAGGAAAGAAAATATACCTAACTAGGAGTTCGAATGACGAACCCCGACGAAACCCCACCGAGATCTACCACGACCTCTCCAAAAAAATTAACTAGATCGGACCTAAAATAGGACCCCGATCGAAGCGACTAGGACCGAGGACACTGTCCCGGTCCTGGGCTAGCCGGGGGCTAATGCCCCCTTTATTGGCCAGCCCATGGCCGATTCTTGGCTTGCTGCCATTGCTTCAATTGCTCAATTCCATTGCCTTTTTATAGGCAAAATCAAAGGGGTGGGGGAATTTGGGGTGACGTGGAGCATGTTGCTCCACGCATTTTTCCTTTTTTTAATTATTATATTTTTTGTTTTTTATTAATTTTATATTAATAATATTACTATTATAACAATACTAAAAATACTAAAACTCGGACAAAAATGAGTGATTACAGAACGTTATTTAAAAACAAAATCTAAAGTTTTTTTTCAAAATTTTTTAATCAAAGCTTAGTTTTTAGTTTATAAATCAAAGGAGAAAGGGATTTCGGGTTTAACCGTCGTTTGAAGAGAGACCTCCGTGTACCACTATCATTGAACACTGAAAACGGTCGGCGAGGCTGTACCGCCGAAGAATGGCGCATGTGAAAGGGGACCATTGTGGTGCTTTAGTAGAAAGGGGAGAGGATTTCTGAAATACATTGGTTTCAAACAAAGTGAAAGGGAAAGTTTTGTTTTCAATTAAATGGTCGATAAGAAAAACATGTTCTGGGCTTTTGGAACCACCAACATGTTCTCATACTGTAATATCCCAAATTTTAGCTAGTGACTAAATTGTAAATTTTGAAAGTTTAGGGCTTAAAGTTAAACTTTGGAAAAGTTTAGGGACTAAAGTGTAAATTTCCCCAACAAGTAATTTTATTCAGTATAAGAGTGAATCGGATCGAAATAGGTACCTTGATATTGGTTTTAAGAATTAAGATGCAGAAAAAGATACCAAATTTAGATCGAATGAAATTGTTAAGCGTACTCAGGCCAGAGAAATACAATGATGGGTGACCTTCGGGAAGGTCCCATAAAAGTGTTTCTGATCATAATTTGGACTCAGTAAGAGTAAAGAATATTCATATGGATTTACGATAAAGGATTTCTAAGATAAATTTCATTCTACGGAGATTTTCGATAATTATCAGAATAGTGGACTGAGTTAGGAAAATTAAGTCTAAGTTCTGGAAAAGTAAACTTTTATGAGATAATAGATTTATTTCCCAAATATGGAAATATGGAATTTTTAGAATAAATCCAATAGCTCGAAAAAGGTAAAATCACAGTAGAAGTATTTTATGAATATCGGGAAATCGAATCGAACTGGAATTTTAGAGACTGATCCAAAAGCCATGGGAAAGTCATAAAATAATATTTTATGAATATTTTATTATATTTGGTTGGATTCCAACTAGATTTTGTTGAATTTAAAAAGTTATATGGGCAATTTTGGAAAGAGGAAATGGAAGATTAAATGATAAGATCAACCTCAACCATTGGATTAGAAGGGCATTTTAGTAATTTCAATATTTAAATGAATTTAGATTCATTTATATTTACAAGTGGTCAAATTGAATGATATAGAAAAAAAGATGAATTCTTAATCTTTAAAAACCCACCGAAAATGAGGGGAGAAAGGAGAGAAAAATGGGGAAAATTTTCCAAGCTCGATTCAAGCCCCAAAACTCGGTTTTAAGGTAATCTCTTCAACTACAAAGTTGTTCTACTCATCAAGCTCTATCTTTTGGTGTAAATAACTCTTGGAAAACATGCTTAATTGATGAGAATTTTGTATGATAAGAAATTAGGGTTTATGGACTCAATTGGGGGTTATGAGATTTTATGATTCCATGTTGAAATTCAAGTTGAAATCAAGCTTTTGTGATGTTAAAATCATGTTATTGAGTTGGTATTTAAACTCTACATGTTTTGATTATTATGAAGATAATTAGGGTTTATGGATTCAAGTTTAATTTGGGGTTTGTGATGTTAGATTAATGATTTAGTAGGCTTGAATTGTTATTTGGATGCAAAACCCTAAATTTGTTAGATATGGATCATTTCATAAATCTTAAAAGTTAGAGGACCGAATCTGATTTTTATGATTTTAAAGTGTATTTATGTTATTATTGATGTTGGAGATGTGAAATTGAAGTTAGAATGCAAAAAACAGATGTTAAATCGAGTTAGTGACCATTTTGACAAATTGTCAAAGTTAAGTGACCAATTCAGAAATGAGGATTTAGAGAAGGGCTAAATCTGATTTTAGTTGAAATAATAGAATTCAAGTAGTAATGTTGATTTGAGGACTAATTTGCAAAGTTAAGAAGCTTGAATCCTTATCTTTGCATTTTTAGTGACTATTTCGGAAAGAACGAAAAATTAGAGGGAATTATTTTTTAATAATTATTTGATGAAGAAATTGATACATTAGTGGTTTGAATCAAGTAAGGGACCAAATTGACAAATAGCAAAGTAAGGAGAAATTAGTACAAAGTTTGAAGTTATTTATGGAAGTTGTGTTGGAAAACTAGATTTGGCAGTAAGTTTGAAAATTCACCATAAATTCTACAAAAATGGTTAGAAGGTGAAGTTTATACTAACGTAAATATTTGTTCGTCTAGTTTTTCCTCCAACAAACGGAAACAGATTTCGAGTTTCGAGTCAAAAGATATGAATTTTTAAGTGACAAAAGGTCAGAAAATAGAGCCCCAGTCTGTTCTGAATTCCAACATTGTAATTGACTTTGAAAATTCGCCGTAAATCATACAAGTCGAATTTGGGCTATTAATTTATACGGTTGAAAAGCTTATTGAATCTAGTTTCTTTCGTAATAAACGGAACTGAATTCATAGTTTTATATCATTTTATAGAAATAAATCTTTAAAGGTAGTGCAAGCTGCCAGAAAATGGAATTTGAGACATTTTATATCTAATATTAGTTAGCAAGTTTGGAAGAATTATTTGAAGTTCAAAATGGTCATTAGGGACCAAAAATAAGTTTATGGACAGTATAAGGAAGGAAAGAAATTTATGGAAAATTTTTATGTTGAATGATTAGATAGCTTAATTGAAATATTGTTAGAAGTGAATCTAACAAATGTTTATATTTATTCATGTGATAAATGAAGTTAAATCCAAATCGAAAAAGGTTCGAGGTGCTACAAAGGAAAGGATCAAATAGGATTTAGTGAGGCAAACTAATAAATGGCCCAAGTGATTGCATTTCTAGTTGTTTGCGTTACATTGAAAAAGGCATTGCATTTCTCTATAATACATGGTATGATACATTGCTCGACATAGCAAGCTTGATGGAATACCATGTACGAACTATTGTTTGCATAAATGATGATACATGATTCATATGACAATATGATACATGAATTACATGAACGATGATATGATTAAAATGAAACAAGTAGATACCTTGGGTGTCGATAGCACTAAAGATGTGCGAATATAAGGAGGAAAGAGCGTCCTTTATGAGGAGCAAAGAGCGTCCTCAAGTACGTACTCAATTTTAGATATTACGGTATCAAATTAGAGGCTATAGAGTCCTAACGAACTTGCCTCTTATTAGGCACTGATCATGCCGCATTGAAATAGATACTTCGGCATCCTAACAAGATGAATTGAAAAAGTTATGAATATGCAGATGATTGCATGATAAACGCATAACCATGAAAGAGCATGTGTTATGCGGATGATTAAATGATGAAAGTATGACCATGGTAGGACATATAGTATGCAAATGACTGCATGATAAAAGCATAACCATGATAAAGCATGGGTTATGTAAATGATTACATGATAAAAGCATGACCATGGTAGAGTACATGATATGCAAATGATTGTATAATAAAAGTGGGAAGATGATAGAACATCTGTTATGAAAATAATTACATGATGAAAGCATGCATTTGATAAAGAATATGTTAAGCATTAGATAATACATGGCTCATATGATGGTGGTAATACATGATATCATGTCAATATGACATGCTTGCCATTTATAGAGAAATATAATGCACTCTTACATGATATACTGAATTTGCATTATTTCATGTTTTGATAAACTGAAATTAAATGCCTCACTAAGTTCGTACTTAGCGTGTGTTTATTGCACACGTAGGTTATGTTGGAGCACCATGAAGAGGAGCCAAGCGTGCTGATCAAGTTACAATCTGCAGAACATCAGTAACACATTCTAAATTATGACAATCTCTAGTGGGCATGTAAACTATTTTCTTGCTAATAGTATATGATGCATTAAATGGAATTATAATGATAGTCTAAATAATCAGCTAGACGATGAATCGTATATGTTAAAAAATTTAAGTCTAACTTTCAGTAGCATGTTTAAGTAACATCTATAATGTATATTCAACTACGAGTATACGTTATGGGTGTTACATTTATTGGTATCAGAGTAATGGTTTAGCCGGTTCTGGATGCTAAACCAAGTTTGATATGGAGTTTTCAGTAAATACATGCCCCTAGGATGTCATATTACTGATGTATTGATTGTATGACTTGATGCTGCTCCTCATTAATATAAGGTGAAATGATACTAGAATAAGGAAAGTAAAACAATAATGGATTTCGTCAGTTGATGAATCTTAGAGGTCAAGAAATGACCCATAGTGGAGATGATACAGTAATTATAAGATACGAAGGAGTAAGAAAAGAAACTAATAAAGAAATTGATCTGTAAAGAGATTATATTTGAAGTTCAAAAAGAAGATGTTAGGTATGAATTAGTCATAGTACTAAAAATATTAAACTATATTGCAAGGATAATTAAAGCAAACATGGAAGGAGTTACAGTGTAGAGTCCTCAAATGTTAGAAAAACTTTGAAAAGTCTTTAAATCAGACACAACCTAAGTAAGAAGGATTATTTCTTTAAGGAGACATTAGTATTATAAGATGTCAACTGTGAAGCCTAATAGACCAGGAAGACAAAAAATCTGAATAAAAGTATGATAAAAGTGATATTTGAGTACATACTGAACAAGATTGGAAGTCTATTATCGATAAAGTTTATTGAACTTTTAACCAAATGGTATTCAGAGAAGTCAATTAAGAGGTTAATTCTACCTGAATAATTGACAACAGAGTCTTATAAAGGTAAGGCGGAAGTTTAATGAATAAGCTAAGATATCTTTTCATAAAGGTTTTGATAAAGATAATCAGTAATAATAAGATGATGAGTATGAAAAGCATTAAAATAATGTGGATTGCTGGAAAAAGGGTTTTCTAATGATCTAAGTGATCAAATACTAGAAGGTAATATGAAGGTATCATCTCGGGAATCTAAAGTGTAATTTAGATAAGTTGGTTATCTGTGCACAAGGTAAAAGAGATTATAAGAAGAAGTGTTTAAATTTTTAAAAGGAATCACTCCCTTATTGAAGTCAAAGGAAGAGTGCTTAGTTGAGGATTGTTCTGGCTAATTGAAATTTCCATAGAAATGTTTCTAGACAATAACTAGAGTCTCGGATCACAAGGGTTATAAAGATACTCGTAGCAAGAACAAACTTTTTTCGGTTTTTACCTAGATTGAGCTACTGGTGCAGTAGGGGGCTCAAGTACAAGAACAAGAAGTACCTAAGAGGTTTTAATCTTCGGCAATTGTATATAATAAGCATTGGTTGTTTAAATGTTTAAGCTGTTGAGAGCCTTAAATGTCAGAGCAAAAGAGAAGTTATGATTGTTTATTTGAAAATGAAGGATGATTTGTATAGGTCAAAAAGGGAAAACTTAGTTTTAGAACTGTTATACCTCAAGGAATCGTAAAAGAGTTGGACCAAGAGTATATTAATGGGTCTTATCTCCAGAAGTGAGCAAAAGTCTATAGTATATGTACTTATCTTTTGGGGGCATTGACTGAATTATTTACATGTTAGCACTCCTGAATTAATTGAGATGCAATTAGATTTGATACATGAAGAGGAGATAGTAGAAATATTGGTTTATGGAATTAAAGAATTAAGGAATAAGAAATTTCATTGACTGAAGTTTTGAGGAAAAATCACAAGGTCGAAGAAGCCACTTGGGAGGCTGAGAAGAAAATAAGGAAGCAATATCCGTAAATGTTTGGTACAGGTATGCATTGAAAATTCGAGGATGAATTTTCTTAAGGCGGAGGAATTGTAATATCCCAAATTTTAGCTAGTGACTAAATTGTAAATTTTGAAAGTTTAGAGGGTTAAAGTATAAACTTTGGAAAAGTTTGGAGACTAAAGTGTAAATTTCCCCCAACAAGTAATGTTATTCAGTATAAGAGTGAATCGGATCGAAATAAGTTCCTTGATATCGATTTTAAGAATTAAGATGCAGAAAAAGATATCAAATTTGGATCGAATGAAATTGTTAAGTGTGCTCAGGCCAGAGAAATACAAGGATGGGTGACCTTCGGGAAGGTCCCATAAAAGTGTTTTTGATCGATAATTTGGACTCAGTAAAAGTAAAGAATATTCGTATGGATTTACGATAAAGGATTTCTAAGAGAAAATTCATTCTATGGAGATTTTCGATAATTATCGGAATAGTAGACTAAGTTAGGAAAATTCAGTCTAAGTTCTAGGAAATGAAGTTTTTATGAGATAATAGATTTGATTTCCCAAATATGGAAATATGGAATTTTTTGAATAAATCCAATAGCTCGAAAAAGGTAAAATTGCAGTAGAAGTATTTTATGAATATCGGGAAATCGGATCAAACTGGAATTTCAAAGACTGATCCAAAAGCCATGCGAAAGTCATAAAATACTATTTTATTAATATTTTATTATAGTTGGTTGGATTCCAACTATATATAGTTTAATTTTTACAAGAATGGCAAACTAGTAAATAAAAACTAGTTGGAGGGCAAATTGGTCATTTGGCCCCAATGGCATTTTTTAAATATTTAAAAATTTATATGGGCAATTTTGGAAAGAGGAAATGGAAGATTAAATCCTGGCCCTTGATTGATGATAGGATCAATCTCAACCATTGGATTTGAAGGGCATTTTAGTAATTTCATTATTTAAATAAATTTAAAATTCATTTATATTTACAAGTGGTCAAATTAAATGATATAGAAAAAAAAGATGAATTCTTCATCTTTAAAAACCATCGAAAATGAGGGGAGAAAATGGGGAAAATTTTCCAAGCTCGATTCAAGCCCCGAAACTCGGTTTTTAGGTAATCTCTTCAACTACAAAGTTGTTCTACTCATCATGCTCTATCTTTTGGTGTAAATAATTATTGGAAAACATGCTTAATTTATGAGAATTTTGTATGATAAGAAATTAGGGCTTATGGACTCAATTGGGGGTTTTGAGATTTTATGATTCCATGTTGAAATTCAAGTTGAAATCAAGCTTTTGTGATGTTAAAATAATGTTATTGAGTTGCGATTTAAACTCTACATGTTTTGATTTTTATAAAGATAATTAGGGTTTATGGATTAAAGTTTAATTTGGGGTTTGTGATGTTAGATTAATGATTTAGTAAGCTTGAATTGTTATTTGGAAGAAAAACCCTAAATCTGTTATATATGGATCATTTCAAAAATCTTAAAAGTTAGAGGAACGAATCTGATTTTTATGATTGTAAAGTGTATTTATGTTATTATTGATGTTGGAGATGTGAAATTGAAGTTAGAATGCAAAAAACCGATGTTAAATCGAGTTAGTGACCATTTTGACAAATTGTCAAAGTTAAGTGACCAATTCAAAAATGAGGATTTAGAGAAGGGCTAAATCTAATTTTAGTTGAAATAATAGAATTCAAGTAGTAATGTTGATTTGAGGACTAATTTGCAAAGTTAAGAAGCTTGAATCCTTATCTTTGCATTTTTAGTGACTATTTCGGAAAGAACGAAACAATTAGAGGGAATTATTTTTGAATAATTATTTGATGAAGAAAGTGATACATTAGTGGTTTGAATCAAGTAAGGGGACCAAATTGACAAATAGAAAAGTAAGGAGAAATTAGTACAAAGTTTGAAGTTATTTATGGAAGTTGTGTAGGAAAACTGGATTTGGAAGTAAGTTTGAAAATTAACAATAAATTCTACAAAAATGGTTAGAAGGTGAAGTTTATACCGACGTAAAGATTTGTTCGTCTAGTTTCGCCTCCAACAAACGGAAACTGATTTCGAGTTTCGAGTCAAAAGATATGAATTTTTAAGTGACGAAAGGTCAGAAAATAGAGCCCCAGTTTGTTCCGAATTCCAACATTGTAATTGACTTTGAAAATTCACCATAAATAGTACAAGTTGAATTTGGGCTATTAATTTATATGGTTGAAAATCTTATTGAATCTAATTTCTTTCAGAACAAACGGAATTGAATTCCTAGTTTTAGATCATTTTATAAAAATAAATCTTTAAAGGTAGTGCAAGCTGCCAGAAAATGGAATTTGATACATTTTATATCTAATATTAGTTAGCAAGCTTGGAGGAATTATTTGAAGTTCAAAATGGTCATTAGGGACATTAAATGAGTTTATGGACAGTATAAGGAAAGAAAGAAATTTATGGAAAATTTTTATGTTGAATGATTAGATAGCTTAATTGAAATATTGTTAGAAGTGAATCTAACAAATGTTTGTTTATATTCATGTGATAAATGAAGTTAAATCCGAATCGAAAAAGGTTCGAGGTGCTACAAAGGAAAGGATCAAATAGGATTTAGTGAGGCAAACTAATAAATGGCTCGGGTGATTGCATTTCTAAATGTTTGCATTACATTGAAAATGGCATTGCATTTCTCTATAATATATGGTATGATACATTGCTCGACATGGCAAGCTTGATGGAATTCTAGGTACGAACTATTGTTTGCATAAATGATGATACATGATTCATATGACAATATGATACATGAATAATGATATGATTAAAATGAAACAAGTAGACACCTTGGGTGTCGATAGCACTAAAGAGGTGCGAATATAAGGAGCAAAGAGCGTCCTTTATGAGGAGCAAAGAGCTTCCTCGAGTACATACTCAATTTTAGATAATACGGTATCGAATTAGAGGCTATAGAGTCCTAACGGACTTACCTTGTATCAGGCACTGATCATGCCGCATTGAAATAGATACTTCGGTATCGTAACAAGATGAATTGAAAAAGTTATGAATATGCATATGATTGCATGATAAAAACATAACCATGAAAGAGCATGTGTTATGCGGATGATTAAATGATGAAAGTATGACCATGGTAGGACATATAGTATGCAAATGACTGCATGATAAAAGCATAACCATGATAAAGCATGGGTTATGTAAATGATTACATGATAAAAGCATGACCATGGTAGAGTACATGATATGCAAATGATTGCATAATAAAAGCATGAACATGATAGAACATTTGTTATGCAAATAATTACATGATGAAAGCATGCATTTGATAAAGAATATGTTAAGCATTAGATAATACATGGCTCATATGGTGGTGGTAATACATGATATCATGTCAATATGACATGCTTGCCATTTATAGAGAAATATAATGCAATCTTACATGATATACTGAATTTGCATTACTTCATGTTTTCATAAACTGAAATTAAATGCCTCACTAAGTTCGTACTTAGCGTGTGTTTGTTGCACACGTAGGTTATGTTGGAGCACCACGAAGAGGAGTCAAGCATGCTGATCAAGTTACAATCTGCAGAATATCAGTAAGACATTCTAAATTATGATAATCTCTAGTGGGCATGTAAGCTATTTTCTTGCTGATAGTATATGATGCATTAAATTGAATTATAATGATAGTCTAAATAATCAGCTAGACGATGAATCGTATATGTTAAAAAAATTTAAGCCTAACTTTAGTAGCATGTTTAAGTAACATCTATAATGTATATTCAACTGCGAGTATACGTTATGGGTGTTATATTTATTGGTATCAGAGTAGAGGTTTAGCCGGCTCTAGATGCTAAACCAAGTTTGATATAGAGTTTTCAGTAAATACATGCCCCTAGGATGTCATATTACTAGTGTACTGATTGTATGACTTGATGTTTCTCCTCATTAGTATAAGGTGAAATGATACTAGAATAAGGAAAGTAAAACGATAATGGATTTTGTAAGTTGACGAATCTTAGAGGTCAAGAAATGACCCATAGTGGAGATGATACAGTAATTATAAGATACTCGAATACAAAGGAATAAGAAGAAGAAGTATCTTTACTTTAGAAATATATATGTTTGAAGATAACAATGTCCGTAGTTGCTACGGATGTAATCTGGCGATTTACTTAAGATAAGTTAAGGATTGAAGTTATGATAGAAATAACTCAGTAGTATCTTATTATATGATGTTTGTACTGCCAGTACATATAAGGGAGAGTTGGAAAGTTGAGTAATGATACTATTAAGATGATTAGAAAAGAAACTAAGAAAGAAATTGATCTGTAAAGAGATTATATTTGAAGTTAAAAAGAAGATGTTAGGTATGAATTAGTCAGAGCACTAAAAATATTAAACTATATTGCGAGGATAATTAAAGCAAACATAGAAAGAGTTACAGTGTAGAGTCCTCAAATGTTAGAAAAACTTTGAAAAGTCTTTAAATCAGACACAACCTAAGTAAGAAGGATTATTTCTTTAAGGAGACATTAGTATTATAAGATGTCAACTGTGAAGCCTGATAGATCAAGAAGACAAAGAATCTGGAATAAAGTATGATAAAAGTGATATTTGAGTACATACTGAACAAGATTGGAAGTCTATTATCGATAAAGTGTATTGAACTCTTAACCAAAGGGTATTTAGAGAAGTCAACTAAGAGGTTAATTCTACCTGAATAATTGACAGCGTAGCCTTATAAAGGTAGGGCAGAAGTGTAATGGACAAGCTAAGATAACTTTTCAAAAAGGTTTTGATACAGATATTCAGTAATAATAAGATGATGAGTATGACAAGCATTAAAATAATGTCGATTGCTGGAAAAAGGGTTTTTTAATGATCTAAGTGATCAAATACTAGAATGTAATATGAAGGTATCATCTAGGGAATCTGAAGTGTAATTGAGAAAAGTTGGTTATCTGTGCACAAGGTAGAAGTGATTATAAGAAGAAACGTTGAAATTTTTAAAAGGAATTAGTCCCTTAATGAAGTCAAATGAAGAGTGTTTAGTTGAGGATTGTTCTGGCTGATTGAAATTTCCATAGAAATGTGTCTAGACAAGAACAAGAGTCTCGGATCACAAGGGTTATAAAGATACCCGTAGCAATAACAATGAAATCAAGTATGAACTTTTTCTGATTTTTACCTAGATTGAGCTACTGGTGCAGTAGGGGGCTCAAGTATAAGAACAAGAAGAACCTAAGAGGTTGTAATCTTCGGCAACTGTATATAATAAAGCATTGGTTGTTTAAATGTTTAAGCTGTTGAGAGCCTTAAATGTCAGAGCAAAAGAGAAGTTATGATTGTTTATTTGAAAATGAAGGATGATTTGTATAGGTCAAAAAGGGAAAAATTAGTTTCAGAACGGTTATACCTCAAGGAATCGTGAAAGAGTTGGACCAAGAGTATATTAATGGGTCTTATCTCCAGAAGTGAGCAAAAGTCTATAGTATATGTACTTATGTTTTGGGGGCGTTGACTGCATTATTTACATGTCAACACTCCTGAATAAATTGAGATACAATTAGATTTGATACATGCAGACGAGTTAGTAGAAATATTGGTTTATGTAATTAAAGAATTAAGGAATAAGAAATTTCATTGACTGAAGTTTTGAAGAAAAATCACAAGGTCGAAGAAGCCACTTGGGAGGCTGAGAAAAAAATAAGGAAGTAATATTCGTAAATGTTTGGAATAGGTACGCATTGAAAATTCGAGGACGAATTATCTTAAGGAGGAGGAATTGTAATATCCCAAATTTTGGCTAGTGCCTAAATTGTAAATTTTGAAAGTTTACGGGGTTAAAGTATAAACTTTGGAAAAGTTTGGGGAGTAAAGTGTAAATTTCCCCAACAAGTAATTTTATTGAGTATAAGAGTGAATCAGATCGAAATAGGTACCTTGATATCATTTTTAAGAAGTAAGATACAGAAAAAAGATACCAAATTTGGATCGAATGAAATTGTTAAGCATGCTCAGGCCAGAGAAATACAAGGACAGGTGACCTTCGGGAAAGTCCCATAAAAGTGTTTCTGATCAATAATTTGGACTTAGTAAGAGTAAATAATATTCGTACGGATTTACGATAAAGGATTTCTAAGAGAAATTTCATTCTATAGAGATTTTCGATAATTATCGGAATAGTAGTCTGAGTTAGGAAAATTCAGTCTAAGTTCTGGGAAAGGAAGTTTTTATAGATAATAGATTTTATTTCCCAAATATGGAAATATGGAATTTTTGGAATAAATCCATTAGCTCGGAAAAGATAAAATCGCAATAGAAGTATTTTATGAATATCGGAAAATCAGATTAAACTAGAATTTCAGAGACTAGTCCAAAAGCCATGGGAAAGTCATAAAATACTATTTTATGAATATTTTATTTTATTTGGTTGGATTCCAACTAGATTTAGTTGAATTTTTAACAAGATTGGTAAACTAGTAAATAAAAACTAGTTTGAGGGCAAATTGGTCATTGGCCCTAATGGCATTTTTTAAATATTTAAAAAGTTATATGGGAAATTTTGGAAAGAGGAAATGGAAGATTAAATCTTGGCCCTTGATTGATGATAAGATCAATCTCAACCATTGGATTAGAAGGGCATTTTAGTAATTTTACTATTTAAATAAATTTAAAATTCATTTATGTTTACAAGTGGTCAAATTGAATGATATAGAAAAAAAAAGATGAATTCTTCATCTTTAAAAACCACCAAAAATGAGTGAGAAAGGAGAGAAAATGGGGAAAATTTTCCAAGCTCGATTCAAGCCCCGAAACTCGGTTTTCAGGTAATCTCTTCAACTACAAAGTTTTTCTACTCATCATGCTCTATATTTTGGTGTAAATAATTCTTGGAAAACATGCTTAACTGATGAGAATTTTGTATGAGAATAAATTAGGGTTTATGGACTCAATTGGGGGTTTTGAGATTTTATGATTCCATGTTGAAATCAAGCTTTTTGATGTTGAAATCATGTTATTGAGTTGGAATTTAATCTCTACATGTTTTGATTATTATGAAGATAATTAGGGTTTATGGATTCAAGTTTAATTTGGGGTTTGTGATGTTAGATTAATGATTTAGTAAGCTTGAATTGTTATTTGGAAGCAAAACCCTAAATTTATTAGATATGGATCATTTCAGAAATCTTAAAAGTTAGAGGACCGAATCTGATTTTTATGGTTTTAGAGTGTATTTATGTTATTATTGATGTTGGGGATGTGAAATTGAAGTTGGAATGCAAAAAAACGATGTTAAATCGAGTTAGTGACCATTTTGACAAATTGTCAAAGTTAAGTGACCAATTCAGAAATAAGGATTTTGAGATGGACTAAATCTAATTTTAGTTGAAATAATAGAATTCAAGTAGTAATGTTTATTTGAGGACTAATTTGCAAAGTTAAGAAGCCTGAATCCTTATCTTTGCATTTTTTAGTGACTATTTCGGAAAGAACAAAAAATTAGAGGGAATTATTTTTGAATAATTATTTGATGAAGAAAGTGATACATTAGTGGTTTGAATCAAGTAAGGGGACCAAATTGACAAATAAAAAAGTAAGGAGAAATTAGTACAAAGTTTGAAGCTATTTATGGAAGTTGTGTATGAAAACTGGATTTCGCAGTAAGTTTGAAAATTCACCATAAATTCTACAAAAATGGTTAGAAGGTGAAGTTTATACCGATGTAAATACTTGTTCGTCTAGTTTCGCCTCTAATAAACGGAAACTGATTTCGAGTTCCGGGTCAAAATATATGAATTTTTAAGTGACGAAAGGTTAGAAAATAGAGCCCCAGTCTGTTCTAAAATCCAACATCGTAATTGACTTAAAAAATTCGCCATAGATCGTACAAGCTTGATACATTGCTCGACATGACAAGATTGATGGAATTCCAGGTACGAACTATTGTTTGCATAAATGATGATGCATGATTCATATGACAATATGATACATGAATAATGATATGATTAAAATGAAACAAGTAGACACCTAGGGTGTCGATAGCACTAAAGAGGTATGAATATAAGAAGCAAAGATCGTCCTTTATGAGGAGCAAAGAGCGTTCTCGAGTACGTACTCAATTTTAGATACTACGGTATCGAATTACAGGCTATAAAGTCCTAACGGACGTGCCTCGTATCAGGCACTGATCATGCCGCATTGAAATACATACTTCAGTATCGTAACAAGATGAATTGAAAAAGTTATGAATATGCAGATGATTGCATGATAAAAGCATAACCATGAAAGATCATGTGTTATGCAGATGATTAAATGATGAAAGTATGACCATGGTAGGACATATAGTATGCAAATGACTACATGATAAAAGTATAACTATGATAAAGCATGGGTTATGTAAATGATTACATGATAAAAGCATGACCATGGTAGAGTACATGATATGCAAATGATTGCATAATAAAAGCATGAACATGATAGAACATCTGTTATACAAATAATTACATGATCAAAGCATGCATTTGATAAAGAATATGTTAAGAATTAGATAATACATGGCTCATATGATGGTGGTAATACATGATATCATGTCAATATGACATACTTGCCATTTATAGAGAAATATAATGCACTCTTACATGATATACTGAATTTGCATTACTTCATGTTTTCATAAACTGAAATTAAATGCCTCACTAAGTTCGTACTTAGCGTGTGTTTGTTGCACACGTAGGTTATGTTGGAGCACCATGAAGAGGAGTCAAGCATACTGATCAAGTTACAATCTGTAGAATATCGGTAAGACATTCTAAAATATGACAATCTTTAGTAGGCATGTAAACTATTTTCTTGCTGATAGTATATGATGCATTAAATTGAATTATAATGATAGTCTAAATAATCAGCTAGACGGTGAATCGTATATGTTAAAAAAATTAAGCCTAACTTTCAGTAGCATGTTTAAGTAACATCTGTATTGTATATTCAACTACGAGTATACGTTATGGGTGTTATATTTATTGGTATCAGAGCAAATGTTTAGCCGGTTCTGGATGCTAAACCAAGTTTGATATAGAGTTTTTAGTAAATACATGCCCCTAGGATATCATATTACTGATGTACTGATTGTATGACTTGATACTGCTCCTCATTAGTATAAGGTGAAATAATACTAGAATAAGGAACGTAAAACGATAATGTATTTCGTCAGTTTACGAATCTTAGAGGTCAATAAAGGACCCATAGTGGAGATGATATAGTAATTATAAGATACTCGGATACGAAAGAGTAAGAAGAAGAAGTATCTTTACATTAGAAATATATATGTTTGGAGATAACAATGTCAGTTGTTGCTGCAGATATAATTTGGCGATTTACTCAAGATAAGTTAAGGATTGAAGTTATGATGGAAATAACTCAGTAGTATCTTACTATATATTGTTTGTACTGTCAGTACATATAAGGGAAATTGAAAAGTTAAGTAATGATACTACTGATGATTGGAAAAGAAACTAAGAAAGAAATTGATCTGTAAAGAGATTATATTTGAAGTTCAAAAAGAAGATGTTAGGTATGAATTAGTCAGAGTACTAAAAATATTAAACTATATTGCAAGGATAATTAAAGCAAACATGGAAAAAGTTACTGTGTAGAGTCCTCAAATATTAGAAAAACTTTGAAAAGTCTTTAAATCAGACACAACCTAAGTAAGAATGATTATTTCTTTAAGGAGACTTTAGTATTATAACATGTCAACTGTGAAGCCTGATAGGTTAGGAAGACAAAGAATCTGGAATAAAAGTATGATAAACGTGATATTTGAGTACATACTGAACAAGATTGGAAGTCTATTATCGATAAAGTTTATTGAACTCTTAACCAAAGGGTATTCAGAGAAGTTAACTAAGAGGTTAATTTTACCTGAATAATTGACAGCAGAGCCTTGTAAAGGTAGGGCGAAAGTGTAATAGATAAGCTAAAATATCTTTTCAGAAAGGTTTTGATAAAGATAATCAGTAATAATAAGAAGATGAGTATGACAAGCATTAAAATAATTTGGATTGCTAGAAAAAGGGTTTTCTAATGATCTAAGTGATCAAATACTAGAAGGTAATATGAAGGTATCATCTCGGGAATCTGAAGTGTAATTTAGATAAGTTGGTTATCTGTGCACAAGGTAGAAGTGATTATAAGAAGAAACGTTTAAATTTTTAAAAGGAATTAGTCCCTTAATGAAGTCAAAGGAAGAGTGTTTAGTTGAGGATTGTTTTGGCTAATTGAAATTTCCATAGAAATGTTTCTAGACAATAACAAAAGTCTTGGATCACAAGGGTTATAAAGATACATGTAGCAGTAATAATGAAATCAAGTATGAACTTTTTTCCGATT
This sequence comes from Hibiscus mutabilis, assembly GCA_019671005.1. NCBI lineage: Eukaryota > Viridiplantae > Streptophyta > Magnoliopsida > Malvales > Malvaceae > Hibiscus > Hibiscus mutabilis. The sequence goes on from CM033728.1 coordinate 34,545,958, forward strand.
TTTACCTAGATTGAGCTACTGGTGCAGTAAGGGGCTCAAGTATAAGAACAAGAAGAACCTAAGAGGTTGTAATCTTCGGCAACTGTATATAATAAAGCATTGCCTGTTTAAATGTTTAAGCTGTTGAGAGCCTTAAATGTCAGAGCAAAAGAGAAGTTATGATTGTTTATTTGAAAATGAAGGATGATTTGTATAAGTCAAAAAGGAAAAATGTAGTTTCAGAACTGTTATACCTCAAGGAATCGTGAAAGAGTTGGACCAAGAGTATATTAATGGGTCTTATTGTAATCACTCATTTTTACTTGTAAATATATTAATATTGCATGTATATTTATTATATGAATGTTACTAATATAAGGTGATGTGTGCATGTATAAGCTATGTATACGTATTAGGGGTGTATGTATGTCGCGTATGTATCTAGGGTATAAGCGTATATAGATGTTATGTTAATTATATGTATGATTATACATACGTATTATATTAATTAATGATCGTATATTATAAGTATATATTTTCGTATGTATATGTATTGCTTTTATAATTATACTATTATTATTATTGGGCTGACAAAATGAAAAAATTAAATATATTAAACCCAAATAAAAAATTACAGTCCAATTACAAATCCAATTACAAGGCCCGTTTGGCCCAAATCTGAATCCCATTTAATTACAATGTGCAGGTAACTGTGGGCCGTTGGATCAAGATCTGATCCAACGGCCACGATGCAACCAAGGTCAAAAATATCTGCCAGGCGCGTGCTCCACACGTATGGACCGTTCGAGTGCCACGCGCGCGTGTGGTCCACGCGCGGACGCTTTAATATCCCACGCGCGCGTAAGATCCACGCGTTCTGACTCCTCGACTGCGGAGCTCCACGTGGCGAAATCTCAAGCCGTCTCATCAGATCGAGGCTTCATCCAGGCCGATCGTTCTTCAAGCCATCTCGACCGTTAGATCAGATCTGATCTAACGGCCGAAAATGCGTCTGGCCGCTGGCAGAATGACCACACCGCCACCGCGCCGATATTCAGTCCCTTCGTTCAGATTATGCCAAAGACAACAAGCAAAGTGTCAGTTCAGATCTGAAAAAAGGAAGATGCAACTTGCAACCAAAAACAGAGGCAATAATATATATGAAACGAGGCTTTTGTAACGGGAAGGGGAGCAAAAAAAAGAGATTAGCGAAAAAAAAGAGGGGAGAACAAGGATAGTAAAAAAACAGAGATCTTGTAACACAAACAAAATCTGAAAGTTGTAAACATCGAAGATAATCAAAAGGCAGTCCAGTGGTAAATTTTTGTCCCCTTTTTTACTTGTTTTCTTTACATGCATATACGAAAGATTAACACACAAAAAAACAGAAATAAAAGAGAAGAGCAGTCTTACCGAGTCGTTTGTGGGTCTTCCCTTCCTCGGTGATAAGCCTTTCGGCTTCTACAAGCCAGATCTGGTGAACTAAAGGGAGGAGAAGACCCTTTGTAGTTTTGTTTTGGTCTAAAAAATATTTTTTTTGGTTCGTATTTCCTAGATCTAGGGCGAATAGAGGAATATCCTCTGAATCCAACCTAGGATTCGTATTGAGGACGACAAGGGGGTTGTTTTGGTGTATTTTGGAGTCTCGCCGGCGCCGGTTAGCGGCGGCCGGCGACGGAGAACACGGCGGCCGACCGCCGGATTCTGGGTATTATATGAATAAACGAGAGAAAACAAAGAACAGAAAACTCTGAAAAATCAGAAAATGAAGCAAATGGCCAAAATTTTAATTTCGGCCTTAAAGGGGGGCTTTTATAGTTGTTTTTATTTTGCTAAATGGGTAAATTACACACTTAATCCCACCGCGTTTTCAATATTTTCATTTTTGTCTTGCCGCATGGTATAATCACAGTTCCAGTCCCCCTAATTTTTCAAAAGGTTACAATTTCGTCCCTAAATTACACGGAATCAGTTTCTGGATGGTAAAATTACACCCTTAACCATCCCGCGTTTTTGAATTTTTCACTTTGGGTCTGCCCCCTTGGTCTAATTACAATTCTGGTCCTTTTAGGTTTTGTTTGTTTCGCAATTTCATCCCCAAATTACATATTATTGTTCTTTAATTTCTGCCACTGACTTTTGCTTTTCTTTCATTTCAGTCCTATTTCCTTTGTAAATATTATTGTTCGTATTATAATCGTATATGTTGATATTATTTTATTTCGTGTCCCTCGTATATGACTCGTATTTTATGTTTGCATATATATGTGTTAAGTATGATATTCATGTTTTTTATCGATTATTCGTATTAAAGCATGTTATGTTCTAGTTAATTAAGTAAAAAGTATGTTTTGTATTTTTGTACGTATTGCACGCTTCCTTGGCTTTTAGGTTACGTGTTAATGTGTTTTCTTTCACGTATAATATATTGTTCATATATGTTAAAATATATTTTATTAATAGCATGTATATTTTTAATATTTGTTCGTCTACATATAACGTAATTATTCCTGCATTGTTGTTCTAATTTGTTAAAGTTGTTTTTATTTATCATTTAGAATAATATATTATGCATGTTTTAATCTAGTATATCATTTATTAGGTTAGTATTTTATTATGTGAATATTCATTGTCTTCAAGTTATCTGTTGTATTTTATATTTTCGCCACTGAGATTGCATATGATTTATAAATTGTTAATGCGGTGTCCTTTTATCCGAACGTAAAGCGGGGCGATATCAAAGCGTAGTGATAGTGGTTGGGCGTTTATTCTCGGGTAACGGGACCCTTAAAATATATTCGCAATTATGACCGAACTTTAAAATAATCATCACTCTAATCCGGAAAATCCAATATTAATAAAGCGGTAATTATTAAAGTACCGATTTTGGGCGGTGTGGGGGTGCTAATCCTTCCCCATCCGTAACCGACTCCCGAACCCTGCCTTTTTGAATCTCTGGTTTTATGGTGTCCGGCCTACCTAAGTGGCCGGTGGCGACTCCATTTTTTTGAGGTTTTTGTAAACCCCACGGAATAAATATTTTATATCCAAACACCTTTCAAACACACCTTTCAAAAATCATCGTTTTTATTTTAGCGATATATTAAAAGGGACATCACTACAGATGGCGACTCCGCTGGGGATAATTTTTGTTTTAAAAAAAAACAAATGAGAGTCAAGCTTTTAAAATAATTACCGCTTTACTAATATTGGAAGTTCCGGATTAAAGTGACTATTAAATTAACATTCGGTCATAATTACGCGTTTATTTTAACGCATTTAAAATATGGCATATAAACCCGTCTTTTTAAGTGGGGGGAAAACGCTAATGCTTTCGTGGAGATATCGTTCTCCCGTATAGGCCTAGCAAGTACCTTCGGGGCTCGAGTACCTTATGCTTTAAGTAAGGATATCGTTCCTTCGTCACGCGGGCATAAGCGAATGGGTCCCCCCGAATTGAACCCGTTGAAAGGAGCCTATAATGGGTGATGATCGGGGGCCTTGCTACTCTTAGTAGAGGACAGCAAGGACAATTCGGGTACCTCCTAGCACCAACACTGCATGTAGAGAACATAGAAACCTACCCTGTTAGAGCCATGCGGATAACCTTAGGTTTTAGACGGGATAAATAGGGTTGTTTTGTGTGTTTATTCTGTTTAATTTTGTCATTTTATTTATATATTTATCAATTTTATCTGGTACGACTTGTTTTCTTTTTTTCGCTTTTTGTTCTTTTTCTCATACATCATTGCATTTGCATCGCATAAAGGTACTGGATCAAGTGGTTTGCCTGATCAGAAAGTCTTTCACTATGGAAAAAAGGTGTCTTAGGAAAGAAGAGCTTAATTTGTCATCGACATTGGTCGAGGTCAACCAGAAAAATCCAAGGGGACAGTCGCGCTAACGAACGCATAATAGCTGGATACACCTATGTGAGTCTCCAACAGAACGACTTGTGGGATCTTCAAAGCATTTGGGAAAGATGGGACCGAAGACTACAAGACTTATTTAGCGATAGTTATGGCGACATCGCGCAGCTATTATATGTTCGGATTAACCAGCCCCTACTTCGAGTATAGTCCAGTTCTAGAATCCGGCTTTTTGCTGCTTCACCTTCAATGGGCAAAACATGATGCCTACGGTAGAAGAGTAAACTGCTTTACTTAACCAGAAAAATATCCAGGAAGATTGGATCTACGCGAAGCCTCCAAGGAATCAGAATTACACTGCTAAACTCAAAACCTTTGCAGGAATGAGTGACAATTGGGTTAGTGGCCTCCTTCAAATTCGAGGAGATAATACAGTCTTTGCATGGGAAAGTATTCGGGACATCATATCGACACATCCAGACGAGGCGAAGAAAATGGACTTATTCGCTTTAGGAATATATGGCTTGGTGATCTTTCCCAGAGTACTCGGGAACATTGACATAGCCATTCTGGATTTGTTTGAGCGAGTGAAACGGAGAGCAAACCCGGTACCAGCAATCTTGGTCGAGACTTTCATTTCCTTAAACGCTAGCCGGAAACATGAAGAATGACGTTTTTGAGGCTACGCACAGCTATTACAAGTATGGATCCAGAGTCACATGTGGAAGACGCCAACGCGGGTCTTGCCGGGGATATCCTTCCAAGGTTTTTCGCCTTTACGAGAATACTTAGCAAAGGAATGGCGAGAAGATTTGAAAACAAAAATGTGGACCAGTTTCTTCAAGAACATTCAAGATGAAGACATAGCATGGAGGGTCCCATGGCTCGGTAAAGTTAATTATTTTCTATACAGTTGTGGTGACTTCAACCGGTGATGATGTTAGGATTACATGGAGGGATCGCTTGTGCTCCACTTTTAGTGTCTCGGCGATTCGGATCACGACAGTTCATTCCCAATACCGCGGGATTAAGCCAAACTGAATTTCTTTTCAAAGGAGAATTCAAAGGAAAAATTCAGACCATCATGAGGGCACAGGATCATTGTTATCGGATCGGGGTGGAAGAAGATACCGAGCACATGACTACCCCGATTTACGATCTTTGGAGACGTTTGAGGGTTAATAATGTGATTCCTGAATCTGATCAAGGACCAACAGTGTCACTCGAAGAGCTTACAAGGGTGGTACCGTCCGAAGCCGATATCTTAAGGAGTGAACTCGAGGAAGTTAAAAAGAAAATGGACATCCAACAGACCCAACATGCGAGCTAGCTCTATAAAGCAAGCTTAGAAGTTGACGAGCGGGATGGGATCATTAGGCAACTGAAGAAATTAAATGCAGATTTGAGTGACAAGAATACTCTTTATCAAAAAGATGCCCTCCTATTACAGCAAAAATACAAAAGGCCGGCGAGTCGGTTCATAGTCAGGGAAAGAGAAAGAATGAACGGCATCCATTTGGTGGAAGAAGAACGAGAAATTAACAAAAGAGCGATCGAGAAAGAGATTGAAAGCTACCGTTTGGCTATGGAGGAAGAAAAACGATCCGCCAAGAAGGCCATTGATCAAGAGAGAGAAAGATTCAGACAAGAAATCAGCAAGAGAAAACAGGCTGTTCATCATGAGAGAGAAAGTGTCGCCGTATGGAAAAGAAAATCCATAAGTAGTCGAAATAGACTATTAGAGATGCAGAAACTGTACGATGACACTATTCAAAGTTTGGGGCAAAGCCAAAGTCAAAATGATGAATTAAAAGGAAAGGTAGCGGAAGTCGAAAACTCACTTCGAATGTACTGCCACAGGAATAATTTCGCTGAGCTGCAAGAAAGAGAACGTGAAGTGGGCGTGTTACAAGCACGAATCGGGTCCCTCGAAGCAGTTGTGGAGGATTACTAGGAAAGAATTAATGTGTTTGAGGAAGCTACAGCCGGAGGGGACACCTATTGGCAGAAGAGATTACGCGACGCTGCTCGAATGGTACAGATGTAGACCAAGATTACGCAAAAATCTAATGGTGGACATACAAAATGAGTCGCCGACACGTAAATGATTTAGCTGTCGAGGCTGAGACACTCCGACCTTTTATAGCCCCGGGAATGGAAGAAGCTCCTAGGTTCCTCAAGCTACTCAAGGCAATTGGAAAGTTAGGAGATAGAGCTAGAATCTATCTATAGGACTCTGTGTTATAATTAGATCTTTTGTACTAGGGATCTTTACTTTGTAACACGAATTTTGTTGTAATCAAGACCCTTTAATTCTCGTGGAAGTAATTCAAAAGGGTGATTACCAGCGAATCAATACCTTGTGTCTCATGCATTCTTGCATTTGCATCATAACATTTGCATCATTGTACATGCATTTATTTTTTACAACCATATTAACAATATGAATATTGTGGCATTGTATGTAGCTAACCCGCAATCATTCATCACCTATACTTTACCCGGCTACAAAGAAAGCTCATGGAAGAAAGAATAATCAGTCTAGAAAGAGGGCAAAGGGAGCTTGAGACAAGGCTTGAAGAGGCCCAGAGAAGCCTTAGCGATCAGATTGCACAAATCACAAACATCAATAGTATCGACATAACGGCACTCACTGGCAAAAAGTCTTGGAAAACGAGTAGAAGGAGAAAATATCCCAGAGCCAGAAGGTACCCCGGCTCACTACAAGGTTCAACCAACTGCACCAAACCAGGCTAGGAAGGTGTATATTGACCCTACAGGAATGTCTTCCAGCTTTCAAGTAGGGGCACCTGAGACTCAACCCCTCGATACTGAAGCACTTTATGAAGAAGAAGTGCCGGACCTGAATATGGTCGAAAGAATTAGGAATGAGGTAGAGAAAAAATGGGAAGAAAGATTTCGCCTCATGGAAGAAAAATTTAAAGCGTTACAATCAAATGAAGAATCAGGAAACGACGCTAGCGACCTAAGTCTAGTGTCCGATCTTGTCCTGTCGCCAAAATTCAAAACGCCAGAGTTCGATAAATATGACGGAACCACATGTCCTTCTGCACACATAACGATGTATTGTAGAAAAATGGCGGCTTACTATAAAGATGAAAAGCTACTGATCCACTGTTTCCAGGATAGTCTAACTGGAGTGGCGTTACGTTGGTATACTCAGTTAAGCAAAGCAAATGTCAAGACATGGAAAGATTTGTCTAAAGCATTTTCCGAGCAATACAAACATAAATGTACATGATCCCTAGCAGAATCATGTTAGAAAATATGGGGCAAAAGTCCAATGAAAGCTCGACAATATGCCCAGAGGTGGAGAGAAGTGGCCGCCCAAATCCAGCCACCTATCCCGGAGCATGAAATCACGCCATTATTTGTCAATACTCAAGAAAGGGGCACTCTTTGACCGCCTCATTAATAACACAACACAAGTTTTTGCCGACTTGATCGGGGGCTGGGAGTCTCTCGAATCGGCAATTAAGAGCGGCAGAATTGATGGTGGGGAAGGGTCTCAAAGTACAACAAGAGAAATGAAGTAAACACCACCAGCACCTATACCGCCCAAGAAACTTCACAGTCTCACAGCCCACAAGCACTGTGGGAAAAACACAAAATTCGAATCAAAGAGATGAGAGAGTCACCAGAAAGGATAAAGAGAGGAGAACTTTCACTCCCCTACCTGTTTCATACTCAGAGCTTTATTCCCAGTTGTATGAAGCAGACTTGGTCCGACCATACATCGTTAATCCTGTCAATCCACCCTTCCCGCCTTGGTATAATCCAAGCGCGCATTGCGACTATCACGGCGGTACCCTTGGACATCCCACTGAGAACTGTCTTGCCTTCAAAAAGCTTGTACAGAACTTAATCGATTCTGGGATATTGAAGTTTGAAGAGCCGAGTGTAGCCAACAACCCGCTACCTAATCATGGGAGCAGAGGGGTAAACGTCATAGAAGAATGCTTTACCAGGAGGATAAAGGATGACGTGTCAGAAATCAAGTCTCATTTACGGTGGGTATTTCAACAATTATGCATGGCTCGTGTGATCAACAAAGGCATGATAATAAGACAGAAGGAATGTGGAAAGTATTGCGAATTCCATCAGACCGAAGGGCATGATATCCAAGAATGTGAAGAGTTCAAGAAATTGGTGCAGAAGTTGATGAATAAAAAACAAATTGAATTCTTTGAGGAACCCATGGGGAAGGGATCAGACGTACACATGACAGATAGCCCCAAAGCTAGATACGGGAAGGATAGACCTTTTATCATCTCTCCCAGGACGGGAAATGCAGGTGTCTCCCAAGGAGAAACCAGCAAGATAAATCCCAAGATCGTCATTTCAGCACCATCTCCTTTCCCATTCAAAGACATGCGACAAATTCCCTGGAATTATGCCGCGAATGTGGCCATGCCAGAAAAATCAGAACACGAACAGGTAAAAGAGTCTACGCTGGAAGACCAACAAAGCCAGAGCAATGTGAACGTTGGTGAAGCAGGCCATTTCACAAGGAGCGGCCGATGTTATTCCTCCGAGGCTTTGAGAGCAGCTGAAAAAGATAGGGGGAAGAATACAGCAGTTAGCCCTACGCAAATATTTGGAGAATAACCTCCCCAAAAGATAAATGAACCGGTAACTGAGGCCCAGGCCAAAGAATTTCTAAAGTTCTTGAGGCATAGCGAGTACAGCGTAGTGGAACAACTACGGAAACAACCGCCAGATCACAAAGTCTTTGGAATTACTCTTGAGTTCGAGAGAAGCATCGGGAGACGCTATTGGAAGTGCTGAATCAAACTTTTGTGCCCCAGACATTTACAGAACAAACCTGGACATGATAGTAGGGCATATTACTGCCTATAATCATATCACATTCAATGATGATGAAATCCCGAGGGAGGAATGGGGTCTACCAAAGCCCTTAACATCACTACCCACCGCAAAGGGTATGTATTACCAGCGTCTTGATCGACAACGGGTCAGCATTGAATGTCTTGCCTATGGTAACCCCGCAAAATTGCCAATAGATGGTTCGCACCTAAAGCCTTGCTACAACTCGGTAAGAGCCTTTGATGGTACGCAAAAAGGAACAATGGGGAAAATTGAGGTGCCCCTATTGATCGGACCAACCAATATGTGATCGATTTTGTGGTGATGGACATAAAACCATCTTACAGTGCTTATTGGGAAGACCGTGGATCCACTCCGCAGAGTTGTCCCATCATCATTGCATCGAAAATTAAAATTTGTAGTTGAAGGCAAATTGGTCACCGTAGAAGCAGAGCATGAATTTGTTGCTTCCGTGACATCAGACACCCCCTACATTCAAAATGATGAAGATGCCGCAGAATGCTCGTTCCGAGTATTAGAACTAGTAAATGCCACATTCGTTTTAGAGGGAAGCCGGATCCCCTACCCCAGGTTATCTAATTGTACTAAGATGACCGTCGCAGAAACTCTGGGCCGAGGAGCCAAAATAGGAAAAGGGCTGGGGAAGAAATTACAAGGAAACCTGAGACCCAAGAATATGATAACCAAGAAGGATCGTTTCGGGTTGGGTTACCAACCAAGTGTCCAACAGAAGAAAGAAGAATATAAGAGAAAGGAGGAGCAAAGAAAAGCCAGATCTAAAGGAGAAGACATTCCGTGGAGGTCGATGTCCTTTCCTAGTTTGAAAGCCACTTTCATCTCCGGAGGGTTCTACCAGCCAGGTCAAGATATTGGAGAGGCAATGAAGAAAAATGATGAACTTAACCAGGAGGAAATATTCAGTAAATCATTTGAAGGGATGTACATCAACATGATAGCTGAAAAGGACCGAGGTAGCAAAATGTTGACCAACATCCGCCCTTGCCATCCCGGGGAAACACTCGATAAATGGAGCTGCATTGATCTACCTTTAGTTTTTAGGAATAGATCAGAGTAATGCTCCGAATCAACCTTTTGTTTTTGCCCATAGACAATGGGGATCTCTTGTATGGGGCACCTATGTTAACTTTTTGATTGAAATGAAAATATCCCCACTTTCTTAAAAATGACCAAAGTCTCATTTATTCCATTCATGCATTCTTCATATTCATTCCCTTCATGTAAAGCCGTCTCTTTCCCAATACAATTCATTCTCATTTAATGCAGGTCGCTCATGATTGACGATATGAATGATACCGGATCCAATCCTGGAGTAAATTTCGAATGCCCTGAGGTCTCAGAGGAAATGGAGGGAGGATATGATGAAATAGAAATTGAGGTCCCGGAAGAGTTAAAGAGAATGGTGGACGACGAAGAAAGGCAGATTATGCCCCACCAAGAAGAAACAGAAATTGTCAACTTGGGGACTAAAGAAGCGAGAAAAGAAATAAAAATAGGAATGACTATTTCCTCAAAAACCAAGCATGGACTGATAGCCCTACTTTAGGAATTCAAGGATGTCTTCGCCTGGACTTATCAAGATATGCCAGGATTGAATACCGACATAGTGGTGCACAAATTTCCAACAAAATCGGAGTGCAAACCAGTACAGCAAAAACTTCGGAGAATGAGGCCAGGGATGTTGTTAAAAATCCGAGAAGAAGTGAAAAAGCAATTTGATGCTGGATTCTTGGAGGTAGCCAAATACCCCGAGTGGGTTGCAAACATTGTACCAGTACCAAAGAAAGACGGGAAAGTTCGTATGTGTGTAGATTATAGGGATCTGAACCGAGCTAGCCCTAAAAACAACTTCCCTTTGCCACATATTGACACGCTGGTTGACAACACCGCAGGACATTCATGGTTTTCCTTCATGGACGGCTTCTCAGGGTACAACCAGATAAAGATGGATCCTAACGACATGGAGAAAACCACATTCATAACCATGTGGGGTACTTTTTGTTATCAGGTGATGCCATTTGGACTAAAGAACTCGGGGGCAACATACCAAAGAGCAATGGTGACTCTTTTCCATGACATGATGCACAAAGAAATAGAAGTATACGTGGAAGATATGATTGCCAAATCCTGAACAGAGGAAGAGCACCTACAGAACTTGAGAAAACTATTCCAAAGACTACGGAAGTACCAACTGAGGCTCAATCCTGCCAAGTGTACCTTCGCCGTTACTTCTGGAAAACTCCTAGGGTTCGTAGTAAGCAGAAGAGGGATTGAAATTGATCCCGATAAAGTGAAAGCCATCCAGGACCTTTCACCACCCCGCACGCAAAAGGAAGTTCGCGGTTTCCTGGGGAGGCTGAATTATATCTCTCGTTTCATTTCCCAATTAACCAATCAATGCGACCCGGTCTTCAGACTTCTTAGAAAGAATAATCCTAGCGTATGGGATGAAGAATGTCAAAAAGCCCTAGAAAAGATCAAAAAGTACCTGACAAAGGCTCCAATTTTAGTCGCACCAGTACCTGGTCGACCACTAATTCTCTACTTAACAGTCTTCGAGAATTCAATGGGATGTGTACTGGGGCAACACGATGAGTCAAGAAAAAAGGAGCAGGCCATCTATTACCTAAGCAGGAAATTCAATGATTGCGAAACACGGTACCCGCCAGTGCAGAAGCTATGTTGTGCTCTAGTTTGGGCTACCAAGCGGCTCAGACAGTACATGTTGTACCATACTACCTGGTTGATATCCAAGCTAGACCCATTAAAGTTCCTAATGGAAGCGCCGGCGCTAACGGGAAGGATGGCCCGATGGCAGATGCTCTTATCCGAATTCGACATCGTATATGTTAATCAGAAAACCGTAAAGGGGAGTGCCGTAGCGGATTTCCTAGCTAGTCGTGCTTCGGATGACTATGAGACATTGAACTTTAGTTTTCCGCACGAAGACTTGATGTGCATTACAACCGAAGAAGAGATTTGGATGATAAGTCATGGAAACTTTACTTGATGGAGCCTCCAACGCCCTCGGACATGGGATAGGGGCTAAATTTCACCGAGGGACGTCTATTATCCTTTCACCAGCAGATTGGAATTCTTCTGCACAAACAATATAGCGGAATACGGAAGCTTGCATCATGGGACCGAACTCACCATCGAAAGAAAGGTTAAGGAACTTCGAGTGTTCGGAGATTCGTCCCTAGTCATTTACCAATTGCGCGGGGAGTGGGAAACCAGAGACCCGAAGTTGGTCAAATATCACGAATGGATCCAAGAGCTCGTCAAAGAGTTCGAAAAGGTCAGCTTCAATTACCTACCCCGAGAAGAAAATCAGATGGCAGATGCATTGGCAACCTTGGCATCCATGTTTAAAACAAACACCTGGGCAGAAATGAAACCCATTGAGATGCAGACGTTTTAAAAACCTGCTCATTGTTGTAATATACAGGAAGAGATTGACGGAAATCCATGGTACTATGATATCCTGCAATATGTCAAACTTCGAAAGTATCCAGAAGGGGCAAACGACAATGACAGAAAAGCGCTCAGAAAAATGGCAACAAAATATGTCCTAGATGGGGAAATCCTATATAGGAAAAGTCATGATCAAACATTGCTGAGATGTGTGGATGCCCGAGAAGCGAAGGAAATCTTAGATGAAGTACATGACGGGATCTGTGGAACGCACGCCAACGGGCTGTCTATAGCCCAGAAAATTATGAGGTACGGTTATTTCTGGTTGACCATGGAGGGAGATTGCATCGATTACGCCAGGAAATGCCACAAATGCCAAATTTACGCTGACAAGATTCATGCACCCCCATCACCTCTACACACCATGAATTCTCCGTGGCCTTTCGCAGCGTGGGGCATGGACGTTATCAGGCAGATCCATCTGAAAGCTTCCAATGGGCATCGTTTCATTTTGGTCGCCATAGACTACTTCACTAAATGGGTAGAGGCAGCGTCTTACGCCAATATCACCAGGACTACAGTTTGTAAGTTCTTAAAGAAGGAAATTATTTGTCGATCACGGATTGCCGAGAGGATCATCACACGACAATGCTTCCAATCTGAACAACAAAATGATAAAGGACGTGTGCACTCAATTCAAAATAACACACCATAATTCCACAGTCTATCGTCCTAAAATGAATGGAGCAAAGGGAAGCAAAGAAACAAAAATATAAAGAAGATCATAGCGAAGACTACGGATACCTACAAGGATTGGCATGAGAAGTTGCCTTTTGCCCTTTTCGCCTATAGGACGTCCATTCGTACATCCACAGGGGCAACACCCTACTCCTTGGTGTATGGTACCGAAGCAGTACTCCCAATTGAGGTAGAGATTCCGTCTCTCCGAGTCTTAAACGAAGTAAAATTGGAAGAAGCTGAATGGGTGCAGGCCAGACTCGACCAGCTAAATCTCATTGATGAAAAAAGACTAAAGGCCATTTGTCATGGTCAGATGTACCAAAAGCGGATGGTGCAGGCATACAACAAAAAGGTGCGCCCAAGAGAATTCAAAGAAGGGGATCTGGTACTCAAGAAAATCCTCCCTATCCAAAAAGATTCTCGAGGAAAATGGATGCCCAACTGGGAAGGACCGTACGTCGTAAAAAAAGCCTTCTCAGGAGGAGCCCTGATCCTAACAGAAATGGATGGGGACGAGCTTAAAAATCCAGTAAATTCTGATGCCGTCAAGAAATACTATCTCTAAAAAAAAAAAATTGGAGAGCTCAGGACGAAAACCCGAAACTGGGCGTCTTGAAGCAAAGGAAGGACTCGAGTTGAAAACCCGCAAAGGGCGGCTCGGGTAAGTTGAAAAGTTGAATATCCGAAGAGAAGGGCATCTTCATGAACATTGTGAAGAGAAGGCTTCAGGCAAAAAATTCTACACCGGTTGACAGGGTCATGTATCATTCATATCGAAGATAATGAGAGATCTTGTATTTTCATACTTAACTCATGTGTGTCATACCTTTCTTTTCAAGATATCTCGAAGCCCTTAATCGTAATAAAGCCATGTTTTTGAGCATCCATTCCTGGCCTTCTTGTCAATTTTAGTCAAATAAGATAACATAGGCTTATAATGAAACAAGAGATTTCGGAGCATTACTATGATTTAACCTTGAAAATTACAGGTGATCAAAGAAAACGATGTTAACTCCGTCCTCCAGTTCCCTACATAATGGCTAGGGAATGTGAGAAGCTTTAAACAACTAGGTAGGATGACCAATGGCACATGTCCTATTTATCTAAGGAAGGCACACGAGATAACAAAAGAGATCTCTTGGGTGAAAACCAGAAGGGCACAAAAAAAAATCTCTCTTTAAAGTAAAAAACCGAACGGGCGCTTTAAAATTCCAAATCATAATTGGAGAAAAAGAAAGGTTGAGATGGTTGAACCTGACAGTGAGGCGGAGTATCGATGCCTGTAAAAAAGGAAAAAATGGACGTCAAGATCAAATGAGGACCAAAACAAGCCCACCCAGAGATTGACTCTCATGCATCATGAATAGTCAAGCATCACTAGAATTAGGAGCATGTCAATTCATTCATTTGTCATAGCATTTTGTTTTCGTCTCAGACAGGTATCTGCAGATCCAAAGAGACATTGAAGACCGTCACGGTGTGAATCCCAAATGGGAAAACAATGTTTTACATACAAAAGACACATGTTTTCAAGCTCTAGAGAGAGGTTCTATATAGGAAGAATCCTTCTTTCTCGAGGTTTTGAAGCTGAAAGTTCTATATAGGAAGGACCGACAGCTCCAGGTGAAGACTCATGATTCTATATAGGAAGGACTCCCAGTCAAAGCAATTCACCCATGACACGCAAGATTATATAAGAAATCCTGCTGTGTCGAAAGCGAAGAGTTCTATATAGGAAGGGCTCCGAGCTTTATTGTCTTAGAGTAAAAGGTTCTATATAGGAAGAACACAGTAGCTCGAGATTTCAGACGCCAAAAAGTTCTATATAGGAGGGACTGATGGCTCCAAGGTGAAGACTCATGATTCTATATAGGAAGAACTCCCAGTCAAAGCAATTCACCTATGACACAGGGTTATATAGGAAACCTGTTGTGTCAAAAGCGAAGAGTCTTATATAGGAAAGGCTTCGAACTTCATTGTCTTAGAGTGAAAGGTTCTATATAGGAAGAACCTGCAGCTCTGAGACTTCAGACGCCAAAAGTTCTATATAGGAAGGACTGACGGCTCCAAGATTTGAAGACTAGCAGTTCTATATAGGAGGAACTCCCGGTCGAAGAATCCATCGATGGCGCGAAAGGTTTTATATAGGAGAAACCAGCGTCGAAAGCAAAGAGTTCTATATAGGAAGAACTCCAAGCTTTATTGTCTCAAAGTGAAAGGAATGACTCATAATTCGGGATGTCAGAGCAAAGGGTTCTATGTCGAAAGAGCCTGTAGCTCCAAGATCGGAAGGTGACAAAGCTCTATATAGGAAGAACTTACGAGCCTGAAGATTCAGCCAAGGAAAAGCGGAGATGTCCAAAAGAATTCGTTTTTCCAAAGCTACAAACAGGAAGTCGATAAAAATGAGAGCGAAGGGTTCTATGTCGAAAAGAGCCTGTAGCTCCAAGATCGGAAGGTGACGAAGCTCTATATAGGAAGAACTTACGAGCCTGAAGATTCAGCCAAGGAAAAGCGGAGATGTCCAAAAGAATTCGTTTTTCCAAAGCTACAAACAGGGAAGTCTGATAAAAATAAGAGCGAAGGGTTCTATGTCGAAAAGAGCCTGTAGCTCCAAGATCGGAAGGTGACGAAGCTCTATATAGGAAGAACTCACGAGCCTGAAGATTCAGCCAAGGAAGAGCGGAAATGTCCAAAAGAATTCGTTTTTCCAAGGCTACAAATAGGGAAGTCTGATAAAAATGAGTGCTTATGAATCTTTGCTTTGTTTCCCATTCCATGAGAACAAGCAAAGAGGGGCAACTGTAATCACTCATTTTTACTTGTAAATATATTAATATTGCATGTATATTTATTATATGAATGTTACTAATATAAGGTGATGTGTGCATGTATAAGCTATGTATACGTATTAGGGGTGTATGTATGTCGCCTATGTATCTAGGGTATAAGCGTATATAGATGTTATGTTAATTATATGTATGATTATACATACGTATTATATTAATTAATGATCGTATAATATAAGTATATATTTTCGTATGTATATGTATTGCTGTTATAATTATATTATTATTATTATTGGGCTGACAAAATGAAAAAATTAAATATATTAAACCCAAATAAAAAATTATAGTCCAATTACAAATCCAATTACAAGGCCCGTTTGGCCCAAATCTGAATCCCATTTAATTACAATGTGCAGGTAACTGTGGGCCGTTGGATCAAGATCTGATCCAACGGCCACGATGCAACCAAGGTCAAAAATATCTCGCCAGCGCGCGTGCTCCACGCGTATGGACCGTTCGAGTGCCACGCGCGCGTGGTCCACGCGCGACGCTTTAATATCCCACGCGCGCGTAAGATCCACGCGTTCTGACTCCTCGACTGCGGAGCTCCACGTGGCAAAATCTCAAGCCGTCTCATCAGATCGAGGCTTCATCCAGGCCGATCGTTCTTCAAGCCATCTCGAACGTTAGATCAGATCTGATCTAACGGCCGAAAATGCGTCTAGCCGCTAGCAGAATGACCACACCGCCACCGCGCCGATATTCAGTCCCCGCGTTCAGATTATGC
The DNA here is from genome assembly GCA_019671005.1 of Hibiscus mutabilis. Taxonomy (NCBI): domain Eukaryota; kingdom Viridiplantae; phylum Streptophyta; class Magnoliopsida; order Malvales; family Malvaceae; genus Hibiscus; species Hibiscus mutabilis. Next base: position 34,562,424 of record CM033728.1, read on the forward strand.
CAAAGACAACAAGCAAAGTGTCAGTTCAGATCTGAAAAAATGAAGATGCAACTTGCAACCAAAAACAGAGGCAATAATATATATGAAACGGGGCTTTTGTAACGGGAAGGGGAGCAAAAAAAAGAGATTAGCGAAAAAAAGGAGGGGAGAACAAGGATAGTAAAAAAACAGAGATCTTGTAACACAAACAAAATCTGAAAGTTGTAAACATCGAAGATAATCAAAAGGCATTCCAGTGGTAAATTTTTGTCTCATTTTTTACTTGTTTTCTTTACATGCATATACGAAAGATTAACACAAAAAAAACATAAATAAAAGAGAAGAGCAGTCTTACCTAGTCGTTTGTGGGTCTTCCATTCCTCGGTGATAAGCCTTTCGGCTTCTACAAGCCAGATCTGGTGAACTAAAGGGAGGAGAAGACCCTTTGTAGTTTTGTTTTGGTCTAAAAAATATTTTTTTTTTGTTCGTATTTCCTAGATCTAGGGCGAATAGAGGAATATCCTCTGAATCCAACCTAGGATTCGTATTGAGGACGACAAGGGGGTTGTTTTGGTGTATTTTGGAGTCTCGCCGGCGCCGGTTAGCGGCGGCCGGCGGCGGAGAACACGGCGGCCGACCGCCGGATTCTGGGTATTATATGAATAAACGAGAGAAAACGAAGAACAGAAAACTCTGAAAAATCAGAAAATGAAGCAAATGGCCAAAATTTTAATTTCGGCCTTAAAGGGGAGCTTTTATAGTTGTTTTTATTTTGCTAAATGGGTAAATTACACACTTAATCCCACCGCGTTTTCAATATTTTCATTTTTGTCTTGCCGCATGGTATAATCACAGTTCCAGTCCCCCTAATTTTTCAAAAGGTTACAATTTCGTCCCTAAATTACACGGAATCAGTTTCTGGATGGTAAAATTACACCCTTAACCATCCCGCGTTTTTGAATTTTTCACTTTGGGTCTGCCCCTTGGTCTAATTACAATTATGGTCCTTTTAGGTTTTGTTTGTTTCGCAATTTCATCCCCAAATTACATATTATTGTTCTTTAATTTCTGCCACTGACTTTTGCTTTTCTTTCATTTCAGTCCTATTTCCTTTGTAAATATTATTGTTCGTATTATAATCGTATATGTTGATATTATTTTATTTCGTGTCCCTCGTATATGACTCGTATTTTATGTTTGCATATATATGTGTTAAGTATGATATTCATGTTTTTTTTATCTGATTATTCGTATTAAAGCATGTTATGTTCTAGTTAATTCGTAAAAAGTATGTTTTGTATTTTTGTACGTATTGCACGTTTCCTTGGCTTTTAGGTTACGTGTTAATGTGTTTTCTTTCACGTATAATATATTGTTCATATATGTTAAAATATATTTTATTAATAGCATGTATATTTTTAATATTTGTTCGTCTACATATAACGTAATTATTCCTGCATTGTTGTTCTAATTTGTTAAAGTTGTTTTTATTTATCATTTAGAATAATATATATTATGCATGTTTTAATCTAGTATATCATTTATTAGGTTAGTATTTTATTATGTGAATATTCACTGTCTTCAAGTTATCTGTTATATTTTATATTTTCGCCACTGAGATTGCATATGATTTATAAATTGTTAATGCGGTGTCCTTTTATCCGAACGTAAGCAGGGCCAGTATCAAGCGTAGTGATAGTGGTTGGGCGTTTATTCTCGGGTAACGGGACCCTTAAAATATATTCGCAATTATGACCGAACTTTAAAATAATCGTCACTCTAATCCGGAAAATCCAATATTAATAAAGCGGTAATTATTAAAGTACCGATTTTGGGCGGTGTAGGGGTGCTAATCCTTCCCCATCCGTAACCGACTCCCGAACCCTGCCTTTTTGAATCTCTGGTTTTATGGTGGCCGGTGGCGACTCCATTTTTTTGAGGCTTTTGTAAACCCCACGGAATAAATATTTTATATCCAAACACCTTTCAAAAATCATCATTTTTATTTTAGCGATATATTAAAAGGGACATCGCTACACTTATCTCTAGAAGTGAGCAAAAGTCTATTGTATATGTAGTTTTGTTTTGGGGGCGTTGACTGAATTATTTATATGTCAACACTCCTGAATAAATTTAGATGCAATTAGATTTGATACATGAAGAGGAGTTAGCAGAAATATTGGTTTATGGAATTAAAGAATTAAGGAATAAGAAATTTCATTGACTGAAGTTTTGAGGAAAAATTACAAGGTCGAAGAAGCCACTTGGGCGGCTAAGAAGAAAATAAGGAAGTAATATCTATAAATGTTTGGAACAAGTACGCATTGAAAATTCGAGGACAAATTTTCTTAAGAGGGAGAAACTGTAATATCCCAAATTTTGGCTAGTGACTAAATTTTAAATTTTGAAAGTTTAAGGGGTTAAAGTATAAACTTTAGAAACGCTTGGGGACTAAAGTGTAAATTTTCCCAAAAAGTAATTTTATTCAGTACAGGAGTGAATCGGATCAAAATAGGTACCTTGTTATCGGTTTTAAGAATTAAGATGCAGAAAAAGATACCAAATTTGGATCGAATAAAATTGTTAAGCATGCTCAGGCCAGAGAAATACAAGGATGGGTGACCTTCGGGAAGGTCACATAAAAGCGTTTTTGATCGATAATTTGGACTCATTAAGAGTAAAGAATATTCGTATGGATTTACGATAAAGGATTTCTAAGAGAAATTTCATTCTATGGAGATTTTTGATAATTATCGGAATAGTAGACTGAGTTAGGAAAATTCAGTCTAGGTTCTGGGAAAGGAAGTTTTTATGAGATAATAGATTTTATTTCCCAAATTTGGAAATATGGAATTTTTGGAATAAATCTAATAGCTCGGAAAAGGTAAAATCGCAGTAGAAGTATTTTTTGAATATCGGGAAATCGAATCGAACTAGAATTTCAGAGACTGGTCCAAAAGCCTTGGGAAAGTCATAAAATACTATTTTATGAATATTTTATTATAGTTGGTTAGGTTCCAACTAGATTTAGTTGAATTTTTACAAGAATGGCAAACTAGTACATAAAAACTAGTTGGATGGATGGTCATTTAGCCCCAATGGCATTTTTAAAATTTTTAAAAAGTTATATGAGCAATTTTGGAAAGAGGAAATGGAAGATTAAATCTTGGCCCTTGATTGATGATAAGATCAATCTCAACCATTGGATTATAAGGGTATTTTAGTAATTTTACTATTTAAATGAATTTAAAATTCATTTATATTTACAAGTGGTCAAATTGAATGATATATAAAAAATGATGAATTCTTCATCTTTAAAAACCACCGAAAATGAGGGGAGAAAGGAGAGAAAATGGGGAAAATTTTCCAAGCTCGATTCAAGCCCCGAAACTCAATTTTCAGGTAATCTCTTCAACTACAAAGTTGTTCTACTCATCAAGCTCTATCTTTTGGTGTAAATAATTCTTTGAAAACATGCTTAATTGATGAGAATTTTGTATGAGGAGAAATTAGGGTTTATGGACTCAATTGGGGGTTTTGAGATTTTATGATTCCATGTTGAAATTCAAGATGAAATCAAGCTTTTGTGATGTTAAAATCATGTTATTGAGTTGGGATTTAAACTCTACATGTTTTGATTATTATGAAGATAATTAGGGTTTATGGATTCAAGTTTAATTTGGGGTTTGTGATGTTAGATTAATGATTTAGTAAGCTTGAATTGTTATTTAGAAGCAAACCCCTAAATTTATTGGATTGGATCATTTCAGAAATCTTAAAAGTTAGAGGACCGAATCTGATTTTTATGATTGTAAAGTGTATTTATGTTATTATTGATGTTGGAGATGTGAAATTGAAGTTAGAATGCAAAAAACCGATGTTAAATCGAGTTAGTGACCATTTTGACAAATTGTCAAAGTTAAGTGAACAATTCAGAAATGAGGATTTAGAGAAGGACTAAATCTGATTTTAGTTGAAATAATAGAATTCAAGTAGTAATGTTGATTTGAGGACTAATTTGCAAAGTTAAGAAGCTTGAATCCTTATCTTTGCATTTTTAGTGACTATTTCGGAAAGAACGAAAAATTAAAGGGAATTATTTTTGAATAATTATTTGATGAAGAAAGTGATACATTAGTGGTTTGAATCAAGTAAGGGGACCAAATTGACAAATAGCAAAGTAAGGAGAAATTAGTACAAAGTTTGAAAATTCACCATAAATTCTATAAAAATGGTTAGAAGGTGAAGTTTATACCGACGTAAATATTTGTTCGTCTAATTTTGCCTCCAACAAACGGAAACTGATTTCGAGAGTCAAAAGATATGAATTTTTAAGAGACGAAAGGTCAGAAAATAGAACCCCAGTCTGTTCCAAATTCCAACATTGTAATTGACTTTGAAAATTCGCCATAAATCGTACAAGTCGAATTTGGGCTATAAATTTATTTGGTTGAAAAGCTTATTGAATCTATTTTCTTTCAAAATAAACGGAATTGAATTTCGAGCTTTAGATCATTTTATAGAAATAAATCTTCAAAGGTAGTGCAAGCTGCCAGAAAAATGGAATTTGAGAAATTTTATATCTAATATTAGTTAGCAAGCTTGGTGGAATTATTTGAAGTTCAAAATGGTCATTAGGGACCAAAAATGAGTTTATGGACAGTATAAGGAAGGAATGAAATTTATGGAAAATTTTTATGTTGAATGATTAGATAGCTTAATTGAAATATTATTAGAAGTGAATCTAACAAATGTTTATTTATATTCATGTGATAAATGAAGTTAAATCCGAATCGAAAAAGGTTCGAGGTGCTACAAAGGAAAGGATCAAATAGGATTTAGTGAGGCAAACTAATAAATGGCCCAGGTGAGTGCATTTCTAAATGTTTGCATTACATTGAAAATTGCATTGCATTTCTCTATAACACAAGGTATAATACATTGCTCGACATGGCAAGCTTGATGGAATACCAGGTACGAACTTTTGTTGGCATAAATGATGATACATGATTCATATGACAATATGATACATGAATTACATGAATAATGATATGATTTAAATGAAATAAGTAGACACCTTGGGTGTCGATAGCACTAAAGAAGTGCGAATATAAAGAGCAAAGAGCGTCCTTGAGTACGTACTCAATTTTAGATACTACGGTATCGAATTAGAGGCTATAGATTCCTAACAAACTTGCCTCGTATCAAGCATTGATCATGCTGCGTTGAAATAGATACTTCGGTATCGTAACAAGATGAATTGAAAAGGTTATGAATATGCATATGATTGCATGATAAAAGCATAACCATGAAAGTGCATGTATTATGCGGATGATTAAATGATGAAAGTATGACCATTGTAGGACATATAGTATGCAAATGACTGCATGATAAAAGCATAACCATGATAAAGCATGGGTTATGTAAATGATTACATGATAAAAGCATGACCATGGTAGAGTACATGATATGCAAATGATTGCATAATAAAAGCATGAACATGATAGAACATCTGTTATGCTAATAATTACATGATGAAAGCATACATTTGATAAAGAATATGTTAAGCATTAGATAATACATGGCTCATATGATGGTGGTAATACATGATATCATGTCAATATGACATGCTTGCCATTTATAGAGAAATATAATGCACTCTTACATGATATACTGAATTTGCATTACTTCATGTTTTGATAAACTGAAATTAAATGCCTCACTAAGTTCGTACTTAGCGTGTGTTTGTTGCATACGTAGGTTATGTTGGAGCACCATGAAGAGGAGTCAAACGTGCTAATCAAGTTACAATCTGCTGAACATCAGTAAGGCATTCTAAATTATAACAATCTCTAGTGGGCATGTAAACTATTTTCTTGCTGATAGTATATGATGCATTAAATTGAATTATAATGATATTGTAAATAATCAGCTAGACGGTGAATCGTATATGAATAAAAAATTTAAGCCTAATTTTCAGTATTATATTTAAATAACATCTATAATATATATTCAACTACGAGTATACGTTATGGGTGTTACACATACTTTAAGTTTCACACCCGAGTTTTTGTTCTTTTTTTCTTGTTTTTAATCTGCAATGTTTGTTCGGGGAATGTGCCCCTTAATTCCGATTTACCCTTTTTTTTTACCTTTAATATATAATAATATATTAATATATAATCTAAATATTACCATCTTTTCAAACTTCCCCCAGCCCTTTACTGTCACTAATATTGGGGTACGTGCCCCTTAAAATTCGGCCTGTTCCTTATTTTTTACTTTTATTTTAATTAAAAAATATTGATAAATGTGGCAGCTTTTCACTCTTTTTTATTTGTTTCCCGAGAAGCTTTTTTATTTTATTGTTATTTATTATTATTATTTTATTCTTTTTTGGTTTTACATCACTTTTAAAGTTGCGTATAGTTTACGCTGTTACCTTTGATATTTATGTATATTATATTTTATATATTCTACTATATTACATATTATGGTCATGTATTATATTCATATATGCTATTATTTATACTATATAGTATTTATATTGTATTTTATATTATAATACATATATATATTATTCTATATTTATATTCCTTTATTTTATATTAAATCGGCCTTACGGTGACCTGCAACAGGGATAACCCTTATTATTTATGGTCCGTTTAGTGTAGTTTTATTTTCTCGCATTTTAATTTCCGCATTTTTTTATCTTTTGTTCGATCTGGTCCTTTTTTCTAATTGTTTTATTTTCAGCATCTTTTTTTTACGTTCGATCCAATCCTTTTTTCCGAATTGTTTTATTTCTGCCTTTATTTATGCTTTCATTGTGTACATATTTATTTGCCTTATTTCTCGCATTTGACTTATATTAACTGTTAAGGCGGTGCCCTTTTATTCGATAGTAAATAGGACCAGTATCAGTCGCAGTGATGGTGATTCATTCGTTTACTATCGAATAACGGGACCTTTAAAATTTACTCGTATTTTTAAATGGATCTTAAATTAAATTAAAATTTGAACTCAAAAATTTCCAATTAAAGGCAAATTATATTCGACTAGGTACCAATTTTGGGCGGTGTGAAGGTGCTAATCCTTCCCCATCCATAACTGATTCTCGGACCCATTTTTTAAAAGAATCTCTGGTTTCACTTTTGGTGTCCGGTCTACCTTTAAAAAATGATCGGTGGCGACTCTAGTCTTTATTTTCCTTCAAAAAACTAAAAATATTTCAAAACCCCAAAAAATGCAAATAAATAAAAAAAATTCAAAAAAATGCAAAATATATTTTCTACCTTTTAGCGATCTTTTCGGAAGAATGATCGCTACAGCTAGCGACTCCGCCAGGGAAAATTTTGTTTTTAAAAAAAGAGAGTCAAGCCACAAGTCGAATACATTTTGCCTCCATTGGAAATTGTGAGTTCATTTTTAAATTAATTTAACATCTTTTTAGAAACGTGAGTTCATTTTCACGTATTTTAAAATTTGACATATAAACTCGTTCGTGTAAATGGGGGAAATGCTAGCGCTTTCGTGAGGATATTGTTCTTTCGTATGGGCCTAGTAAGTACCTTTGGGGCTCGAGTACCCTATGTTTTCGTGGGAATATTGTTTCCTCGTATGGACATAGCGATGGGTCCCCTTGAATTGAACTCAATTGAAAGAAACCTATAATGGGTGATGATCGGGAGCCTTGCTACCTTTTAAAAAGGGACAGCGAGGACAATTCGAGTACCCTTTTAGCACCAAAACTGCATGTAGAACCCAAGAAGCCCACCCCTTTAGAGCCATGTGGTAACACTAGAAATCAGAATATTATACTAATAGGGTTCATTTTGTGCTAAAACATGTCGGGTATATTTTGTCCTTCATCTGTAAATATTTAATGCTAACTAGTGTTTTTGTGTCATCAGCATATAAGATTCATTCACATCATATTACATGACATCATCATTTCATCTGCATGAGGTATTGACCTGAGAATGGTGGACACAGTGGAAATCGTTCATGAATCGAGAGAAACTCTAGTAACCTATACGTCAATTAAATGCAATATTCAAAGTTGCAAATTTCTCCTGTATTCGTGGGTGTTGCTCCTTGGAAGCCATGTCTAAATCAGTACATTTGCATTTAGGGCAGTCACTTTGCACTTACATGTATTCATTTTGAAAACACTGAGACTAATTTTTGGGATGTCCCGTGGTAGTGATTCTGGATCAAAGGAAAATTCAGTCAATTCAGCACCCCTACGAAACCTGACACAAAACCAAGATGGTGAACGAAGAGAGATTAGACCGAATTGAGCAAACCCAAAGGGACATGCAAGTGGATTTGACCCGAAAGATGGAAGAACAGTTAGCTAAGGCCCGACAAGATATGGTAGAGCAGTTTAAGAAGTCTCAACAAGACACGCTAGGTCAAATTGTCAAAATGCTTGGATTTAAGCTTCCCGGTCAATAAGAGACATATGTTGTCAATCTCACGGCGAATCCCAATCCCACTGATGGGAATGAGTGTCCTACATATCCGCCAGGTGTTACTCCTCCTCATGCTAGAGGGCAATCGAATCGTCAAGTAATACTTTCTCGTGGGAAGACACCACTTCATCAGGCCGACGTCTCATTCCCCATCAATCTACCCTCCGCATCAAAAGTCAAGCCCGAGGATAATCAAGCCGAAAACTTTGTCTTAGACATGGACCAATTAATTGAAATAGAAAGACCTAGAGTTGAAACATCCAAATAGATCGAGGATCGATGCAAGCGGCTCGAGGAAAAGATGGAAGCCATGGAGGTGACCTACTCCTTTATTGGATTTGAGGCCCATGAACTCAGCCTTGTCCCAGATCTGGTTTTACCTCCTAAGTTTAAGGTCCCAGAATTTGAGATGTATGATGGAACGATCTGTCCCCGTACACATCTTATCATGTTTTGTCGAAAGATGACGGGATACGGGAAAAATGACAAGCTATTGATCTACTATTTCCAAGATAGTCTCTCAGGATCTGCCACAAGATGGTATAATCAGTAGAGCCGACATCAGATAAATTCATGGAAGGACCTGGCCAAAGCTTTTCTAGAACAATACCGACATATCAATGACATGGTGCCAAACCGTTGGACCCTACAACACATGAAACAAAAGGCAAATGAAGGCTTTAGGCTGTATGCCCAGCGTTGGAGACACATGGTAGCTCAAGTTCAACCCCCGCTCAGCGAAAGAGAGATGGTGGTCATATTCGTCTAGACTTTGGAGGGTCTAGTCTTGGGTCGCTTGATAGGCAACGCAACTACCAACTTTGCCAACCTTGTGTTATCTTGTGAGCTCATCGAAAATGCTGTCAAGACTAGCAAGATCGATGATGGAGGTAGTTCGTCCCACAAGAAGACATTGCATGCAAAGAAAGACCATGAAGTAAACTTTTCGGGAGTTTACAATGCCAGTTATTCTAAGCCTATTACAGTTGTACAACATACGGCTGTCCCAAATGGCCAAGGTCCTTCTACCACGACTCCAGTCAAAGAAAAAACACCAAAAAGATAGAGTTCACCCCGCTACCAATTTCTTACGGTGAACTATACAAGCAACTATTTGATGTCCATGTGGTGGCACCCTTTTATCAAGCACCATTGCAGCCTCCCTTCCCAAAGTGGTATGATCCTAGCACAAAATGCGAATATCATGGTGATCAAGTGGGGCACTTGATTGAGACTTGTATCGGCTTTAAGAGGGCCGTGGAAAAGCTGATCAAGCTCGGGGTCATAGGTTTTGACAAATCCAGTGGGCCAGCTATGACTGCCTTCTACCAAACCATACCGATAGAGTGAATGCAATCTCTGAGGAAAGTAACAGTACAGCTAAATACAAGGTGTCGGAAGTCAAGTCACCCCTTAGTTGGGTTTGGAAGAAGCTGCTTGATGCGGGTCTAATCGATTAGGGAATGATAATGCCCGAGGGGCATAGCGGTCTGTATTGTGAGTTCCACGCCAAGGAAGACTGCCACGAGTTCAAAGACACGGTTCAAGGTCTAATAGACAATAAAGAAGTTGAATTCTTTGAGGAATGAACTCGTCTTGCTCCCTTACCTAAGCTAATCAATCTCAGTAGGTCATTTTGATGCTTTTAACTTATTTTGAGTAATGCATGTTAATCAAATCCACCTGCTTAATCCTGAAAGCGGTCTTACTATTTTGTAAGGGCTTAAGACTATGGTTTAATTTTTAATGAAATGATGTATTTTGTTTTTTAACTCTCTCTTCACTTTGTGTATATATCTGTCTATTGAGTCCCCGTATATCAATTGCATAAGGGATATTGACTTTAACCCGAAGGTTGAATCCGAGTAGCTTGTGTCTAATTGAAATCCTAAGCTGCGAAGATTATGAAGGTGCGACTCGCATTAAAAACCAAAAATAATAACAAATCAGTGCAATTTAATATTTGAAGCCTGGTAATAGGTATTTTTCAAAACAAAATGAATTAACTTTCAAAGCCTGATAATAGGCGTTTCTAGAAAAACATTTCAATGATGAAAGCTTGGTAATAGGCGTTTTTCAAAAAGAGCACTTCAAAGCCTAGTAATAACCACTTTTAAAAAAAACACTTCAAAGCCTAGTAATAGGCATTTTCAAAGATTAATTAAAAAACACTTCAATGTTCGAAACCTGGTAATAGGTATTTTCGGATAAGAGTGGAATTTTTGGGGCACTTCGCTGAAACCCATTCTAATCGAAACCTTTCGCTTCATGAGTGATGGTAATATTTTCAAAATCATGACAATGTCGAGTAGCTTGAAAATTTGTTGTTTGCTCAATCATTTATTTCGAGCAAAGGAATGTGATGAATTAAATTCCCTAAACAAAAATAAGACAAAAATGAATGAATCTGCCAAAGGTAAGTTGGTCAAGCATTGAAGGAGCTTAAAATGCGCTTCACATCTTTAAACATCAATTCAGCTTTCGAGGTCTCCTAGACACAGGATTTGTTTGGGGCAATCCTTGGTAAGTCATTTCAGTGTTGCTCGTGCACTTGATATTCGGGGCATTTAATCTAGTTTGATATATTCACAATCTGAAAAGGAAAACACATTTTTCTTAATAAGCATCTAACATTGAAATCAGAACATGCAGCATGAGATTTGAAATAAAAGTTTTCTCTGCATTACTTACAAAGACGTTCAAAAGTATAGGGACCAACAGCAAATGGGCCCCCATATCGATACTTCAGCTAAATAAAGCATTCATAAGTTCACCTTCACCTAGAAAATAACATTTCAGCAGAAGATGGTCAAACCTACAAGAGGTTGGGGCATCAGCGCACAAAAGGAAGAAGCACATCCAGTCTACAAGATAGAACTTGGGCGAGAACAAGACCAAGCCACCAATATAACCAGAAAGTCACGGGGTATCCCTTTTGAAGTCAACATCATGGCCAACTGCATTGCATGCTATCCATATCAACACCATGCCATTTCACTCATCATGTATTCCCATTAAATGCATACATTACACATCAAGTTAGATGCATTCATGCTAAGTGCATTTACTTCACTCATACATAAAAATATGTTCAGAACGAAAGCCTCAATCATGAAGGACAATAACAAACTAGCGCCCTTAGCCATGAAGGAAAGCCAAACCCGCAAAGAAGTTGAAACCTCAAAGAGGGAGTATAACAACACCCACCACAAAATGGCAAACCCTCCAAGCAAAGGAAGCCAAAACCTAAACTCAAACCCTAAGTGAACAATTACTGACTATTGTTTACTTCTATTTTTCAGGTCTTGCCCCATCGTTAGTGGTGTAGCAGATCAAATCACTTCTATTCTTAGTATCTTGCCCCATCGCTAGTGGTGTAGCGAATCATCTTTTTTCCTCAAATCTCGACTCTCCATCAGTGGTGTAGCAGATCAACCTCTATTCCTCAGATCTTGCCCCATCGCCAGTGGTGTAGCGAATCAAATCACTTATGTTCTTTAGATCTCGACTCTCCGTCAGTGGTGTAGTAGATCAACCTTTATTCTTCAGATCTTGACTTATCGTCAGTGGTGTAGCGGATCAAAGCTCTCTAGATCATGCCTCTTCGTCAGAGTTGTAGCTTGATCAAATCCATCTTCAGATCCTGCCTCATCGTTAGTGGTGTAGCGGATCAAAACTCTTCAGATCATGCATCTTCGTCATAGTTGTAACTTGATCAAATCTCCCTTCCGATCATGTCTCTTCGTCAGAGTTGTAACTTGATCGCCACCAACTTCTCAGATCATGCCTCTTCGTCAGAGTTATAGCTTGATCACCCAACTAACTTCTCAGATCATGCCTTTTCGTCGAGTTGTAAATTGATCGCCACCAACTTCTCAGATCATGCCTCTTCGTCAGAGTTGTAGCTTGATCGCCCAACTAACTCCTCAGATCATGCCTTTTTGTCAGATTCGTAGCTTGATCGCCATTAACTCAGATCATGCCTCTTCGTCAAAATCGTAGCTTGATCGCCTCTAACCACTCAGGTCATGCCTCTTCGTCAGAATTGTAGCTTGGTTCCAATTTAATCACCAGATCATACCTTTTCATCAAAGTCGTAGCTTGATCCAATCTTCTGATCTTGTCTCGCCGTCAGTGGCATAGTAAAGCATCCATATTTAAATTTCTTTTTTACTCAAACCCTTTAATTTCACAGTTTTAAATAAAATAGGTGGATGCTTAGTATAAAACAATTTTCTTTTACTCTGGCGGGTTCTATCTTTTCAAAAAAATGAAATAAATGAATTGACAAAATCATAACTCTCAGTCGGTGGTGTAGCGGATCAACAGATAAGGTCTACTTTTTCGAGATGTGGAAGATGAACCAGTTAGAGTTCGAAAGAAAAATCGTACTAGAAAGGGTGCTCCAGTTGGACCGAACAAAAATAGTTATCTTTTAGTCTTTGCTCTATTGTTGTTTCACAACAATGAGCAAAGAGGAGCAACTGTAATAGCCTATTTTAATCTGACCCTCACATTTTATTCGAATCCAAAAATCCAAAATTAATCAATCTAAAAGTCCTTAAACCAATATCAATTTACATCAACCCAGATTACAAGCCCAAATGGTCGATAACCAAAACACGTTTTGGGTTTTTGGAACCACCAACATGTTCTCATACTTCGAGTTTCACACCCGAGTTTTTGTTCCTTTTTTTTCTTGTTTTTAATTTGCAATGTTTGTTCGGGGAATGTGCCCCTTAATTCCGGTTTACCTTTTTTTTACCTTAAATATATAATAATATATTAATATATAATATAAATATTACCATCTTTTCAAACCTCCCCCCCCCTCCCTTTACAGTCTCACCAATGTTGGGGTATGTGCCCCTTAAAATTCGGCCTGTTCCTTTTTTTTACTTTTATTTTAATTAAAAAATATTGATAAATGTGACAGCTTTTCACTCTTTTTTTTGAATAATGAAGGATACCGCTATGGACCTCGTTAAAAATCTCCTAAACCTAGAATAGAGGAAAAGAGTGCCCATGATGTTATTAACAATAATCAAGCAAGAAATACCAATAAAATAAACAAAACAACAAAGTCGTAGCCAAAACCCGGTTGACACTAACACACACCCAACAACTTAACCAGAGTCCATTGATGAGCCAGCATTCCCGTCACCATTAAGCACATCCAGAATAGACAACGGAGGGTCCAAGAACCTATGGTAATTCATCAGAAGATCCTTAGCCAGTTTGGCTAATTTATCTGCAACCAGATTACAATCCCGGCTCACCTACATAAACCGTACCTCTCAATCCCTATTAAGCAGCGAAACAATATGTGCTCTTAGAGAAGAATGTATTTGATCCAGCTTCCTATCAGTCAGACATTCAAACACCTCTTTACTATCCGTTTCTATGATAATACGCCTAAAATCTAGAGACCATGTAGTCGCCAAACCCTCATAAACACCCCAGAGCTCCGCATCAAAAGCAAAGCAGATACCAATCTTCTTTGCGAAACCAAAACGCCATCATATATGCTCATCTCTTCCAACTCCCCTACAAGATGCAAACCCATTATTAACATTCCTAGCCCCATCAGTATTTACTTTGATCCACCCAGTGGGAGGTTGATTCCAACGTTGCACAGTAATCACATTACAAGCACCAGCCCTCATAGATGGTTGCATAGTCAACGCTCGTTTACACTTATCCCACATTCATAAGCTTTGATGCAGTAGGCTTTCAGACGTGTATTCATCTGGTTGGAAAATACGCTGACTTCGCCATAGCCATGTGTTCTATAGCAAACAACCAAACAACAAATCCCAATCCTCTTTATCAACTGGAAAATAACACGGCTCATAGAGATTCTTACCAATCCAATTACACACATCGAGATCGAAAAATTCATTCACTTTGTCCAGTTCAAGAGCTGATTCCAAATCGTCCGAATCTCAACACATTCTCTAAGCACAAGAGAGACATCCTCCAGCAGTCCATCGCACACCCCACAACTCTGATCATCCGCGATGTGCCGACAAACACGTTCCGTGTTTGTCATGATTCTGTTTTTTACAAACAGTCCACAGAAAGAACCTAATTCGCGGTAATCCCCTATACTTTGAAATTAGATGCCAAACATGATCCTACACTGGAGCAATCGAATTTGCACACACATGATAAGCGGATCGTATCGTAAACTTCCTTGAATTTTCCCCAGCCCACCCTGGCAGATCATGCAAACTTCCAGGAATATGAGGTTTAATTGCCGCAATACTCAAAGTTATCTTGTGTGGAATCAAATCAACAAAAGCTTCCCAATTCCAATTGCCATCTTGGTGCACTATAGACTGAACTGAAACACTCACTGCATTATCAATATTACCATCTATCCGGTAATGTCGTAATGGACCAACATCTTCTACCCAGGCATCCCTCCAAAAATCAATAGTAGTCCCGTTACTTACACTCCACACAATATTACTACGTACATTCTCCCAAACTAAGTGTAACCTTCTCCAGAGCCAAGAACACCTACCAATCGACAACCTAGATGGCACAGTGTCATTAACCTTATACTTCACCCGCAAAGCTTGAGCCCAGAGCTTATTCGGACAAGAAATGAAACTGTATGCTAGCTTCATCAAGAAAGCCGCATTTTGGAGATTGAGCCTGCGGAACCCCAGCCCACCATTAACCACCGGTGTGAAAACATTTTCCCAATTAACCAAATACAGTCCACGTTTATCACTCGTATGGCCCCAAATAAAGTTACGAATAATTCGTTCTAACTCGTCACAAACATTCTTGGGAATAATAGTTGATTGCATAGTATACATCGGTATAGCAGCCAACACAGACTTAGCTAAGACAATACGGCCAGCAAAAAATAAGAAATTCATTGTCCAACCCGAAAGCCTGTCAGATGTCTTCTGCAAAAGATACTGATAAGTTGCACTAGTCACACGGCCATGCAGTAGAGGAACACCCAAGTATTTCCCCAAGTTACTAACACACTGATAACCAAAAAGGCCACTTATATCCTCTTGTAGATACTGCGGAACATTACCTGAGAAAAATATATTTGTTTTAGAGATGCTAATTTTTTGACCCGAGCTGTTACAAATGTTGTTGAGCACCCGCTGAATTGTATCAAATTGTTGACTAGAAGCCTCAGTGAAAAGTATCAAATCATCTGCAAAGAAAAGATGCGACACCTTTGGTCCTCTACGATAAAATTGAAATGGCTTCCAAGTCCTTACCTCTACCTCTCGCTCAATCGCATGCGTTAAACGCTCCATGCATAACACAAACAAATAAGGCGAAATAAGATCACCTTGCCGAACACCTCTTGTAGGCTGAAAGCTCGATGTCCGAGTACCATTCTATAGGATTTGTATAGAAACAGACGATACACCACTTATAACAACTGCCCAAAAATTACCTAGTATACCCAATTCGGATAAAGTATCATCTATAAAGGACCATTCCAATCGATAATAAGCCTTTTCTAGATCAACTTTGATGGCCATCCACCCTCTCATTCCTTTCTGAACACGCATCGAATGTATAATTTCTTGGGCAAGGACGATGTTGTCCGTGATTGATCGACCAGGGACAAAACTGGTTTGGCTCTCTGAAACCCAATCTTCCATGTGAGGCTTAAGGAGATTAACCAAAACTTTGCTAAGGATTTTATACACCACTGTACATAAACTTATTGGTCGAAATTGTGCCATAGATTCTGGTGATTCCACCTTAGGAATAAAAACAAGCAAAGTTTTATTCAGATCTGACATTACGGTCCCGCTACTAAACATACCTTTAACAGTATGACAAACGGCATCACCAACGACACTCCAATTACGCTGGTAGAAATAGGCATGAAAACCGTCAACTCCCGGAGACTTTGAATAATGCATTTGAAAAAGTGCACTTTTCACCTCATCATCTGAAATAGGCATTGAAAGCATACTTTTAAAATTAGTGTCTAACAATTTAAAACAGCCCCGAACCCTATAAGTATATCCAACCACCCCCACACTAGAGAAAAGCTTAGCAAAGAAACAATAACCATTTTCTTTAGAACATTTTGGTCCGATTGCCATGTACCAGCATCATCCTTAAGAAGCGTTATCATATTAGCTCTCCTTCTCGCTTTTGCCACTGCATGGTAGTATTTAGTGTTGCGATCCCCATTGAGTATCCAATTGCACCTAGCTTTTTGCTGCCATATACTCTTCTCCTCCATCAGGACCACATCAAGCTCGAATTTTAACTTTCGTTCAAGTTCACACAGAAACTCAAAATGACGAACACACAACACTTTGTCAATGCCTCTAAAATGAGCTAAAAGTCTATTCTTCTTCTTACCAATTGTCCCAAAACTCCTATCATTCCAGTGAATTAAATTCTGACACAACAGATCAATAATCTCTTCATAGGAAAGTGCGTGATTCCAAGAATTGTTAAGTAGCATACTAAACTCCTCATTCCCCTGCCAAGCAAAGACAAGTCTAAACATCATTTCCCTACCTGGCTGAATATTAGGTAAATATCTAAGCAAAATGGGTCGGGGATCAGAACCAATTCGATCCAAATGATGCACAACTGAGTCAGGGAACAAATCGACCCACTTGATATTCATAAGATACCTATCAATCCGTTCAAAAAGATCACCTCTAGACCACGTAAAATGGGGACCTTTAAAATTCACTTCCAGAAGACCTTGATCAAAAATAAAATTCGCAAAGCTCTTACTCACACAATTACAGTTGATCACAACCCTTTCATATCTTCTAAATGCAGCATAGCGTTAAAATCTCCTCCAATTAACCAAGGCATTCCACACCCTGGGTTTAAATTAGCTAACTGAGGCCAAAGATGCTTCATGTACGAGATAGTAGGGCTTGCATAGACCACAGTAAGGTACACCTCACACGGTAAAGTGTTACAGTAAATTCGAACATGAACAAATTAGTTAGAGATAGAAAGCACACTAACCACCATAGACGCATTCCACATAAGCCAAATTCTGCCACAAAACCCATAAGCTTTAACTCGAAAAGATGATGCAAACCTAAACTTTCGAACAACGCGGTCAGCCTGACTCCCACTTACACGCATCTCAAGAAAAGCCACAATAGATGGTCGAGTATCCAAAACAACAATTTTCAGGTGATTCCTAAAAGGGGAGCTAGCCGCTCATTGGCAATTCCAAATCATAAAATTATTCATAATAAAAAAAATAGTAAAAAGAAGCAATACCTCCATATCAACCTACCCCGGGCCTTGCTGCAAATCCGCTTGCCCTTGTGCATTACACTCTTCACTGCTTTCATTATTCGCGATGCTACTTGTTGACTCTACAGTAACCCTTGGGGGAGCATCATATTGGTTTGACAACAAAGTTTCTTTCCCGACATCCTTAGTGGCAGAATGCACCCACGCAGATAATAAAGGCCGGGAGGGTGGTTTTGATTTTGAATGTTTCTTCATCGGTTGCGAAAGCTTTGTAACCCCCATACTCGTTTTCCTTATGCCTTGCACCTTCAATCTACCATTTCCACGCTGGGTCATATGAATATTTCGTCCATCATCCACAATTGCCACCGCAACATGACTTGAATTTCTATCCTGCGCAACATGCTCAACAATCCTAGGTTGACTGCATGGAACTACCAACTCCACATCCATAGATTCATTCTCCAACACCGATGTCGGATTCTCAACACTACCCCCATTTACAGCTACCTTATTCACACCACTAATTCTAGCACTAGGATTCACGCGAGTGTCACCACCAGATTTTCCATTTCCTTTCTGGCTGAGCCTAACCACATTTCCTGTAGGGGCCAACTCACTTTGAACAACCATTTTTCCTTTTCCTTTTCCACTATCCGTGTTATTACCATCATTTACCTTATCTTGTAGCGCAGCGAATCGAGAAGTCTTAGAACCAGTCGGTATAGTACTTTGAGCCGCAAGAGTAGCATTTTGCTTTCGAGGGCCCCAGCGTCTGCTATCAACAACCATCCACGGGCCATACATATCAGAATTTATCGTTACTGGACATCCATTACTTACATCACCCGTGACAACCGTACTATGAGACTTCCCAGATACAACGCTCTTTTTCGCACACGATTCATGCGAGTGTCCATATTTCTCACAATGGAAACATATTTGGTGTAAACCTTCATACTCTATTTTCTGCACGAAGTTGTCAATTCCCACACACGAAAGTAAAGGCTTGTTCAAATCAACCAAAACAATAGGTCGAGCAAACTTACCTCGCTCCCTTACGTCAGTGTTATAGTCAACTTTGATTACTTTTCCAACAATATTAGCAATCCTTCAAAAAATATTTTTCGTATAGTACCGTATTGGCAGTCCCAGCAAACGGACCCAAACCACAACATGAGAAGGATGCAGCTTCGATGTATTAAACTCTTTGCTCTAAGGTTGCACCGTCAGGTAATTTCCGAAAATTGTCCAAGGTCCTTCCGTCAGAACCTTTGTGTAATCCTCCTCAGATTGAAATTTAACTTGAAAGTAATCATTCGCAAGATCAATGAGTTGATATCGTCCTTTCGGCTGCCAATGCGATTCCACAAGACTCTATACCCAATGGATCATCCAAGCGCACGAATAATAACCGATTTCCCCATGCTTCGATCAATCAAATCATGTACCCTATCCGAAAACCAAATAACAGGGGAAGGACCAGTAGTGTCTATACGAACATCATCATCTTTAACAATTATATCTTCGTCTGTTAAACCATGGAATCCACTAGCCTGTTTCTTACCAGTCCCGACGAGCTTTTCACTCTTTTTTATTTGTTACCCGAGAAGCTTTTTTTATTTTATTGTTATTTTTATTATTTTATTCTTTTTTGGTTTTACATCACTTTTAAAGTTGCGTATAGTTTACGCTTTTACCTTTGATATTTATGTATATTATATTATATATATTATACTATATTATATAGTATGGTCATGTATTATATTCATATATGTTATTATTTATACTATATACTCCCTCTGTTCCACTCGATATGTTCATTTTGTATTTTAAAATTGTCCCACTTAAAATGTCTCATTGAAAAAATCAACAATTTTTAAAAGACATATTTCCCTTTATACCCATTTTTAGTTTTCCAACAAAACAAAATTCAACTTTTCAAGGGTAAAATTGTCGTTTCAATTATTTTACATCATCTTTCTTACACAAACTTTTTCTTTCTAAAACTACGTGAAAAGTCAACAATGGACGTTTTAAATGGGACAGAAGGAGTAGTATTTATATTGTATTTTATATTATAATACATATATATATTATTCTATATTTATATTCCTTTATTTTATATTCAAATCGGCCTTACGGTGACCCACAATGAGGGATGATCCGTATTATTTATGGTCCGTTTAGTGTAGTTTTATTTTCTCGCATTTTAATTTCCGCATTTAATTTTTGCCTTTATTTACGCTTTTATTCTATATTTGATCCGGTCCCTTTTTTGGATATTTTAATTTCTGCATTTCTTTTATCTTTTGTACGATCCGGTCCCTTTTTCTGATTGTTTTAATTTCCGCTCTTTATTTTATGCTTTTTTTATCTTGTTCGATCCGGTCCTTTTTTCGGATTGTTTTATTTTCAGCATCTTTCTTTTATGTTCGATCCGGTCATTTTTTTGGATTGTTTTATTTCTGCCTTTATTTATGCTTTCATTGCGTACATATTTATTTGCCTTATTTCTCGCATTTGACTTATATTAACCGTTAAGGCGATGCCCTTTTATTCGGTAGTAAATAGGATCAGTATCAGTCGTAGTGATGGTGGTTCATTCGTTTACTATCGAATAATGGGGCCTTTAAAATTTTCTCGCATTTTTTAAACGGATCTTAAATTAAATTAAAATTTGAACTCAAAAAATTCCAATTAAAGGCAAATTATACTCGGCTAGGTACCAATTTTGGGCGGTGTGGGGGTGCTAATCCTTCCCCATCCGTAATCGACTCTCGGACCTGTTTTTTAAAAGAATCTCTAATTTCACTTTTGGTTTCTGGTCTACCTTTAAAAATGATCGGTGGCGACTCCAGTCTTTATTTTCCAGTCTTTTATTTTTTTTTCAAAAAACCAAAAATATTTCAAAAACCAAAAAAATCCAAATAAACAAAAAACTTTCAAAAATTGCAAAATATATTTTCCTACCTTTTAGCGATCTTTCCGAAAGAAGGTCGCTACATTTTAAAAATGGAGTCGCCACCGGCCACTGTGGTAGATCGGACACCGTAAAAACAAAAATCAGAGATTTTTAAAAAAAAATTGGGTTCGGGAGTTGGTTACGGATCGGGAAGGGTTAGCACCCCCACACCGCCCAAATTTGGTGCCTAACGGGTTCGTATCGTATTTATCAAGAAAAATATAAAATTCGGTTTAATTTAATTTTAATTCCTAAAAATGCATGTATGTATGACAACATTAAATTTGCCTCTATAGAGACCGGGATGACACTCCCACTAGAATACCAGGATAAAAGCCTAATACTATATGCAACAGAATAAAATGCATGAACATGGCATTAATAAAAAAAATCATAGTCTACGGTACCAAAAGATGTGAAACCTGGAGACTGGGATGCCATTCCTAACTGAATACCGAGACCCTAAAAACTAAATCTAACATAACATACAAAATATATTTATTAAAAAATATGACAAATTAAAAACATAATCAAATAAACTATACATTACCCTATATCTAAACTAACATTAAATTAAAATAAATACAAAGATAAGGATCGATTTTTTACCCCAATAGAAGCTCGAATGAAAAACTTTGACCGACCCCCACCAAGATCTTCGTGCCATATTGTAATGGCCCAAAAATTAACTAGATCGGACCACAAAGGGATCCTGATCGAATACTGAATTGAACCACTGGGTCCGACCCTAAAAAGCCGTGCTCGGGCTTGCTTTGGCCCCCAAATTTTTGGGGATGCATTGGCCGATTTTTTCTTGTCATTTGCTTGCCCCCACCGGCCATTTATAGCCAAATGGCGGGGGATGTGGCTCATTGTGAGCCACGCCCATTTCCTTTTTTATACCTTTTGCCTCTTTTTTTACCTTTTGCTTTTTTTATTTTTGTTTTCTAATATTATATATATTATCTTTATTTATTATTTATTATTTTTATCTATATATTTTTATTATTTTTGGCCCTTTTTTATTAATTTTATATTAATAATATTACTATTAAAATAGTACTAATAATACTAAAACCCGGACAAAAATGAGTGATTACAGCTGCCCCTCTTTGCTTGTTCTTGTGAAACGAGAACAAAGCACAGATCAAAAGCACTCATTTTGTCATACTTCCTTGTCCTTGGTTTCGAAATCACAGGTTCTTCTGGAACTCTCCGCTCTTCCTCGGCCAACTCTTCAAGTGCCAATCTTCTAAATGGAGGATCCGTTGGGGAGACAAAATCTTGAAATCAAAAATTCGAGGTCACAATTTCTTCCTATATAGAACTGTTCTCTCTTTTTCTAACCGGTTCTTTGGAAAATCAAATTTTCCCTATATAGAACCTTTAGCTTAGAGTCATGAGTTCCTCCTATATGGAACCTCTTGCTCTGAAATCTTAGGACTACTAGCTCTTCCTATCTAGAACTTTCGTCTTAGAATTTTGAAGACGTGGGTTCTTCCTATATAAAACCTTTGTCTTCGAACACAACTCCCCATTTTTTGATGGCGCGAGCACCAAGAATTCCTGATTCTTCCCAAAAGGCTGAAGAAATGGAAGTTCTCGATATAATTGGACGAGTACAACAAACTCTTGATTCTTTGCTAGTATCTGCTTTCTCACTTGCCTGTTCGGAGATTCAGAACTTCAAGTCCTTCGTATATTGGACTGTTCACTCTTCCTCTTTTTGAAGCTTTTAAGCTGCAAGTTCTTTCTATATAGAACTTTTAGCTGACCTTGGCAAATTCTTTAGGCTACAAGTTTTTCTTATATAAAACTTCTTCACCTTCAAGTTTTAGAGCTTCAAGTTCCTCCTATATAGAACCTTTTGCTTTCTCTGGATGGATTCTTCAAGCTACAAGTTCTTCCTATATAGAACTTCTTGCCTTGAAATTCTTTCTTTTGTCTACTACCTAGGAACCACGAGTTCTTCTTGAACTTTTTGCTTTTCCTCTCAAGTTCCTTTTTCTTCATCTTCAGGTATTGGAGTGACATGTTCTTCCTATATGGAACCTTTCATTTTCTCTAAATGGATTCTTCAAGCTACAAGTTCTTCATATATAGAACTTTCGTCTTGAAATCCCAAAGCTTTGAGTTATATAGAACTTTTTCTCTCTTTTTTCTTTCTCTTTTTCTCACCTTTTTCTTCCCTCTTTTCTTTTTTCTCTTCTTTCATTTTCTTTTCTTTTTCTTTTCTTTTTTTTTTCTCTTTTTTCTTCCTTTTTATATTTTTTCTTTCTTTTTATTTTCTTTATTCTTTTTCTTTTTCTTCTCTTTTTCTTTTTCTTTTTCTTCTTCTTTTTTACTTTTTCTTTTTTTATTAAAATCTAGAGCGGCGAGTTTTTCCTATATAAAACTCACCGTTTTGAAATCTTTGAGCTACAGGTTCTTCCTATATAGAACCTTTCATCTTGAAGTGTTAGAGCTGTGGGTTCTCCCTATATAGAACCTCCCATTCTTGGAGTAACCGGTTCTTCCTATATAGAATTGTTCACTCTAAAATGGTGGAGCGGTGAGTTCTTCCTATATAAAACCTTTTGCTCTGAAATCTTGAAGCTGTGAGCTATTCCTATATAGAACCTTTTGTTTCGAATCTTTGGAGCTAGAAGTTCTTCCTATATAGAACTTGACGGGTTCTTCCTATATAAAACCTTTGGCTCTGAAATCTTGAAGTTACAGGTTCTTCCTATATAGAACCTTTCACTTCAAATTCTTGAAAATGCGAGTTCTTCCTATGTGGAACCTTTATCTTCGAAAATGCACCACGTTTTTTATGGCGTGAGCACCGAAAAATTTCCACTGCTTCCCAGAAGGCTGAAGACTGGAAATCTCTAAAGAATGCCCCAATTTTTTGTCGTCTTGGGATAAAATGATATCTCATTTTGAGACTACCAAAAAATTTTCACTACTTTCTTCAAAGCTGAAGACTGGAAAACCTTGAAGGATGCCCCGGTTTCTGACCGTCTTGACATCAACATAAGGCTTAACATCAGGACTGAATGACTTAAAAAGTGGCATCTCTCTTAGAGAATACCAAATAGAAATCTTCAATAGGATCTACTTCTTCAAAATAAAGGTGTAGATCAAATAACTGGATTCATGACAACATGGCTACCAAGAAATCTTCAATAAAATCTACTTCTTCAACATGAAGCAGCATACCAAATAACCGGATTCACGCCAGCATGGCTACCAATCAAAAATCTTCAATAAGATCTACCTCTTCAATATGAAGCTGCAGACCAAATAACTGGATTCACGCCAACAGGCTACCAATATAAAATCTTTAATAGGATCTACCTCTTCAACATGAAGCTGCAGACCAAAGTCTTTTCTTGTCTTCAAATACCCTAAAAGGTCATTCTCGAATTTCCTTCATTCATTTCTTTTGCAGTATGCTCTTTGATCTTCATCTTCATCAATTGAATATTCATCTCAAATATAACTGAACCCACGCTTTTCAATCATCTTACGCGAATGCCCTTCTTCTTCTACGGGGTCACTACCCACTTCGTAAATAATCTCATTCTGGCCCCTATACCACTCTCATGTAGGGACTTTCATCATTACTTTTGTTCAGCATTGCCCTATTCAAACTCTAGGTTTAACTACTTCCAAGTTCTTGACCAGCATTCAGAGTCCTCATCTGTCTCGACATCGGCTTGAGCAAAATACATTCACTCCCTGAACTCGTCCATAAATTCAATATTCTTGTAACATCTCGACGGGAACCAACTCTCGTTCCCTATGCTTTAATTCTCATCAATAATTTTTGGAAAAAATTCAATCATTTTGAAAATAAAACTTGAAGAAAATTCCAAACACTTTGAAAACTAATGTTTGAGAGAAAAACTATAGATATATTAAAAATCAAGGTCTAGAAAAAATGCCAAACATTTTTGAAAACTGATGTTTAGAGGAAATGATAAGTATTAAAAGAATCAAAATTTTGAAAAAAAAATGTCAAATATTTTTTAAGATTAATGTTTGGAGTAAATAATAAATATTAAAAGAATTGAAATTTGGACAAAAAAATGCCCAAACATTTTTGAAAACTAATGCTCGGAGGAAATGACAAATATGTAAAAAGATTGAATTTTGAAGAAAACTGCCCAAATATTTTTGAAAACTAATGCTTGAAGGAAATGACAAATATGTAAAAAAATTGAATTTTGAAGAAAAATGCGCAAACATTTTTGAAAACTAATGCTTTGAGGAAATGACCAATATGTAAAAGAATTGAATTTTGAAGAAAAATGCACAAACATTTTTGAAAACTAATGCTTGGAGGAAATGACCAAGATGTAAAAGAAATGAATTTTGTAAGGAAAAAAATGTCTAAACATTTTTGAAAACTAATGCTTGGAGAAAATGACAAATATACAAAAGAATTGAGACTTGGAGAAAATGCCCAAACATTTTTGAAAACTAATGCTTGGTCCTAAAATAACAAATGCACTAGCAAATTTGAATGTTTGGAAGATCTTGATATAAGCATATGTATGGTCTCCCCTAGTCCATTTAGGCTTTCGAGAGGAACACTTCCCATACCTAATTTCTAACCTATTTAAAGTGGCTCTATTGATCTCACCACTCACTATGCCCCATCCTTCCCTCATTTGGGTGTCGATCAAGCACTTCAAAGTTTGACGTTCCTTGAAGAAAGGTTAACCCTTATAGGCGGAATGTAATTCGAAGACAATTTCATTCAACTTAGATATCTATGAATGATCAAAATGGTCTTTGTAAGCTCATAGTGCAGGTCCTGGGTTGCAGTTAAGAGAAACCATATTTCTATATTTGTTTGACCTAGATATGCTCGTATGAAATATTCTCTTTCTTTCATTCTGTGGATCGCTCTAGACTGCCTATTTTTGGGTTTTCACCCTAGAGTTCATTTCCTTATTTCTAAATTTAGAAGTCTTTGGGCTGATCTACCTTGACTTGACCATGACATGCGCTTCTGTTCCAAGATGATCGACCCTTTAAGTCTCTTCAAAATCTTATTCTTGTATTGCTTGATCTAGGTGTGCTCATATGAAGTATACTTTTCTATTTTATTCTTTTCTTTTCTTCTTTCCTTCTCTTTTCTTTTTTTTCTTTTTTTCTTTTTTTCTTTTTCTTTCTTCTAAGAGAATTCGTCTCATCACAGTCCTTTGTCTCGAGGATAATGATGGAGCATACAATAGAACCCTGAGTTACTCGGCATAGTCATGATTTGAATATATCATTATCACTCATGTAGCTACTCCAGTTTTAACTTAAAAGTTGGATGGAGCATACAACCACCTTCTAAGCTAATCAGCTTTTCGCTACGTATGAGTGCCCTAAAGATTTTACTTATTTCTCTCTTTTTAAACACTCTTATTTATGAATACCTTTTAGTAAACCCAAACAGTGGAGTGCAATCTCTCTTTCTTTCTTTCTTTTTTTCTTTTCTTTTCTTTTTCTTTTTATTAAACTGTCCATTTTGGGTTTTCAGTCTTGATTCTATTTCATTTTATTCAACTGTATCTATACTTGGACATTGATGTCTACTTCCTGCTTGAAAGTAATCCATTCTCAGCGACTCTTCTAAAATGATGCCTATTGACTGGAGAATTCTTCATATGTCTTCTTTTTTGTCTTTATTGTATTGCTCATCCTTAATTCCTTCGGCCTTTTGATTGGCATTTCCCTACTTGTCTTCAACCATTTCTCTTCAGTGATTCTTTGGTCGTCATATTCAATCTATCTGGTCTCATTTCTTCCTCATTAAAAAATGAAAGAATGCTATTCATTGTCCCATTCATAGATATCGAGAGAAAGTCTTCAGGGGGATAGAAGTTTAGGGTCAACACTCGACTCAAAGATCTTAAACGACAAGTGCCTGAGAATGAAATTTCCTAAAATGGGAACTGCCAATTATCTAAACACTTGCTTTGTTCCTCTATTGGCCTAGATGGACTAGCGGATACTCACATTCATAATATCCTTATGGTGTTCAATCTAAATCGAAGGTACTCTTACATTTGAGCTTTAACGACATAATGAAATAAAAATGGTATGTACTTATACATGTTTTTTCAAGAATATGTGTATATGTGTATAGGAGAACAAAAACTCCTCCATAACAATGAATGAAATGTTTAAAGAATCAAAGAATGCAAAAATATTTTCTAAATAACAAAATGAAACTTTTATTATGACAAAAATAACTACACTTTGACATTTAATTTTTTTAAAAAGTCTACACCTTAACTCATAGATTTCTTTTGCATTTTTCCAAATGCACAGGGATCAACGGTTTTGATTTGCCTTTACCAGTAGCCGTTTGCTCCTAGCTAGCTGTTTCATTCCCCTGGGTACAATAAGTTTATACCAATCATGATATTGGATTTTTTCAAAGGATTTATTTTCCTTTGACCATTCATAAAAATGGATTTTTGATGGACATTTGAATTATCCATTGTCTTAAACTTTACCGTGTTTAAGAACGTTATGCCAACATTTCTGTCGAACTTGCCAAACTCCAACATTTTCAAAAATAATTACAAGTATCTTTACAAAATATTTCTACTTTTTCAAGCTTAAGCCGTAAGATTCGTACATTATTCTTAAAAAAGGGAAATCAAAATGTAAAGGAATTTGAAAACATAAAAGATGAGAGCCCAAGCATAGGGACTTTCGAATCATCTTCAGGGTGCCACTTTATTCTGGTCTCTTCAGCGCGATATAAAGCCTGCCCCATTTTCTTCGCCTTATATTACTGGATCAAATCTTGTGTCATAACTCCATTGCCAACCAGCCTCTTGATTTCTTTTAATAACGGCCTATATCTCTTGGTGGCATGCCCCAGTGCCCCTATGAGAAAGCGAGTAAATGACCAACTAGAACTCTCTTGCATCCAAGACGTTAATACCCTCTCTCACCTTAGGCTCTCTTCAGCTTCGTGAGCACGAAAATACTCAATCAACCTTATGGATTGATGTATGCAAATTTTTACAGAAAGGAAAGAATAATTAAAAAAAACTTTTTTCTCCTTTTCCTTTTTAAGAAAGGATAGAATTAAGGAATTCTCTTGTTTTCAAAAAATAACCCTTAAGAAAAGATAGAATCAAGAAAAATCTTTTTAAGAACTATGAAAACATTCTTAAGGCTGAAGGGTTAGAACATCTTCAAGAAATTTTTGAGATAAAAAACGATCCTTAAGAAAAGGGCAGGATTGAAAAAAATTTGTTTTGGAGAAAAACAATTGAGAAATTCTTTTTCTTTGAGAAAAAGAGAGAAAAAAAACTTAAGAAAAGAAAGAATTAAGAAATTCTTTTTGTTTAGAGGAAAACAACCTGTAAGAATTAAGATATTGTTTTTTTGAGAAAAATCTTCTTAAGAACTAAAAAGAATCCTTAAGAATTGGTAATATAAAAACATGCTGAAGAAAGGGTAGAATTGAGAAATCCATTTTCTCTCTTTTTTAACAATATCCTTATGAAATGATTGAATTAAGAAATATTTTCTTTGAAAAATGTCCTTATGAAAGGACTGAATAAAAAGGCTCATATTAAAAAAATGTCCTTGTGAAAGGATCGAAGAAAAAACTCTTATTATTATTTTTGAAATAATGTCCTTATGAAAGGACTGAACAAGTGTATTTGTGAAAGGATTGAGAAAACCTTGCTTAAGAAATATTTATTCTCATGGGAGGATGGAAAAAGCTAAAAAATGTCCTTGTGAAAGGACTGGATCGAAAAAAATCTTGTTGAAACAAATTAAAATGCTCATTTTTTAAAATCGCCCATATGACATGACTGAATTTAGAAATTTGGTTGAAAAGATATAAAGGTCATTCTTGAAAAATGTCCTTATGAAAGGATTTATCTTTCCTTAAAAAATTGTGAATGATTTTTTTTGTAAGTGATTTTATGCAAAGGAGATGCATGTGCATGCTTTCCAGGAGATGCAAAGATGCAACTGCTACGAATACTTTACGAAAACTAGATGTTATGAAGCTTGAGCATGTCGGGTGCAACAATGTAAAAAATGCATAAAGAATAATTAATTATCAACAAATGGAAGAATGAATGCAAAAGAGGTGCTGATTCTCGAATAGTCCATTAGAGACACTCTTATTAAGAGAAGATGTCTGTTTACAAAATATTGACAATATTCTACATCATCTATCAATCATTCTTCTTAATATCTTGACTTTTCAGAGCAAAGCGCGTACTTCGGTGCTCCAATCATGTCTCATCTCTATTTGTTTTGCTCGGATCATCCTAGACCGTAGCATTATCAAGCTCTATATATTACAAAAGATCTCTCCCATAATAAAGATCTCTTAATATGGAATAATTTTCGAATCAACACCTATAATTATTATGACTTTCATTGGACAAAAAGGCACATCAGATGCCGCTTTTATAAACTTTACAAATACTGATGAGTCCTAACTTCTTGACTTCGTCCAATAGCTGAGTCAATTTCCCTCCTGGTACAGTGCCAAATCTATATTATGACTTAACGACATCGTTGCGTTGGCCACATCTGCTACTTCAATTCTTGTACTTTGATTCGCTCGTCCCCAACACGAATATCAGTTACCTTGTTTGATTCAAAATCTTCGAATGTGTAATATCCCAAAATTTTGGTTAGTGACCAAAATGTAAATTTTGAAAGTTTAGGGGTCAAAGTGTAAACTTTGGAAAAGTTTAGGGACCAAAGTATAATTTTCAAAAGTTGTGTATTTTAACACCGTAGATGAATAGTTTACCCCCAAGAATGATGTTTTCGTGTTACCTAAATTTTTCGTACGGAGTTTGTATTATTGGCTATAAAGCGATAAAGTTCAGAAGAATATTCGGATAATCGGATCGAATCGAATCGAATATCTAGGATATTTTGAAGGATGATAAGACAAGGTTGAATTTGTCATTTTACATGTATAAGATATTTTCTTTGTGTTGGAAGAATATGAACCCTTGGATTTAAGTTGATTTTCTATGCTAAATATGAGCCGTTGGATGAAAAATGGCAAGATCGTAATTTTGGAAAATTATAAGGTCAAAGTTGGTAAACTGCTAACTCAAGATTTAAATTTAGGTTATTGGATGAAGGATGATGATATGAGGAATATTATGGAAATATAGAATTTTCGGAAAAGATCCGACAGCTCAGTAAAGGTAAAATCGTAGTAGAAGTATTTTGTGAATATCGGGAAATCGGATTGAATTGAAATTTCAGAGGCTATTCCATAATCCATGGAAAATCATAAAATGATATTTATGGAATGGTGGCCGGTTGAGGAGGAACTAATTTAGTTAGATTATAATGGAATGGCAATTTTGAAACAAACTAGTAAATAAAGACTAGTTCGAGGGCAAATTGGTCATTTGGCAAGGATGGCAATTTTGAAATATTTTGAAATGTTGAGGATGTTTTTGGAAGATAAAATATATATGGATTTCATCTTGGCCCTAGATTTTGGATGAGATTAAATTAGCCATTGGATTTAAAGGCTAAATTGGCAATTTCACTATTTAAATGAGTTTAAAATTCATTTAATAGTTACAAGTGTAAATTAATAGTGAAAAGATTAAGAAAATGTTCATCTTTTCCAGCCATAAACCATGGAGAAAGAGGAGAAAGAAAAGGGAAATTTCCAAGCTCGATTTAAGCCTCGAATCTCAGTTTTAAGGCAATCTTCCGAACTACAAAGTTGTTCTACTCTTCAAGCTCTATCTTTTGATGTATTTAATTCATGGAATACATGCTTGATTGATGGAAATTTTACATGAGAAGGAAATTAGGATTTATGAACAAAATTGGGGCTTTTAAGATTTTATGATTCCATAGTTGAATTTAAGTTGGAATCAAGATTATATGATGTTAAAATCATGTTATTGAGTTAGGATTTAAACCTTACATATTTTGGGTTGTATGGAGAAGATTAAGGTTTATGGATTTAAGTCTAACTTAGGGTTTGTGATGTTGGATTATTGATCTAGTAAGCTTGATTTGTTGTTTGGAAGCAAAACCCTAAGTTATATATATAGGGACCAATTCGGCAAGCTTCAAAGTTAAGGGACCAAATCTGAATTTTTATGAATTTGGAGTGTATTTATGTAATTAATGATGTTGGAGATGTGAAATTGATTTTAGAAGGCTAAACCGATGTTGAATTGAATTAGGGACCATTTTGACAAATTGTCAAAATCAACTGACCAAATAGGAAATGAATTCTTGTATGGGGATTAAATCTAATTTTTAGTTAAAATAATAGAATTAGGGTAGCAGTGTTGATTTGAGGACTAAATTGTAAAGTTAATAAGTTTGAATTCTTACCTTTGCATTTTAGTGACTATTTTGGGCAAAGAAAGAAAATTAGAGGGAATTATTTTGAATAATTATTTGATGAAGAAGATGATGAATTGGTGGTTTGAAACAAATGATGGGACTAAATTGACAAGTAGAAAAATAAGAAGAAGTTAGTATAAATTCGAAGTTTATTATGGAAAGCTATGTAGAAGATTGAATTTTGGCATTGACTTCAAAAATTCACCATAAATTCTACAAAAATGGTTAGATAATAAATTTTATACCGTTGTAAAGATGTTTTCGTCTAGTTTTGTTTCCAACAAACGAAAACTGATTTCGAGTTCCGAGTTAAAAGATATGAATTTTTAATCAAATGAAGGTAAGAAAATTTACAAAGCAGTTTCGGCCAGAACAACACTGTGACGGGAGTTTGAAGAATTTTCATCATTTTTTAGATTTTATTATTTTTTTGGCTTATATTGTTAGAACCATTGTCGAATCTAGTTTTTCCAATATAAAGGAAATTAAGATCGGGTATGTTTTATGCCCGACATAAGCAAATCTTTGAAGGTAGCACAAGCTGTCAGAAAATGGAATTTGAAACATTTTTGTATTTAAATGTGAGTTAGCAAGCTCGGAAGAATTATTGGAAGTTCAAATTGGTCACTAGGAACCATAATAAGTTCTTGAACAATACAAGGAAGAAAGGAAAAATATTTGGAAATTTTATATTCGAATAATTATATTAGACCGTGTGTTTTAGGTATTGTTATATTTGAATCTAACAAATATTTTTTATCTTATTCATGTGATTAATGAAGTCAAGTCCGAATCAAAGAAGGTTTGAGATTCTATAAAGGAAAGGATCGAGTAGAATTTAGTAGGCATGCTAATAAATGGCCCAGGTGAGTGCAATGCATACATAACATGATGCATGGATGTTTTATACATCAACGGTAAGACTTGCGATAAGTCTACCGGGTTTCTATATTGGCATCATATTTATGTCATTCATCATATATTTGACATATTTTAAATATGTCAAAGGTTGAAAACAAATGCATTGATCATGTAACACCCTTAATGTATATTCGTAAGTCGAATATACATTAAAGATGTTACGAAAACGCTGAAAGAAAACTTGATTTGTAAATTTTTATTATTATTTTTATTTTTTATACCAAAATTTCCAACCATTTTTCTAAGTCCATGCTTCAACGACAATGAAAAAATAAAATTGTAAAATTAAACTTATAAACAATTCACCTTTAGAAATACCACATGCCCACTAGTCTATCAAATTACGGTAAAGATGTACTTACTGAACTTACTGTAGTAACTTGATTTTTTCCCAAGTTTCTGCTCCTCCTCGCTAGGCAATTCCAGAGAACCTACGTGTGACATAAGGCACACGCTAAGTACGAACTTAGTGAGCCAGTTAAACTTATTTATTTAAGTATGGAATGATGCAATACAATATGTCATATAAAAGTGCATCATATTTTCTCTATAACATGGCAAGTATGTCGTAATGTTATCATACAACATTTCTAACATGTATTATCCCTATCATGGAAACCATATACCATATGTCATATGAATCATGTATCATCATTTTCATGTAAATCATGTAACGTACTGTCATATGAATCATGTATCCAATTGCATAACATGTTCTCTATCATGGACATATTTTCATTATGCAATCATTTGCATAACATATAATCTATCATGATCATGCTTTTATCATGTAATCATCTATATAACACATGCTCTTTCATGGTTATGCTTTTATCATGCAATCATCTGCATATTCATAGCTTTTCAATTTATCTTATTACGATACCGAAGTATATATTTCAATGCGGCATGATCAGTGCCTGATACGAGGCAAGTCCGTTAGGACTCTATAGCCTCTAATTCGATACCGTAGTATCTAAAATTGAGTACGTACTCGAGGACGCTCTTTGCTCCTTATAAAGGACGCTCTTTGCTCCTTATATTCGCACCTCTTTAGTGCTATCGACACGCAAGGTGTCTACTTGTTTCATTTTTAATCTTATCAATATTCATGTAAACATAATGCATCATCATTTATGCAAACAGTAGTTCGTACCTTGTACTCTGTCGAGCTTGCCATGTTGAGTCATGCATCATATCATTTTTATTATGCAAATGTCATTCTTAAATTTGGGTCGAATTATCACTAGTCTTCCCCTTTTTAACATAACATGCATATGGAAATGCACTCACATGGGCCATGTAACAGTTTGCCTCACTAAGTCTTACTCGATCTTTCCCCTCATAACACCTCGAATCCTCTTTGATTCGTATTCGACTTCATTAACCACATGAATATAAATACCATTTGTTAGATTCATTTCTAACAATATTTTAATCAAAGTATCGAATCATTCAACATAAAAATTATACATTTCCTTCCGTCCTTATACTGTCCAAAAACTCATTTTGGTCCTTAATAACCTTTTTGAATTTCAAACAATTCTTCCAAGCTTGCTAACTAACATTAGATACAAAATGTCTCAATTTTCCAACATTATCTCTTCATTTTGGACTAATATCCTTTTAGTCCTTAAACTTTATAAAAGTGACAATTTAGTCACTACATCACTTTTGTACATTAATTCATGTACAATTTAACTTTTCTACTCATTTCCAACATTTCTAAAATTTTCCCTTAACCTTCAACTTTGTCCAACTTAGTCCTTCAAAATTCTTTTATTTCAAAATAGGTCCCTAAATTTTCCTTTCTTGTCATTTTAATCCTTTAAATTTCATAACATGCTTGAAACATCAATTCTATGAATTTTACATAATTTCAAGACCAATCCTAATTTCCCCCCCAAATTAACGAATTGGTCCTTCAACTCCAAAATTTTCATTTCGGTCCTTTCTCATCAATTCAAGCCAATTTGATCTCATTATCAAAAATCACTCTTCAATCCCTCTTCAAAACAATAATTTCCACAAGTATCCCTTTATTTCTTCAAATTGCCGAATAAGTCCTCAAATTTTCCAAAATGTTCAATTTGGTCCTAAATTGTCAATTCAAGCTTGAAATAACAATTTCTATTCATTTCCATCATCAAATAAAATTTGACAATTTAGTCCCTAATATTCCATAAAATTTCAAATCGGTCCCTAAAAGGAATTAAATCTTCAAACATCAAAATTAAGTTTATAACATCAACATAAAGCTTCAAACAACTTAAATCCTTCAATATCATCACCAATTCTCAAACCCTTAACAAATTCCTAAATTTCAAGATTAGGGTTTATAACTTCCAACATGAAATTAACTTGATTTCAAGCTCGTTTTCTTCAAAACTAAGCTTAATTCATCATCTACTACATCAATTCTACCAAAATTCCATGAAACCCTAATTTCTCCCTCTCAATCCCTAACTTAAAAAGTCATAATTCCATGCAATTTTACTATCAAAATATAGAGAATAAAGAGTAGATCACTTTACCTTAAACAACTTTGCTTGAATTCTTGATCAAAAGCCTTGAAAATGGACTAGGAAAATTTTTGGTATTTCCCCTCTTTTCTTTTTGCTATTCGAACAGCTCTAAGATGAACAAAATAATGTTTTGTTCATCTTTTAAATAAATCCACATGTTTAAAAATAAAATGATTTTTTAATTCATTTTACATAGTGAAATTACTAATTTGCCCTTTTAGTCCAATGGCCAAGATTTAATCTTATCCAAATTCAATGGCTATGATCTAATCCATGTGTAAAAAACCTTCCAAAATTGCCCTCAAAGTTTCAAAATATTTCAAAAAAATGCCATCCATGGCAAATGTCCAATTTGCCCTCTAGCTAGTCTTTATTTACAACAAGTCTTGAAAATTGCCATCCCATTAAAATTGAATCAAATTGGTTCCCATCTAACCGGCCTTGTCCCAAAATATCTTAGATTTTTATTTATGGCATTTATTCAATCCAAATATTCGAAATTCACTCAATACGATTTCCAAATTTTCTTTATTTGAACTTTAAAACTTTATAGCCACTAACATAAGCCTCGTATGAAAAATTCGGGTAGCACGAAAGTGTCTCTCTTGGGGGTGAACTATTCATTTATGGGGTTGAAATACATAACTTTTAAAAATTACATTTTGGTCCCTAAACTTTTCCAAAGTTTATACATTGGCCACAAAACTTTCAAAATTTCCAATTTGGTTATTGAACTTCAATTCCCATTTCAATTTTCCTCAGATTTGTAATCACTCATTTTTATCCCATGTATAAGTATTGTGTTAGTTTAATAATTATTGTATGTATGCATATTATATGTGATTAAAGTGTGTGTGAAATATGTGTGATGCGAGTAAGTGCATGCATATTATACATATTATGTATGTGTTAATATTTATTTGTGTCATACGTGTTTATATTTTATGTATACATTTTTTGTATGTGTACATTACGTGTATGATTATATGCATGTATGTTAGTATGTTACATTAATTAATGTTTGCATGTGTATTTTTATGTTACACGTATGTGAGTGTGCACGTGTACGTATGTATGTACTATCATATTATTATTATTATTATTATTATTATTATTATTATTGGACTAATGTAAAATAAAATCCAAAACATAAAACTCAAATATTTTATAACAGTCCAGTTCAATATGCATTATAGACCCAAAATATGTTACAAGGCCCATTTTGGCCTGACCCAATATCTTAAAAACCCTAAAAAACCAAGTCTAATAACCCTTCTTTTCCTTGCAGCCGTCACTCTCCTAACCGTTGGATCAAGATTTGATCCAACGGTCCAGATGACACCAATATGATCCAGCTGGTGCGCGTGTAATTCACCTCTGGGGCTGCCCGTGCACGCGCGAGATCGTTCATTCTCCCCCTGCCACGTGCCGAGATTAGATGTAGCTTTGCTCATTCCAAGACCAGATCTAGGCTGTTCATTTCCCATGCAATCACATCCATTGGATCAGATCTGATCCAATGGCCGTGAGTGAATCTGGCCAAAGACACCACCACCATACTTCCTCCACGCCGCCGTACCAACCACCATGCTCAGATGCACCAAAAAAATGAAAATACAGGGTGTCAGTACCAAATCAAACAAGACATGTATTGTATTTTATATTCTACCAAAAAAACTAGAGAAAAAAGAGAACATATATGTAATGAGATCTACCCTCTTTTGTACCGGGGTTTTTACCAGATCAGAAATACAAAAAAAAACCTTTCCTTGCCGGTAATAAGCTCTGAGGAGTGAGCCACAAAAGGGGTTTTTTCTTTGCTTCTTCGTTTCGAAATACCATAGATCTAGGGTTTTGGTGGTCTCAAAATAAGAGGGTGATAGTTTTGGTAAAGGTTTTGGGGTTTGACCTTTTCAAAAGTAAAGTTTTTTTATTTTCGAGAGGGGTCTAGGTTAGGTTTTGGAACTGATTGAGTGTGGAGGGCGGTGGCCGGAGTAGCCGGACCATCACCTGCCTCTAGAACCACGGCGGCTGAAAGGTTTGAGGCTTGTGTTTTCTGGGAAAATATAGAGAATAGGAGGGCTTTATCTATTGGGGCTAAAAAAAATGAGAAAAGAAGGGAAGAGGGGCCGGTTGTGGTGTCTTATAGACACATTTTTTAAAGTGGTGTAATTACCTCATAAGGACTCCCGCATTTCTAGAATTCACGTTTTGAGCTTGCCGCATGGGCCAATTACAGTTTCAATCCTTTTTCTTTTCTGTTTTATTGCAATTTTATCACTAGATTACCCGAAATCCGTTTTCAAATGGTGAAATTACCTCCCTAGTCCTTCCGCGTTTTGAATATTTGCACTTTGGGTTTGCCCCTTGGTCAAATGAGGTGTTCAGTCCTCCTAGGCTTTCTTGTTTTTGTAATTACGTCCCTGAATTTACTTCTTTTTTTGTTTTATTTATTCCTTTCGTTTCTGTTTTCTTTCATTCCGGTCCCCTGGCAGTTTCATTAATAGCATCAATATGCCATGTTTAAGTATGTTTTATTTTGTTTGCATATTAAGTTCATTGGCGTTTTATTGTGCATGCTCTTGTGATTGTGTTTTATCATGTTTGCTTTGCCCATTGTGTGTTCTTTTGTTTTTTATTTCATGTTCTCATGTTTTATAATATGTTTAGTTGATCGTATTTCACCTTTATATTCCTGTTTGTCAGCTCATATTTTACCTGTTTGATCGGTGCTTGTCTAGTTTATGTGTAGATAACATGTTTTATCACGGATTTTATGTTCGTCTTCCTTTTTGGTTACGTGTTAGTATGGTGTTTTATCATATTTAAATAAGCATGTAAATTTGTGGATGTAAATTATGTTATATGATAGAAGTCAAGTTTTAATTTTTTTATATATAAATTGGCACATTGTTATGTTAGTTTAGCATTACATCTCATGTATTTCATGTAAATATTACATTGGTGTCTTGATGTGTTTAAGCATGTTAGAATTGATTATTTATTTTTGGAAGCTCGTTTTTCTCGTTCATGTCTTGTTTTTATATTATGATTGATCATGTTTTTTATTCATGTAGTTTATTATTATCTTCTATATAATATTATAATATTTATGTGTTTATGCCATGTCAATAAATGTTAATATCTGTTTTCTAAGATTGCATATCGAAATATATTATTGTCAATGCGGTGCCCTTTTATCCGAGCGTAAATGGGGCCATTATCAGGCGTAGTGATAGTGGTTGGGTGTTTACTCTCGGATAGTGGGGCCTTTAAAATTTACTCGCACTTATAACCGAACCTTAACTTAATCTTCACTTTAATCCGAAAAATTTAATATTAATAAAGCGGTAATTATTAAAGTACCAATTTTGGGCGGTGTGGGGGTGCTAATCCTTCCCCACCCGTAATCGACTCTCGAACCCAACAGTTTTTGAATCTCTGGTTTTATGGTGTCCGACCTACCTAAGTGGCCAGTGGCGACTCCAATTTCTTAAATAAAATACGGTATTTTTAAAGCCCCACGGAATAAATATTTTAATACAAAAAAAAACCAACACCTCGAAAACTCGGTCTTTTTTTAGCGAAAAGGACAACGCTACAAGATTTTTACCAAACTTTGAAAGTACCTAATTCAGCTCACTTATTCCTTAAATATTATTTTATAACTTTTCCTTGACTTATGGAACAGGCTCTGAAATTTCGATTCGACCCGATCTCCCAATATTCGTAAAATACTTCTACTGCGATTTTACCTTTTCCGAACTATCGGATTTATTCCAAAAATTCCATATTTCCATATTCGGGAAATAAACTCTATTATCCCATAAAAACTTCCTTTCCCAGAACTTAGACTGAATTTTCCTAACGCAGTCTACTATTCCGATAATTATCGAAAATCCTCATAGAGTAACATTTCTCTTAAAAACCCTTTATCGACAATCCATACGAATATTCTCTACTCTTACTGAGTCCAAAATATTGATTTGAAACACTTTTATGGGACCCTCCCGGAGGTCACCCATCCTAGTATTTCCCTGGCCTGAGCACGCTTAACAATTTTATTCGATCCAAATTCGGTACCTCTTACTACATCTTAATTCTTAAAATCGATATCAAGTTTCTTATTTCGATCCGATTCACTCTTATACTGAATAAAATTACTTATTTGGGAAATTTACACTTTAGTCCCCAAACTTTTCCAAGTTTACACATCCACCCCCTAAACTTTCAAAAATTACATTTTAGTCATTAGCCCAAAAATTGGGATATTACAGATCACCAGTTATTGATGATGGTATGCTATGAATGTTATTCCGGGTATGAACTGCCAATAATAAATTATATTGATATACATTGTCATGGATGGAATAAATACGAAAATTATGCCCAAATAAGTCAATTGAGGGACATGATATAGCTGGCATGCCATAGAGTCCAGTAGCACGCTGCATAATCGGGAATTCGGGATAGCACTATAGTGTGCCGAAATGTCACTTAGTGTATGGTTAGCACAACCTTATAAATGTGCGGGAATTAGCACTTCGGTGCATATTTGTCTCGTGTATCCAGGGTCCTCAGAGGTCTATATTTGGGCTATAAATGGGGGTTATAAATTCAGGCTATGAAATCGGGTATCCGGTTTATATAAACACTCATGGAAAATGGCGAGTATATAGGTAAGAAATTTCTATTCGGTTTATATTATGTTGATACATGATTAGTATGATGGTATACTTATCTAGTGATCATGATGCATTTATGCATATACGGCATATTATGATAATCAGGCAAGCATGAAAATCTTATGACATTGGCATATAGTAAATAATTACTAATGCAATGTGAAAGTTGATGCATTGGCATATATCATGCTATATAAATGTAGCTATGAAGTTGAATAAAATTTAAATTGTTGTTATTAACTTCATTTATTGCCTCAATAAGTTCGTACTTAGCGTGTGTTTGATTGTACACACGTAGGTAAATCAAGTTGAGAGGAAGAAAAGCATTGCATCAATATTGGAAAGCTCAACAGGTAATCACAGTAATGACATCCTAATTAAGGTTTGATTATTATAGTGGCATGTATACTTGCTAAACCTATTTGAGTGTGATTGACCTTTAAAGTTCATTATGGTTTCAAGATAATTGGCGTTTCTGGAAAGATTCAAGGTTAAGAATAACCTTAAGTGATGAGTAGCATGTTAAGATAATTGATTTATGATTTGAACTCGAACAAATAATTCAAGTCAATTTTAAATAAAATTAAGCGTGCTTGTGTTAGAGAAATTTTAAGATGGGTGACCATCGGGAAGTTTTTTGAAAATTTTAAATTACCCTGATTTTTGGATTAAAGAAGTTGTAACATTTCTGAATCGTACCCGATGTACGGATACGGGAAATAGGTGTTACATTTATTGGTATCAGATCTATAGGTTTAGCCGGTTCTAGAGTTAAATAAAGTATGGTAAAGGTCAAAAGTGTATACATGCCATTAGGATGTCAGAATTACTAGTGATTTTACTTGTTTGAATGGATGCAATTGCTTACTTTATTATGATAATAATGTTAAATTCCAATGTGTGAGGGTAAAAGAATCGTGTCAGGTGTTTAGGCGAGTGGATCAATAAGAGATTCACGAGTATGATAAGGTTAATGATAATATTCTACCCTCAGCTTATCATGGTGCAGAGGCACCAGAGTAGCATAATATGCATGTTCTGGATTAAGAGTTTTTCTTCCAGACATTAGATTTGATCATGAATCAGCCTTCTTAGGCACCGATAGCAAAAGAATTGAGAGTTTTGACACACTAGATTTTCAGAGAGACATTGATGGAGATCCTATGATTGTTAATCTATGGTATGTTGAAGGAACTCTATATTGGTGATCAAAGGAGACTAAAAAGAAAGGGTATTATCTCATCTGAAAAGGATTAGACCTGTGTTTGATAAAGTAATGTTACAGTACATATTCAGAAGTCTATTAACTAGAAGTTCTTTCTTTAAGAGTTCTGTAACAAAGTTTATTCTACAGATGCAACGGAGTTTCTTGTATCTTAATTAGGGCAATTGGATCATTTACGGGTATGAGTGCAAGTTTAATAAACTGAGTTGAATTGCTTCTAAACTGCTTCCTATAGACAGAAAGAGAACATGTTATGATGACTCTTAGAGGGTTAGAGATTAAGTACAAAGAAGTATTGACTGCCCTATGAATTTTAAAATTCTATGAAGCAGAAA
The DNA here is from genome assembly GCA_019671005.1 of Hibiscus mutabilis. Taxonomy (NCBI): domain Eukaryota; kingdom Viridiplantae; phylum Streptophyta; class Magnoliopsida; order Malvales; family Malvaceae; genus Hibiscus; species Hibiscus mutabilis. The sequence continues at coordinate 34,603,141 of CM033728.1, forward strand.
ATTATGCTAAATGCAATGGAAAGGGTTTAGAATGAGAAAATATCTAAATAGAGGTCATAGCTCGTAAAGAGGAATAGTGAATCGAGATAACCACTTCTAAAAAGTGGTGAGGATATCCGGCAAAGATATCAAGTTGAATTTATTACGTAGTTTCGCTAAGAGATCAGGACAAGGAAAATTAAGAACTCCTTGACATTTATAATTAATGTTGGAGATTCAAGAAAACCACAAAACCATTAATGTGAGTATAATTGGCATGCATGAGTATGCAAAGTTTTTATTGGAATTTGTAATCAATATGAAAATGATTTAACTTATGCTATGGATACCGAGCATCAAGAGTAAGCTGGGAGAGTATTCTCATTGTTTATGAGTTTTAAATGGGTTGCCCAAGAGGAGCCGTCAGGCTTGATGCTTAATCAAGAGACTAAGTTTAAGATTGGATTTAATCCAATATTGAACCTATATTGATTATACTCTATAGAATAGCTCTTACTAGATTGAGAAAGCTAAAGATCTAGTTGAAAGAGTTATTAGATGGAGGTTTTATACGACTTGGTATATCACTTGAGGAAGCTTCAGTGATGTTAGTTAAAGAAGCAGTAATGTTCCTCTAAGGTTAAATTACGATTATATTATTACCAATAAAGGAAGATTTGATAGTAGCACTAGTATTAGTGCAGTATGAATCTAGTAAGGATACTACCTTATTCAATAACACGTCCCATAATAGGTTGGGATGTGTAGTGATGTAATAAGGCTAAAGTAGTAATAGATGTATTTAGTCAAAAGTCACTATTTGCCTTATACGCATTAAATGCTTAATTATCTTTGGAGGAAAATAGTGTGTCGATTACATAGCCTCGGCTCGAGTCTACTTTGACAAATCAAATCAAAGATTTACATATAAAATATAATATATGCTTGGAAAGAATTCGGTAAGGTGAAAAGGAAAAAAATTAAAGATTTCGGTGTTAAGTCTAAAGGATGTTTATATTATCAAGGGATATATTATCAAGGGATAATTTATATCCCCGATGCTAATGAGGTAGAAAGAGAACAAAAAGGTGATTGAACTTGATTTGATTCAATTCAAGATATGGAGAATAGAGTAAGAATGGTTTGAAGCAGTTTTAGAATTGCTTTAGAATGATGGATATTATATGCTTATCTTGAAAGAAAAGATAGTTAATATGAAGTTAAGAATAAAGTATTCTGTAAAAGTTTCACCTTGGTAGAAGGTGTTATGGTTTTGACCAAAAGGGAAGCTAAATCTGAGATTTATTGGGCCTTATAAGATTGCGAAAAGAGTTGGTCTAGTGGTTTATTAGTTAACCTTACCTCCGAAAATGGACAAGATTCATAATGTATTCCATGTATTAATGCTCAAGAAGTATCGATCAGATCCTTTATAAATCATTAACCTGGAAGGAATAAAGATCCAACTGAATTTGATTTATGAGGAAGAATTGGTAAAGATATTAAAACATGGAGTCAAAGGATTAAGAAATAAAATGATTTCACTTGTTAAAGTTCTCTGGCGAAATCATAAAGTCGAAAAAGTGATTTGGGAAAGAGAAAAAGATATGAGAAAACAATTTCCTCAATTTTTGAACAAGGTATGTGTTGAAAATTCGAGGATGAATTTTCTTAAGGGGGAGAACTGTAATATCCCAAAATTTTGGTTAGTGACCAAAATGTAAATTTTGAAAGTTTAAGGGCTAAAATGTAAACTTTAGAAAAGTTCAGGACCAAAGTGTAATTTTTAAAATTTGTGTATTTTAACCCCATAAATGAATAGTTTACCCCCAAGAATGACGTTTTCATGTTACCCGGATTTTTCGTACGAAGTTTGTATTATTGGCTATAAAGCGATAAAGTTCGGAAGAATATTCGGATAATCGTATCGAATCAAATATCTAGGATATTTTGAAGGATGATAAGCCAAGGTTGAATTTGTCATTTTACATGTCTAAGATATTTTCTTTGTGTTGGAAGAATATGAACCCTTGGATTTAAGTTGATTTTCTATGCTAAATATGAGCCGTTGGATGAAAAATGGCAAGATAGTAATTTTGAAAAATTATAAGGGCAAAGTTGGTAAACTACTAACTCAAGATTTAAATTTAGGTCATTGGATTAAGGATGATGATATGAGGAATATTATGGAAATATAGAATTTTTGGAATAGATCCGACGGCTCGGTAAAGGTAAAATCGTAGTAGAAGTATTTTGCGAATATCGGGAAATTGGATTGAATTGAAATTTCAGAGGTTGTTCCATAATCGATGGAAAATCATAAAATGATATTTATGGAATGGTGGCCGGTTGATGAGGAACCAATTTTGAAACAAACTAGTAAATAAAGACTAGTTCGAGGGCAAATTGGTCATTTGGCAAGGATGGCAATTTTGAAATATTTTTAAATGTTAAGGAAGTTTTTGGAAGATGAAATATATATCAATTTCATCTTGGCCGTTGATTTTGGATGAGATTAAATTAGCCATTGGATTTAAAGGCTAAATTGGTAATTTCACTATTTAAATGAGTTTAAAATTCATTTAATAGTTACAAGTGTAAATTAATAGTGAAAAGATGAAGAAAATGTTCATCTTTTCCAGCCATAACCATGGAGAAAGAGGAGAAAGAAGAAGGAAATTTCCAAGCTCGATTTAAGCCCCGAATCTCGGTTTTAAGATAATCTTCTGAACTACAAAGTTGTTCTACTCTTCAAGCACTATCTTTTGATGTATTTAATTCATGGAATACATGCTTGATTGATGGAAATTTTACATGAGAAGGAAATTAGGGTTTATGAACAAAATTGGGGCTTTTGAGATTTTATGATTCCATGGTTGAATTTAAGTTGGAACCAAGCTTATATGATGTTAAAATCATGTTATTTAGTTAGGATTTAAACCCTACATATTTTGGGTTGTATGGAGAAGATTAAGGTTTATGGATTTAAGTCTAACTTAGGGTTTGTGATATTGTATTAATGATCTAGTAAGCTTGATTTGTTGTTTGGAAACAAAACCCTAAGTTAAATATATAGGGGCCAATTCGGCAAGCTTCAAAGTTAAGGGATCAAATCTGAATTTTTATGAATTTGGAGTGTATTTGTAACACCCCCTTCCCATATCCGTACACCAGATACGAGTTGGAAGTGTTATTTATCCGTACATCAGAAAACTTCCCGATAGTCACCCATCCTAAAATTTCTCTAGCCTAAGCACACTTAACTTTACTTAAAATTGACATAAATTATTTATTCGAGTTCCAATCATGAATCAATTATCTTAGCATGCAACCCATCCTCAAAGGTTATTGTTAATCTTGCATCCTTCCAGAAATGCCAATTATTTTAAAACCCATAACAACTTTAAAGGCCAATCCCAACTCGAATAAGTTTAGCAAGCATATATGCCACTATAATAATCAACCTCAATCAGTATATCCTTACTATGATTACCTGTTGAGCATTCCAATATTTATGCAATGCTTTTCTTCCCCTCATCTTGTTTTACCTACGTGTATACAATCAAACACACGCTAAGTACAAACTTAGTGAGGCAATAAAGGAAATTAACAACAATAATTTAAACTTTATTCAAGTTCATGGCTACATTTATATAGTATGATATATACCAATGCATCAGCTTTCACATTGCATTAGTAATTATTTACTATATGCCAATGTCATAAAATTTTCATTTATGTCTGGATACCATAATATGCCTTATATTCATCATGATCACTAGATAAATATTACCATCATACTAATCATGTATCAACATAATCTAAACCGAATATAAATTTTCTTACTAATATACTTGCCATATGTCATGAGAGTTCATATCCTCTCTAACCTGTTTCCCGATTTATTATCCCTTTATTTATAGCCCAAAAATAAACCTTGAGGACACTGGATACACGAGTCAAATATGCACCAAAGTGCTTCCCGCACATTTATAAGGCTGTGCTTACCATAATGCCCGCACATTTACGAGGTTGTGCTTACCATAATACCCGCACATTTATAAGGTTGTGCTTACCATACACTAAGTGTCCTCTATGTACACTATAGTGCTATCCCGGTTATGCAGCGTGCTGCTGGACTCTATGGCATGCCAACTATATCCTGTCCTTCAATTGACTTATTTGGGCATAATTTTCGTATGTAATCCATTCATGGAAATGTATATCAATTTAAATTACATTAGGCAGTTCATACCCGAAATAACATTCATAGCATATCATCAATAACTAGTGACCAATGCATTTGTTTTCAACCTTTGACATATTTAAAATATGTCAAATATATGATCAATGACATAATTATCATGACAATATATAAACCAGGTAGACTCATCGCAAGTCTTACTAGTGATGTATAAAACATTCATATATAATGTTATGCATGCATTGCACTCACCTGGGCGATTTATTAACACGCCTCACTAAATTCTACTCGATCATTTCCTTTATAGAATCTTGACCCTTCTTTGATTCGGTCTTGACTTCATTTATCACATGAATAAGATAAAATATTTTTTAGATTCGAATCTAACCATAACTTAACCATGCTATCTAATATAATCATTCAAATATAAAATCTCTAAATATTTTTCCTTTCTTCCTTGTATTGTTCAAAAACTTATTATGGTCCCTAGTGACCAATTTGAACTTCCAATAATTCTTCCGAGCTTGCTAACTAACATTTAAACACAAAATGTTTCAAATTCCATTTTCAGACTGCTTGCGCTATCTTCAAAGATTTACTTATACCGGGCAGAATACATTGCTGGAGAAACTAGATTCGATAACGGTTCTAACGTTATAAGCCACATAAATTAATAAAATCTAAAGAAATTATGAAAATTCTTCAAACTCCTGTCACAGACTTTCTAGGTAGAAAACTGCTCTATAATTTTTTTCTGACCTTCATTTAATTAAAAATTCATATCTTTTTACTCGGATCTCGAAATCAATTTTCGTTGTTGGAGGCGAAACTAGACGAACGCATATTTACAATGGTATAAAATTCATGGAATACATGCTTGATTGATGGAAATTTTACATGAGAAGGAAATTAGGGTTTATGAACAAAATTGGGGCTTTTGAGATTTTATGATTCCATGGTTGAATTTAAGTTGGAACCAAGCTTATATGATGTTAAAATCATGTTATTCAGTTAGGATTTAAACCCTACATATTTTGGGTTGTATGGAGAAGATTAAGGTTTATGGATTTAAGTCTAACTTAGGGTTTGTGATATTGTATTAATGATCTAGTAAGCTTGATTTGTTGTTTGGAAGCAAAACCCTAAGTTAAATATATAGGGGCCAATTCGGCAAGCTTCAAAGTTAAGGGATCAAATATGAATTTTTATGAATTTGGAGTGTATTTGTAACACCCCCTTCCCATATCCGTACACCGGATACGAGTTGGAAGTGTTATGACTTCTTTATTCAAAGAATCAAGGTACTTTAAAATTTTCAGAAAACTTCCCGATAGTCACCCATCCTAAAATTTCTCTAGCCTAAGCACGCTTAACTTTACTTAAAATTGACATAAATTATTTATTCGAGTTCCAATCATGAATCAATTATCTTAGCATGCAACCCATCCTCAAAGGTTATTGTTAATCTTGCATCCTTCCAGAAATGCCAATTATTTTAAAACCCATAACAACTTTAAAGGCCAATCCCAACTCGAATAAGTTTAGCAAGCATATATGCCACTATAATAATCAACCTCAATTAGTATGTCCTTACTATGATTACCTGTTGAGCATTCCAATATTGATGCAATGCTTTTCTTCCCCTCATCTTGTTTTACCTACGTGTATACAATCAAACACACGCTAAGTACAAACTTAGTGAGGCAATAAAGGAAATTAACAACAATAATTTAAACTTTATTCAAGTTCATGGCTACATTTATATAGTATGATATATACCAATGCATCAGCTTTCACATTGCATTAGTAATTATTTACTATATGCCAATGTCATAAAATTTTCATGTATGTCTGGTTACCATAACATGCCTTATATTCATCATGATCACTAGATAAATATTACCATCATACGAATCATGTATCAACATAATCTAAACCGAATATAAATTTTCTTACTAATATACTTGCCATATGTCATGAGAGTTCATATCCTCTCTAACCTGTTTCCCGATTTATTATCCCTTTATTTATAGCCCAAAAATAAACCTTGAGGACACTGGATACACGAGTCAAATATGCACCGAAGTGCTTCCCGCACATTTATAAGGTTGTGCTTACCATAATGCCCGCACATTTATGAGGTTGTGCTTACCATAATACCCGCACATTTATAAGGCTGTGCTTACCATACACTAAGTGTCCTCTATGTACACTATAGTGCTATCCCGGTTATGCAGCGTGCTGCTGGACTCTATGGCATGCCAACTATATCCTGTCCTTCAATTGACTTATTTGGGCATAATTTTCGTATTTAATCCATTCATGGCAATGTATATCTATTTAAATTACATTAGGCAGTTCATACCCGAAATAACATTCATAGCATATCATCAATAACTAGTGACCAATGCATTTGTTTTCAACCTTTGACATATTTAAAATATGTCAAATATATGATCAATGACATAATTATCATGACAATATATAAACCAGGTAGACTCATCGCAAGTCTTACTGGTGATGTATAAAACATCCATATATAATGTTATGCATGCATTGCACTCACCTGGGCTATTTATTAACACGCCTCACTAAATTCTACTCGATCATTTCCTTTATAGAATCTTGGCCCTTCTTTGATTCGGTCTTGACTTCATTTATCACATGAATAAGATAAATTAATTTTTAGATTCGAATCTAACCATAACTTAACCATGCTATCTAATATAATCATTCAAATATAAAATCTCTAAATATTTTTCCTTTCTTCCTTGTATTGTTCAAAAACTTATTATGGTCCCTAGTGACCAATTTGAACTTCCAATAATTCTTCCGAGCTTACTAACTAACATTTAAACACAAAATGTTTCAAATTCCATTTTCAGACTGCTTGCGCTATCTTCATAGATTTACTTATACCGGGCAGAATACATTGCTGAAGAAACAAGATTCGGTAATGGGTCTAACGTTATAAGCCACATAAATTAATAAAATCTAAAGAAATTATGAAAATTCTTCAAACTCCTGTCACAGACTTTCTAGGCAGAAAACTGCTCTATAATTTTTTTCTGACCTTCATTTAATTAAAAATTCATATCTTTTTACTCGGATCTCGAAATCAATTTCCGTTGTTGGAGGCGAAACTAGACGAACGATTATTTACAATGGTATAAAATTCATGGAATACATGCTTGATTGATGGAAATTTTACATGAGAAGGAAATTAGGGTTTATGAACAAAATTGGGGCTTTTGAGATTTTATGATTCCATTGTTGAATTTAAGTTGGAACCAAGCTTATATGATGTTAAAATCATGTTATTCAGTTAGGATTTAAACCCTACATATTTTGGGTTGTATGGAGAAGATTAAGGTTTATGGATTTAAGTCTAACTTAGGGTTTGTGATATTGTATTAATGATCTAGTAAGCTTCATTTGTTGTTTGGAAGCAAAACCCTAAGTTAAATATATAGGGGCCAATTCGGCAAGCTTCAAAGTTAAGGGATCAAATCTGAATTTTTATGAATTTGGAGTGTATTTGTAACACCCCCTTCCCATATCCGTACACCGGATATGAGTTGGAAGTGTTATGACTTCTTTATTCAAAGAATCAGGGTACTTTAAAATTTTCAGAAAACTTCCCGATAGTCACCCATCCTAAAATTTCTCTATCCCAAGCACGCTTAACTTTACTTAAAATTGACATAAATTATTTATTCGAGTTCCAATCATGAATCAATTATCTTAGCATGCAACTCATCCTCAAAGGTTATTGTTAATCTTGAATCCTTCCAGAAACGCCAATTATTTTAAAGCCCATAACAACTTTAAAGGACAATCCCAACTCGAATAAGTTTAGCAAGCATATATGCCACTATAATAATCAACCTCAATTAGGATTTCATTAATGTGATTACCTGTTGAGCTTTCCAATATTGATGCAATGCTTTTCTTCCCCTCATCTTGTTTTACCTGCGTGTATACAATCCAACACACGCTAAGTACGAACTTATTGAGGCAATAAAGGAAATTAATAACAATAATTTAAACTTTATTCAAGTTCATGACTACATTTATATAGTATGATATATACCAATGCATCAGCTTTCACATTGCATTAGTAATTATTTACTATATGCCAATGTCATAAGATTTTCATGTATGCCCGGTTACCATAATATGTCTTATATGCATCATGATCACTAGATAAATATTACCAGCATACTAATCATGTATCAACATAATCTAAACCGGATATAAGTTTTCTTACTGATATACTTGCCATATGTCCTGAGAGTTCATATCCTCTCTAACCTGTTTCCCAATTTATTATCCCTTTATTTATAGCCCAAAAATAAACCTTGAGGACCCTGGATACACGAGTCAAATATGCACCGAAGTGCTTCCCACACATTTTATAAGGCTATGCTTACCATAATGCCCGCACATTTATAAGGCTGTTCTTACCATAATACCTGCACATTTATAAGGTTGTGCTTACCATACACTAAGTGTCCTTTATGTACACTATAGTGCTATCCCGGTTATGCAGCGTGTTACTGGACTCTATGGCATGCCAACTATATCCTGTCCTTCAATTGAGTTATTTGGGTATAATTTTCGTATTTAATCCATTCATGGCAATGTATATCAATTTAAATTACATTAGGCAGTTCATACCCGAAATAACATTCATAGCATATCATCATCAATAACTAGTGATCAATGCATTTGTTTTCAACCTTTGACATATTTAAAATATGTTAAATATATGATCAATGACATAATTATCATGACAATATATAAACTAGGTAGACTCATCGCAAGTCTTACCGGTGATGTATAAAACATCCATGTATAATGTTATGCATGCATTGCACTCACCTGGGTGATTTATTAACACGCCTCACTAAATTCTACTCGATCCTTTCCTTTATAGAATCTCGACCCTTCTTTGATTCGGTCTTGACTTTATTTATCACATGAATAAGATAAAATATTCGTTAGATTCGAATCTAACCATACCTTAACTATGCTATCTAATATAATCATTTAAATATAAAATCTCCAAATATTTTTCCTCTATTGCTTGTATTTTTCAAAAACTTATTATGGTCCCTAGTGACCAATTTGAACTTCCAATAATTCTTCCGAGCTTGCTAACTATCATTTAAACACAAAATGTTTCAAATTCCATTTTTAGACTGCTTGCGCTACCTTCAAAGATTTACTTATACCGGGCAGAATAAATACCGGATCTTAATTTCCTTTATAGCGGAGAAACTAGATTCGATAACGGTTCTAACGGTATAAGCCACATAAATTAATAAAATTTAAAGAAATTATGAAAGTTCTTCAAACTCCTGTCACAAACTGTTCAGGCAGAAAACTGCTCTATAATTTTTTTCTGACCTTCATTTGATTAAAAATTCATATCTTTTTACTTGGAACTCGAAATCAGTTTCTGTTTGTTGGAGGCGAAACTAGACAAACACATCTTTACAACGGTATAAAATTCATCATCTAACCATTTTTGTAGAATTTATGGTGAATTTTCAAAGTCATTGCCAAAATTCAATCTTCTTCATAGCTTTCCATACTAAACTTCTAATTTCCACCAACTTATTCATATTTTTGTACTTGTCAATTTAGTCCCATCATTTGCTTTAAACCATCAATTCATCAAATAATTATTCAAAATAATTTCCCTCTAATTCTCTTTCTTTGCCCAAAATAGTCACTAAAACGCAAAGGTAAGGATTCAAACTTCTTAACTTTGCAATTTAGTCCTCAAATCAACACTACTATCTTAATTCTATTATTTTAAATAAAAATTAGATTTAATCCCCATCCAAGAATTCATTTCCTATTTGGTCACTTGATTTTGACAATTTGTCAAAACGGTCCCTAATTCAATTCAACAACGGTTTAGCATTCCAACATCAATTTCACATCTCCAACATCATTAATTACATAAATACGCTCAAATTTCAAAATTTTAGATTTGGTCCCTTAACTTTAAAGCTTTTCGAATTGGTCCCTATAATTTTAACTTAGGGTTTTACTTCTAAACAACAAAGCATGCTTACTAGATCATTAATCTAACATTACAAACCCTAAGTTAAACTTAAATCCATAGACCATATTCCTCTCCATACAAACCAAAATATGTAGGATTTAAATCCTAACTCACTAACATGATTTTAACATCATATAAGCTTGATTCCAACTTAAATTCAACCATGGAATCATAAAATATCAAAAGCCCCAATTTTGTTCATAAACCCTAATTTCCTTTTCATGCAAAATTGTCATCAATCAAACATGTATTCCCTGAATTAATTATATCAAAATATAGAGCTTGAAGAGTAGAACGACTTTGCAATTCGAAAGATTACCTGAAAATCGAGTTTCGGGGCTTAAATCGAGCTTGGAAAATTTTCTTCTTCTTTCTTCTCTTTCTTCACGTTTCAAGGCTGGAAAATATGAGATTTGTTCATCTTTTAACTATTTGCAACTATTAAATGAATTTTAAATTCATTTAAATAGTGAAATTACCAATTTAGCCTTTAAATCCAATGGCTAATTTAATCTTATCTAAAATCAAGGGCCAAGATTAAATCCATGTATATTTCATCTTCCAAAAATGTCCTCAACATTTCAAAAATATTTCAAAATTGCCATCCTTACCAAATGACCAATTTGCCCTCCAACTATTCTTTATTTACTAGTTTATTTCAAAATTGCCATTCCATTAGAATCTAACCAAATTAGTTCCTTCTCAACCGGAAACTATTCCATAAGTATCATTTTATGATTTTCCATGGCTTATAGAACAGCCTTTGAAATTTCAATTCAATCCGACTTCTCGATATTCACAAAGCACTTCTACTACGATTTTACCTTTACCTAGCTATCGGATCTATTCCGAAAATTCCATATTTTCATAATGTTCCTCATATCATCATCCTTCATCAAATGAACTAAATTTAATCTTGAGTTAGTAGTTTACCAACTTTGCCCTTGTGATTTTCCATGCTTACGATCTTTGCCCTTTTTCATCCAATGGCTCATATTTAGCATGGAAAATCAACTTAAATCCAAGGGCTCAAATTCTTCCAACACAAAGAAAATATCTTAAACATGTAAAATTAAATAATCAACCTTGGCTTATCATCCTTCAAAATATCCTGGATATTCGATTCGATCCGAATATTCTTCCAAACTTTATCGCTTTATAGCCGAAAATATAAGCTCCGTACGAAAAATCTGAGTAACACGGAAAGGTGACTCTTGGGGTGAACTATTCATTTATGGGGTTAAAATACATAACTTTTGAAAATTACACTTTGGTCCCTAAACTTTTCCAAAGTTTACACTTTAACCCCCCTAAACTTTCAAATTTTACATTTTGGTCACTAATAAAAAATTGGGATATTACAGAATTTATGTAATTAATGATGTTGGAGATGTGAAATTGATGTTAGAAGGCTAAACCGATGTTGAATTGAATTAGGGACCATTTTGACAAATTGTCAAAATCAAGTGACCAAATAGGAAATGAATTTTTGGATGGGGATTAAATCTGATTTTTAGTTAAAATAACAGAATTCGGGTAGTAGTATTGATTTGAGGACTAAATTGTAAAGTTAAGAAGTTTGAATTCTTACCTTTGCATTTTAGTGACTATTTTGGGGAAAGAAAGAAAAATAGAGGGAATTATTTTGAATAATTATTTGATGGAGAAGATGATGAATTGGTGGTTTGAAGCAAATATTGCGACTAAATTGATAAGTAGAAAAATAAGAAGAAGTTAGTATAAATTAGAAGTTTATTATGGAAAGCTATGTAGAAGATTGAATTTTGGCAGTGACTTCGAAAATTCACCATAAATTCTACAAAAATGCTTAGATGATGAATTTTATACCGTTGTAAATATGTGCTCGTCTAGTTTTGTTTCCATCAAACGGAAACTGATTTCGAGTTTCGAGTTAAAAGATATGAATTTTTAATCGAATGAAGGTCAGAAAATTTACAAAGCAGTTCCGGTCAGAACAACACTGTGACGGGAGTTTGAAGAATTTTCATAATTTTTTTAGATTTTATTAATTTTTTTGGCTTATACCGTTATAACCGGTATCGAATCTAGTTTTTCCAGTATAAAGTAAATTAAGATCCGGTATGTATTCTGCCCAGTATGAGCAAATCTTTGAAGGTAGCGCAAGTTGTCATAAAATGGAATTTGAAACATTTTTGTATTTAAATGTGAGTTAGCCAGCTCGGAAGAATTATTGGAAGTTCAAATTGGTCACTAGGAACCATAATGAGTTCTTGAACAATACAAGGAAGAAAGGAAAATATTTGGAAATTTTATATTCGAATAATTATATTAGACCGCGTGTTTAAGGTATTGTTAGATTTGAATCTAACAAATATTTTTATCTTATTCATGTGATTAATGAAGTCAAGTTTGAATCAAAGAAGCTTTGAGGTTTCATAAAGGAAATGATCGAGTAGAATTTAGTGAGGCATGCTAATAAATGGCCCATGTGAGTGCAATGCATACATAACATGATACATGGATGTTTTATACATCAACGGTAAGACTTGCGATAAGTCTACCGGGTTTCTATGTTGGCTTGTTATTTATGTAATTGATCATATATTTGAATATTTTAAATATGTCAAAGGTTGAAAAAAAATGCATTGATCACTAGTTATTGATGATGGTATGCTATGAATGTTATTTCGGGTACGAACTGCCAATGATAAATTATATTGATATACATTGCCATGGATAGAATAAATATGGAAATTATGCCCAAATAAGTCAATTGAGGGACAGGATATAGTTGGCATGCCTTAGAGTCCAGTAGCACGCTGCATAATCGGGAATTCGGGATAGCACTATAGTGTACCGAAAGGTCACTTAGTGTATGGTTAGCACAACCTTATAAATGTGCGGGAATTAGCACTTCGGTGCATATTTGATTCGTGTATCCAGGGTCCTCATAGGTCTATATTTGGGCTATAAATTTGGGCTATAAATTCGGGTTATAAATTCTGGCTATAAATTCAGGCTATAAAATCGGTCTATGAAATCGGGTATCCGGTTTATATAAACACTCGAGGCAAATGGCAAGTATATCGGTAAGAAATTTATATTTGATTTATATTATGTTGATACATGATTAGTATGATGGTACACTTATCTAGTGATCATAATGCATTTATGCATATACGACATATTATGACAACCGGGCAAGCATGAAAATCTTATGACATTGGCATAGAGTAAATAATTACTAATGCAATGTGAAAGTTGATGCATTGGTATATATCATGCTATATAAATGTAGCTATGAAGTTGAATAAAATTTAAATTATTGTTATTAACTTCATTTATTGCCTCACTAAGTTCGTACTTAGCGTGTGTTTGATTGTACACACGTAGGTAAATCAAGATGAGAGGGAGAAAAGCATTGCATCAATATTGGAAAGCTCAACAGGTAATCACAGTAATGACATCCTAATTAAGGTTTGATTATTATAGTGGCATGTATACTTGCTAAACCTATTTGAGTGTGATTGACCTTTAAAGTTCGTTATGGTTTCAAGATAATTGGCGTTTCTGGAAAGATTCAAGGTTAAGAATAACCTTAAGTGATGAGTAGCATGTTAAGATAATTAATTTATGATTGGAACTCGAACAAATAATTCAAGTCAATTTTAAATAAAATTAAGCGTGCTTGGGTTAGAGAAATTTTAAGATGGGTGACCATTGGGAAGTTTTCTGAAAATTTTAATTTACCCTGATTTTTGGATTAAAGAAGTTGTAACATTTTCGACTCGTACCCGGTGTACGAATACGAGAAAGGGGTGTTACAGAATGATTCACCCTCTCTATTCTTCGAATAACGCTCAAAATTTATCCGCTCTATTTGATCACGAGACCCCTTATCCATTATGATCGCCTTCTACAGTGATGACCACTTGAGAAATAAATGACCCTATGTTATGCCATGAAAATGCAATGCAAAACGAACATAGAAGGAAAAAATAAACACAAAAAACTATGTCAATGTAGAAAAATAATTAAGCAATTAAAACAAATAAAATGCCAACTAATAAATAAAGGCAGTAAATTAAAACAATTAAATTATACAATTAAAACATACATAGACAAACAAAAATACGAAAAAAACAAACAAATAAAGCCTAAATCGAGTTACTACTAAACAGACAGAATACCGGTATAGCTCTAACAGGTGGGCTCCTATGGTTCACTCTATGCGGTTAGGTTCTAAACTAAACGGTACTCGAACTATCGCTTCGACATCGATTCGAGGGAATACGACCCTTATACCATACGGAGGTGAAAACCTCACGAAATATAAGGACCGGATTTCGAAAGTGAATTACAACACTATACGGAGGTGAAAACCCCACGAAGCAAAGTAATCACTCCCACTTAAGGGTTCTATGACTACTATATGATGACAATTTATAGCAAACATTATGCAAAATCAAACAAGGTTTAGAAATTAAAAATTAAAATAAATCGAATTTAAATTTTCTTTAATAATTACGATACGAACCCAACTAAGGCTTAACTCCTTTTTTATTTTGAAAACAAAATTTTGGTCCCCAACGGAGTCGCCATGCTATAGCGACTATTTTATCTGGGTCGCTACGAAAAATTAGGAAATCGTGTATGGGGGTATTCCCTCTTTTATTGAAAAATATTTAAAAAGGTCATTCTTTAAAAACTCGTATTTTAAAAATAGAGTCGCCACCGGCCACTGTGGTAGGCCGGACACCATAAAACAAAAACTAGAGATTTTTAAAAAATTTTGGGTTCGGGAGTTGGTTATGGATGGGGAAGGGTTAACACCCCCACACCACCCAAAATTGGTACCTAACGGGTTCGTATCATATTTATTAAGAAAAATATAAATTTGGTTTAATTTAATTTTAATTTCTAAAAATGCACGTATGCATGACAATATTAAATTTGCCTCTATATCCATGGTACCAAAGGAGATGACACCCGGAGACCGGGATGACACTCCCACTAGAATACCGGGATAAAAGCCTAATACTATATGCAACATAATATAAAATGCATGAACATGGCATTAATAAAAAAATCATAGTCTGAGGTACCAAAAGATATGACACCCAGAGATCGGGATGCCACTCCTAACTGAATACCGAGACCCTAAAAACTAAATCTAACATAACATACAAAATATATTTATTAAAAAATATGAAAATATTTAAAATCACAATCAAATAAACTATATATTACCCTATATCTAAACTAACATTAAATTAAAATAAATACAAAGATAAGGATCGAATTTTTACCCCACTAGAAGCTCGAATGAAAAACTTTGACCGACCCCCACCAAGATCTCCGTGCCATATTGTCATGGCCCAAAAATTAACTAGATCGGACCACAAAGGGACCCCGATCGAATAATGCCCTCGCCCCCCTAGCAAGCCGTGCTCGTGCTTGCTTTACCCCCAATTTTTGGGGATGCATTGGCCGATTTTTGCTTGTCATTTGCTTGCCCCCCACCGGCTATTTATAGCCAAATGGTGAGGTATGTGGCTATTTACGACCATTTTCTTTTTATACGTTTTGCCTCTTTTTTTTACCTTTTGCTTTTTTTGTTTTTGTTTTTTTAATATTATATATATTATCTTTATTTTTTTATATATTTTTTATCTATCTATTTTTTTATTATTTTGACCCTTTTTATTAATTTTTTATTAATAATATTACTATTAAAATAGTACTAATAATACTAAAATCCTGACAAAAATGAGTGATTACATGAGCCATTAATTCCGCAGAATGCTAGATCCTGTTTAATGAATCATTTGTCATAATGGGACATAAAACCCTAAAAGAGCCGCCTCTATACAAAGACAAGGATGACAACAATTGACGCAGGCATTATTGCAGGAAAAAAGCCCTTGTCTTCAGCATTAGAGAACCACCATTGTCGAAGGTCAAGAGAAGTTTCTAAGCATCACAAGCTATCGAGAGAGGCTTGAGGAGTTTGGAGCACTGTAACATCACTCACTGGCACAAAGAAGGATTCTTAGGACGCTTTGATTCTTTTCTATGTTGCTTTATTTGACTTTTATGAATTATTATTTTATTCGGATGGATATTATTAGCTCAAACATGAGCTAAATACTTTTTGGTTGGGTTTATCGTTTAAATACTTTGTTTAATTATTATTTAATGCTATAGCATCCTTTTTCTTATATATTCTATTCATTGATGTTAATGCTTAATCTTGTAAGAGCTAGCAAGACCAGCCTTTGGTTATGATTTGTGGCTTAATATCGAGAGAGTTAAGTTAGACCGTGTGAACAATGGCGCTTAAGCTGTTAACTTGAGTTCTAATCATGCTTAGACATAAGATTAGGGTTTCAACGACTAATAAGGAGAACTTAAATAGATAATAAGTTTGTTAGGGTTAACACAGACATGTATCGCCATAGTATTCTTTTATCAACTTCCAGCTTGACATAGTTTAGGAGTTTTTACAAAAACCCTATCGAGTAGATAAGTATTGTTTCACTGCTATAGCATCCGAGTAATATTTAGCATCATACTTAGCAGTAAACCCAACCATCCATTCATATTAGAAACCTCTATGAGCCAGCATCAGTTTGTTCTTCTTCAATAATTGTTTCAATTTACTTTTAGCTACATCATTACTTTATTGTTTTCATCACCTTCTCTTAATATGTGTTCTTTTTGTGTGATTACTTTGAGTTTATCACTCCAATCCCTATGGATACGATGCTCGATACTCATCATTATATTACTTGTGTGATTGGTAAACTTGCTCTAATTGTGCATACTATATTTCACGCATCAAGTTTTAGGTGTCATTACCAGGGATTTGCAATTGGTGATTTTAGCTTAGTATGTAACCCCCTTAGCCTGGCCTAGCTGAAACTGGACTAAAAGAGCCACATTAGGTTTGCCGAAGTAAACCCGAGCTAAAACCCTAAACTGAACCTATTTTTCTTTTTACCTTACCTAGATACGCTTTATTAAAGTCCTATGTGAGCATGACACATCGTTAGCTTTTCATATTAAACAGATTTTAAAACGAGAAACAATTACACAACGTAACACTTTAGGGACCAAAACACAAATTCCATAAATTCTCAGCAATTTTACATATTTAAGGTTACCAACCTTTAATTAGTCTAATTACATATATGTGGGTCAAATCCTATTTCAAAACACACTCGGACACAATTAATTTCATTCAACTCGAACAGGGACCAAATTGCAAGATTTCCAAACTTTAGCATCCTCATTTGGCACAAAACAGCATAGCGTACCGATATTGGCAAGGCCGTATCAATACAAGTTAACAGATAAAACGGCTGAGATTACTGATACACTTTGTCGCATACCGATACGGTATGTTGACCACCCTATACCGGTACAGCTTTAACTCATACCGATCCCCTTCAAATTTTCCAAAAACTCAGAATTCCAGTAACCAAAATACGTACCAATGCAGTACCTCGCGTATCGGTACGAGTAGCTATAACCGAAGGGGACGTACCAATCTTCAAACCCATGTACCGGAACAAACATACAGTTTCCTTAAGGAGTATCGATACGGTGGCACAATTTCCTTAAGGAGTACCGAGTCTAGTAAGCAAGCCTCTACTTTATTTGTCAAATGAATCATCTTATATTGTTGCCTTGTTGTACGTGGTAGTCTGCCGAGTTAAGCCGAGGGGATCCAGATCTTTAATTGATTTTTCTTTTACCTTCATTAAGTTGTTATTTGCCTTCACATCAGTCTTATATTCAATCATTTTATTCTTCCTTTACATTTACAATTACGCTCACAATCCTTTGATTTTCAGAATTACTTGCAGTGATATAAGATTACAACTAAATACCTATAATCGCGGGATTGATATCTAACAGAATATACCTGTTAACTATATTTGCATCGATAGTGTACGCTTGCACATTTTCTGTGATGTTAAATCACCGATCAAGTTTTGACGCTACTGCCGGGTATGGCATTATTTAATGCTTATGTTTTTGTTTGCAATTCCATTTTCTTTTCTTTAGTTTGTAGTTGTTACTAATCCTTTTTTGTTATTTTCTTTTCTCTTTATTAGCATCTTTGGTGTTGTATGACCAAAAGTTCTGCCACACCACTTATCATACCTGATCCAAAAGTTGAACGGACTTTTAGACGAAGACTTAGAGAACAAAGTGAAATAGAAAGATGGGTCAACAATTAGGGTATCTTGATGGTGCTCCACATGATCATAGAAATCCATCGTTACATCCACTAGTTCAAAATAGAACAAACCGAGAGGCTGTAGTTCCTCCATTGGATGATTTACAACCAAGAGTTGTTCGACAACCTATTCAAGCTTGAAATTTTAAGTTGAAGCGACCGTGTTCCAAATGCTCAACTCGAATGGGCAGTATGCAGGGTTGCCACATGAAGATGCTAGATAGCATATTCAACCCCTTTTTATTAATTTGTGTTTCTTTTAGTCAATGTTGCTCGTAATAAGTGCTACGCAATTGTGCAAGTATACACGTTGCAAGTTAGAGTATAAAAGATATCATATCCAGAGGGATTGGTGCCACTTCAAGAATCTAGTCTCTTGCACTGTGAAAAGTAAAAACACAAATAAAAGATTATAGGAGTTTTAACTAATAACTAATCTAGAAAGCAATAAAGTAAAAGAATAGATGAGATCAAATGAGAGAGATAGGCCAGGTTATCGTAAGTTGAGGTGTGATAGCCGATTGGATCGTCTTGGTAAAAGAGTGCACGGGCAACTCAGTTGTCGTGGCAACTTGCACAACGGGGTTGCCTTGGCAACTAATCGATGGTTGCGTGGGCGACTAGTTGGGCAACTACTTGGGCTTCTGGGCAGCAACCTTCAAGGTTCGGAAAAGCGTTCTTCAATGGTTTCTTCTTATCCCTAAGTCGAAACTCTAGCTACTTGTGCATGCCTTGATAATACATCCCTGCGTGAATCAAGGGTGAGCAACAACCAATCTTGCGCTCCTCTTAGCCGTTGAAATCCTTGACTTATTCCTAAGCCGGATTAATCTTCACCATCAATAG
This sequence comes from Hibiscus mutabilis, assembly GCA_019671005.1. NCBI lineage: Eukaryota > Viridiplantae > Streptophyta > Magnoliopsida > Malvales > Malvaceae > Hibiscus > Hibiscus mutabilis. The sequence goes on from CM033728.1 coordinate 34,622,479, forward strand.
ATTGAATAAAGATCATATTCATTCGTTTATTGAATCTAACTCTCCCGATATTAGATAAATAGATGAAATCACGAGATCCTCTCTTAATTCACTCGCAAACAAGAATAAGAACCAAGAATGAATAAACCTTGAACAGAAAAGTGCAAACTCTTATTACCTAAACAAAATCCAATAGTTTCTCACAACCACAAAACACAATAACCATAGCCAAATAGATTTAGTTCATGGCTAGGTTCCAAAGAAACACAAGATAAATAATCCCTAGCATGAACCCAATCGAACAAGAAAGAAAAGGATGAAGAAGGAAGCTTGTCAAAATCCTCCTTGCCCTAGATGCTTGTCGAAAATTCTCTCCTCTTGCCCTCCTTGGAGTTGTCGAAATTCCCCTCTCTTGCTCTCCTTAGATTGTCGAAATTCCCTTCTAATTTATAGGGCTAGGTCAAAGTCCTTCTTTGAGGAGGAAGTTAAGTTGGAATTAAATTATCTTTAAAGAATATAATTCTTTATTATAATTATATTCCTACTAGAACTTCTCCTATCTTCTTGGAATTTAATTCTTCTTTAATCTCTTCATGGAAATCAAATTCCTTTGGGATTGGGCTTTGCTCCACGTCATCTTGGGCTTGTCTAGTCATCAATTTCGACTACCATATCACCTTTGCTCTTGTCGACAATTGCCCTGGCAACTGGCTCGGCGTCTCCTTCATGCATTGCCCTGGCAACTAGCTCAGAATCTCCTTCATGTATTGCCCTGGCAACTAGCTCTAGCCTTGCTTTGGCAAGTGATCCTGCACATACACACAAAACACACCAAAACAACATCTTTTCCCACAAAAACTACCAAGTTATGTAATCAAGCTCAACGATGGAAGGAAACATGGATTAATGCATGAATGGCTAATTATGCAACTAATATGAGCCTAAGTCTAACAATAATATGAGTAAAAAGGGTAAGAAAAATAGTACTTTTGAACACTTATCACACCCCAAACTCGAACTATTGCTTGTCTTCAAGCAATGCAAACTCATAATTACCTGCCAAGACTTCAATTTTCACAAACTTAGCTTTGAACTTGATTTCAATTCTCTGAACCGGGGCACAAATTATGATTGGCTTTTTATTTTTCGAAAAACTTAGGAGTTACTCGAAACAAACTATAATGCTTGTGAGTGTGCGAGTTGTGTGTGCAAGTTGATTTTTCGGATTCTATGCAAACAAGAGGTTTTCAAATTACTTCATTGGGTTCTTTTTAACATGTTTTAACTAGAGCCAGTTTTGGGCACCTCTAGTGTTTTGTTTTTAGTTTTCTTAAGTTAATTTATTCGACTAGAGCGATTTGGGCACCTCTAGCGATCAATTTTTTTAACATAATAGAGCCAGTTTTAGCACCTCTAGTGATCAATTTTTTTAGCACATGCTAGAGCCAATTTCGGGCACCTCTAGCATTCATCCAATTTTTATTCTAATACCCCAATTAGTTAATTATCAACCTAAGTTCACTAGAATTCCTTAAATCAATCAAACCACAACAGTGTTTCATCAAATTTAGCATCATAGTAAAATTCTAAGTTTTTACATGGTTATCCTAGAATAAAAATTCTATCAATTAAGTGCATTGGCAAAGTCATCATCGAATATTCATCAAATCTAGGCAATTCTTGTTTCAGCTAAAGGCATGGCAAGCAATTTATGTATCCTAAATGTAATACTTAAGATGAATGTAACTAAACATGGTAACTACTAGTAACAATCCCCCCAACTCGAGTGAGGCATTGTCCTCAATGCATGCATTAAAGAAAAATAAAAATAACGAAAAATAAAATGCATACGAGGACTTACTCCGAGAGTTCGTCATCGTAGATGATTAGTTTCCTTTTAGTCGGTGTCTTGATTCTCTTGCTTGAACGCGATGGTTGTTTTCTTGTTGCCGGTGGTGGAATCAATCCTCGTACGGGGTTGTCCTCATCGTCCTCTTCATCAATGTTATTAGCTTTTTGCTTGGAGGATTCAATTGGTGCGGTCTTTGTTGGTGCAATGGAGGACTCGTCCGAATCTGAAAAATCATAGAATGATTCCGTAGGAGTTGATTCGGGCATAGGTGTTTTACCTTTGGCTTTTGCAGTGGTTGCCGGGACGTCTTTAGCTTTGGTTGTCGTGGCATCAGCTTGTGCAGGCACGATGTAGGTTGCTGCGGCATCATCATCATTCGGTTACCGTGGTGGCTTCTTCATTGGTTGTCGGGGCAAGGATTTCGGCAGGAAAGATTGGGAACAACACGTGATTGTCCGGGTACTTTTCTAGGATAACTTGGGTGATGGCATTGTTGTGCTCCTTCATGTACCGCATGAACATTAGTTGCTGGTCTTCAATTTGCCTTACGTGGCTTGCCAATGGTTGCAAGAGTGCTTCAAAGTGTCCCGGGTTGATGGCCGAGTTGCCCGGCGTTAGGGTGCTTGGGCATTAGGGATTGCCGGGCGGCAGAGTTGCCGTGGCAATTGGAGGCCTTGAAGATTTTCCCCCCGTCTCTCCCATTAGCTTTGGTTTGTGCTTGATTCCAACCGGACTTTGGTAGGGTCTTTTCATCGGTGGACTCACTTGGGACATGCATCTCCTTGCAAAGATTAGAAATTAAGCAAGGGAAGAAAAGAGAACCCTTATCTTTTGAGCTGCATACAAAAAAATCATCACAAATAATTTTTCCAATGTTAATGATGCAATTATGCAAAATAGAATGTATGATCAAAAGACATGGTATATCAACGGTAGTGTTGTGTGTGTGGGCATTAAAGAAGTTTTAACAAACTTATTCCATAGTTTTGCCTCGGGTTTAAGCCGAAGGCGATTTTACCGTGCCCTTGTATTTACCATCGCTCCAATGAGTTCCCGGTTGAGTGAGTTCTTGAAGCACCTTGTCGAGTTGTTTGGGAGTGATTTGATCAATGAAGGCTTGATGCTTATCCTTCTCAATGTAAATCCCGTAAAAAGGTGTTGACGCTTTTGGGACTTATGAGTATGGCCTTGTCACAAACAAAAATATAAGGATTATCCGGGTTAGGTGATTGAACATAGAATTCTCTTACCCATGAGATGTTACCCGGCTCGGTTGATGGCAAAAGATTTGCCACTTTTGATGTGCAATCCTCTCAAGATGAATGGTTCAAGGCCAAAATCTTGATGAGAGTTGGAGTATTCAAAGCCTTGTTCTTCATGAATCTTTTGACTTTCAAACTTGGATTGAAATCTTTCTTGAACCACCGTGTAGCAAACTTCTTGTATCTTGGTTCTTTGGAGGAACTTGGATGAACTAAAAATTAATTTTGGATGCCATGGATGATCTTGGTTGTGAGTTTTGTAAAAACAAATAAAAGAAAAGAAACTAAAAAGTTGCAAGATAAAAAGTAGGAATAGGTTAAGGGTGATGGGTTTTATAGAAAAGATAGGTGGTAAATATGGTGGGTGGGTTTAGAGGAAAATGAAAAAAAGGTTTTGGTTTAGGAGAGGGTGACGGCAAGGGGGTTTGATTAGGGTAAATTAGAGGCTTTATATAAGCCTTAGATTCAGCCCATTAGTTTCCTTTTGTTGAAGATGTTTTCCTTCTTGGATTAAAATTCCTCTTTATCTTAAACTTTTTCCCTACAATTCAAAGACAAATCAAATAAGGATTAAAATTAAAGATAAACTAATAAAAGAAAATAAATAAAGATGTATAAAGGGATTCTTAAACTTAAAAAAATAAAATCTATCCTAAAAAATTAAATATAATCGGAAAAAAAAAAAAATAAAAATTCAAAAAAAATAAAATAAAAATTATTAAAAAAAAAAAAAATAAAATAAATAAAAAATAAAAATAAAAAAAAATATCAAAGGGAGAGCATACTCATGCATCTCCTAAGTTGACCCCTTCTTTGTTACGTTCCACATGGGCACCATTGTAGTGCTTCAATCTTTGTCCATTAACTTTGAATTCATGGTTGTCAGAGATGGACTTGATTATCACAGCACCATGGGAGAATGGTTTGACGACTTCGAATGGTCCCGACCATCTTGATTTTAGCTTTCCCGGGAAAAGTTTTAGCCGAGAATTGAATAAGAGAACTAGTTGCACTGGCATGAATTGCCGCGGTAATAGTTTCTTGTCATGCCATTGCTTTGTTTTCTACTTGTAGATTCGTGCATTGTTATAGGCGAGTGCATGAAATTCTTCTATCTCATTGAGGTCCAACAAACACTTTTGTCCGGCACTTTCCCAATCTATATTCACGGTCTTGATTGCCCAGTATGCCTTGTGTTCGATTTCCACCGGTAGATGGCATGTTTTGCCATAGACAAGTCGGAAGGGGGACATACCTAAGGGTGTTTTGAATGCAGTGCGATATGCCCAAAGTGCGTCATCTAGTCTTAATGACCAATCCTTCCTAGAGGGATTTACAACTTTCTCGAGTATACCCTTCAATTCCCGATTGAAATTTCATTTGCCCGTTGGTTTGTGGGTGATATGCCGTGGCGATCTTGTGTGATATGCCAAGCGTTGCAACATCTTGGCAATTAGTCTGTTGTCAAAATGCTTGCCTTCACATCACCGATAATTGCTCTCGGCATCCCAAACCGTAAATATGTTTTTCTCGCAAGAATCGCTGCACGCTTGGAATCGTTGTTGGGAACTACGGCTGCCTCAACCCATTTAGACACGTAGTCGAGGCAAGTAAAATGTAGAGGTTGCCAAATGAAGATGGGAAAGGTCCTATAAAATTGATCCCCCATACATCGAACAATTCCACCTCGATGATGTTCTAGAGTGGTATCTCATGTCGTCTAGAGATATTGCCCGTCCTCTGGCAATGATCACATTGCTTGTAAAAGTCTTGGGCATCTTTGTACAATGTTGGCCAATACAAACCGGATTGCAAAACTTTGGCCGCGGTACGAGTTCCTCCAAAATGTCCTCCATAGGGTGAAGAATGGCATTGTTGGAGTACATTCTGCTGCTCTTCTTTAGGGACACATCGGCGTATAACCTGATCTGCACATTGTTTAAACAAAAGAGGCTCGTCCCAAAAGTAATGCTTAGCATCACGGCGAACCGCTTCTTCCCTTGGTGAGTAATGTCATAAGGTAAAATACCACAAACAAGGAAATTAATTAAATCCAGCGTATTGTGGTATATTGTCGAGGCATGTGCCGCCGTGGGCGATCGCTCCCCAAATTGCCGAGGCGTGCGCATCAAAGGCTGCCGGGCGCCGAGGGTTGCCGAGGCGTCTTGGCGTCCATGGTTGCTTGGCGAGGCGCCGAGGGTTGCCGAGGTGTGCACGTCTATGGTTGCCGAGGCATACGCGTCTGGTTGTTGCCGAGACAACTAAAATTTGTTCATCCGAGAATGCATCGCATATCTCTAGATCCGCATCCTCCTCCTATTGCGTTCTAAACGTGATAGGTGATCGCCACTTGATTTTCTGTTCTTTTCCTGTCCCTTAATTTCAATATCAAATTCTTGTAAAAGTAATATCCAACGAATCAAACGAGGTTTGGCATCCTTTTAGCAAATAGATATTTGATTATCGAATGGTCCGTATGAACAATTACCTTTGTACCAATCAAATAGGATCGAACTTGTCAAATGCGAAAAACTACAAACTAGTAACTCTTTCTCCGTTGTTGTGTAATTCACTTGAGCACTATTAAGAGTTTTACTAGCGTAGTATATCACATGGAAGGTCTTACCGCTGCGTTGGCCTAGGATCTGCTCCTACCGCAAAATCACTTGCATCACACATGAGCTCAAAAGGTAGCGCCCAACTGTGGAACGACAATGGGTGCTTTGGCAAGCTTTTCTTTAGGGTTTTCAATGCTTGGGTGCAAGAATCATCAAAATCAAAGACTTTATCCTATTCAAGCAAATTGCACAAGGGTTTAGTGATTTTAGAAAAATTATGAATGAACCTCCTGTAAAAACTCGCATGTCCAAGAAAACTTGAATTCCTTTAACCGAACTTGGTGGGGGTAATCTCTTGATCACGTCCACCTTGGCTTTGTCTACTTCAATTCCCTTGGATGAAATCTTGTGGCCGAGCACTATTCCTTCATCTACCATAAAATGGCATTTCTCCCAATTGAGGACTAAATCAGTTTCTTCACATCTTGCCAACACCCTCTCTAAATTGCCGAGACAACCGTCGGTCATTACTAAAAACAAAAAAATCATCCATGAAGATATCAAGGAAGTCTTCGACCATGTCCAAAAGAGTGCCATCATGCATCTTTGGAAGGTTGTCGGGCGTTACAAATCCGAACGGCATCCTTCGGAAGGCATAAGTACCGTATGGGCATGTGAAGGTTGTCTTTTCTTGATCTTCCGGTGCTATGGCAATTTGATTGTAACCTGAATAACCATCAAGAAAATAATAAAAGGGTTTACCCGCAAGACGGTCAAGCATTTGATCAATAAAGGGTAATGGAAGTGATCTTTCCTAGTGGCTTTGTTTAGCTTTCGATAATCCATACAAACCCTCCAACCGGTCACACCCTGGTTGGAATGAGTTCATTGTTTTCATTACTTACCACCGTTATACCTCCCTTTTTTCGAACACATTGTACTTGGACTTACCCATGTACTATCGTAGATAGGGTATATAATGCCGGTGTCAAGCCACTTGATGATTTCTTTCATTACAACCCCTTTCATGGCATGATTCAGTCTTCTCTAGGCCTTAATTGAAGGTTTGTGATCATCTTCCAACAAAATCTTGTGCATGCACACCGCCGGGCTAATTCCTTCAAGTCGGCAATTGTCCACCCTATTGCCTTTTTGTGTAGCTTCAACATCTTGATCAGCTTCTTTTCTGCTCAGTCTGTAACTTAGAAGAAATAATTACAGCAATGTATTATCGGTTCCTAAGTATGCATATTTTAGTTGTTCGCAATTGTTTCAACTCAAGAATCGGTGGTTGTTCAATAGAGGGTTTTTCGAGTTTACCTTCCTTACCCGAGTAATCCAAAGGGTTCAAAGTATGTACCGGGTCGATTGACTAGCCAATTTGCCTCTTCTTGTTGTTCCTCATCGACCGTTCTTCATACTCCTCAATTTCCTCTTGATCGGCAATGTAGTTGCCGAGGCAACTAAATTCCTCGTCGGTTAAACTCTCGCGTGGCATGAAGAAGTTGGCATTCTTCTCGATCATCGGCATGCCTTAGTGTTTGGAACACATTTAGTTTAACTTGCTGGTCATTCACCCTCATTGTGAGTTCTCCCTTTTCAACATCGATCAAGGTTCTCCTTGTTGCTAGGAATGGTCTCCCGAGAATGATGGGTGCATGCTCATCCGCTTCAAAATCCAAAACAATAAAGTCAACGGAAAAAATAAATTTATCAACTTTTACCAAGATGTCCTCGATTTTTCCCTCTGATGCACATAGGATCTGGTCTTAATAGCTGTAGCATAATCATTGTAGGTCTTGCCTTCCCGATTCCTAGTTTCTGAAAAACCGATTTAGGCATCAAGTTTATGCTAGCCCCAAGGTCGCATAATGCTTTCCCGACATAGTGATTTCCAATGGAACAGGTATTGTGAAACTTCCGGGATCCTTCAACTTGGGTGGCATACGATTGTGCAACATTGCCATGCATCCCTCTCAATGCAACTGCTTCAAACTCTCCTAGCCTTGTTCTCTTGGACACAATGTCTTTAAGAAACTTGGCATAGTTTGGCATTTGTTCAATTGCATCCACCAATGGCAAGTTGATGTGGACTTGCTTTAGGATATCAAGAAACTTCTTGAATTGGTATTCTTGCTTTTGTCGCTTCAACCTTTGTGGGAATGGTGGTGGAAGTCGGATATCTTCGATCTTTCATTGGTTTGGAACCCGATTGACGGCATTGCCGGGACAACCGGAGTTGCCGAGGCATTATCAATTGGGGTTGTCGAGGCATGCTTATCACAAGTTGTCGAAGCATCCTTATCGCTCGGTTGCCGAGGCATGCTTATTGCCGCCGCTGCGGCAATTCCCGGTTCAAAGATCCGAGGCTTTGCCGCTAGGTTCATCTTGATCTTTTTGTGGAGTTTTGTTTGATGAGCGGGTTTGAGCCTCTCTAAGTTGTTGGCCACTTCTAGTGGTGATCGCCTTACATTGCTTCATGGCCAGCCTTCTTCTTGCGACTTCAAGATCGCTAGGTAAACCTCCTTGCGGTCTAGTATTCAGATTTTGAGCAAACCGTCCGACTTGATTTTCCAATGATTTGATTGCCGCCTTGGTTTTGCAATCTCATCTCGGTCCTATTAATAAAAGCATCAGTTCTTTTATGAAGTTACTATTCTCAGCCATATAAGATTCAGTTTTCATCATAAAAGCATTTAGAGAATTTTCCAAAGAACTAGATGTTGTCGGTTGTTGCCGCGGTAATTATTGCCGTGGCATATTCTCGCTGAAATCCGATGCTTGTGCATTCTGATTGTTCTGGTTTAGAGCATTGTTGGGATTACTCCATGAAAAATTCGGTGCTTCTTCCAAGTCGGATTGTATGTATTGACATCACATTGTTGTTCCGATTGTAATTCCCCACATAGAAGCTGGATTCCGGATTCTCGCATACATTCGTAAGAATCATGGTTATCACCACATAACTCACAAAAAGAATCCATTACCTTGACTTCATGTGTGTTGTTTGGTTTTTTGCATGTTCGACCATCTTGGTTAAAGTGGCCAATTGTGCCAAATTGAATCTCGATGATCCTAGTTCATGTATTGTGGCTTACGCCTAACTCTCCTCTTCTAGTAGATGGGAATTGATAATCATTCTTGGCCAGCCTATTTAAAATTTGCATTGCTTCCTCCGGCGACTTATCTAGGAGTATGCCGCTTGTCGAGGCATCTAGCATCATCCTTGTTGGTGTATTCACGGCGTTGTAAAACATTGTTACTTGAGTCCACACCGAACCGTGTAGGGGGCATTTGTGTAGAAGTTCTCTATATCGCCCCAAGCCTCGTACATGGATTCATCATCCGCCCGCCAAAAAGAAGTAATGTCGTTACAAAGCTTATCACCAAATTTGTAGGATTAAACCGAGCAAGGAAATCACGACAAAGATCGGTCCAAGATGCTATTGATCCGCAGAATGCTATTCAACCATGCTTTCGCCCTATCCTCAAAGAATAGGGAATAATCTTAATCGTAAGACATCGGGGTGACTCGCGTATTTTGAACGAGTTGCAAATCTCGAGGAAAGATTTCAGATGTTGTCGCATCTTCGCTTGTTGAGCCACCAAATTGACCAATTGTGTTGATCATATTAAACATTACCGGTTTTAACTCAAAGTGGTCGGCTTCAATTTCAAAAAGACAACTCCCGGATTAAGTCCATCAAGATCTTCTTCAAGATAGTCTCGAATAGTTCTATATTTGCAAGAATCACTCCTCCTCCCGCCGGAACATCTTGATTCATATTGCCGCCTTGATTAGCCATTGCTACTCTTATCCTTCGCCTAAGTCTTTGTAAGGTTCGTTCGATTTCTAGATCAAAGGGATATTCTCGTAGTCGGTCTCGCCGTCATATACCAATGCAAAACCAAAGTTTGTTAGCCCTTTGAATCTTAAACAAGAAAAGTAAAAAGAAAGTGCAAGAAAATAAAAACAAAGTCGCTATTGCTAATCCTCGCAAACGGCGCCAAAAAACTTGTTGCGCTGTAATAATAAGTGCTACGCAAATGTGCAAGTATACACGCTTGCAAGTTATAGTATAAAAGATATCGCCTCCACAGGATTGGTGCCACTTCAAGAATCTAGTCTCTTGCAATCAGAAAAAGTAAAAACACAAATAAAGGATTATAGGAGTTTAACTAATAACTAAACTAGAAAGCAATAAAGTAAAAGAATAGATGAGATCAAATGAGAGAGATAGGCCAGGTTATCGTGAGTTGAGGTGTGATAGCCGATTGATCGCCTTGGTAAAAGAGTGCACGGGCAACTCAGCTGTCGTGGCAACTTGCACAACGGGGTTGCCTTGGCAACTAATCGATGGTTGCCCGGGCAACTAGTTGGGCAACTACTTGCGCTCTCGGGCAGCAACCTTCAAGGTTCGGCAGAGCGCTCTTCAATGGTTTCTTCTTATCCCTAAGTCGAAACTCTAGCTACTTGTGCATGCCTTGATAATACATCCTCAAGGTGAATCAAGGGTGAACAACAACCAATCTTGCGCCCTCTTAGCCGCTGAAATCCTTAACTTATTCCTAAGCCGGATTAATCTTCACCATCAATAGATTGAATAAAGATCATATTCATTCGCTTTTTGAATCTAACTCTCCCGATATTAGATAAATAGATGAAATCACGAGATCCTCTCCCAATTCACTCGCAAACAAGAATAAGAACCAAGAATGAATAAACCTTGAATAGAAAAGTGCAAACTCTTATTACCTAAACAAAAACCAATAGTTTCTCACAACCACAAAACACAATAACCATAGCCAAATAGATTTAGTTCATGGCTAGGTTCCAAAGAAACACAAGATAAATAATCCCTAGCATGAACCCAATCGAACAAGAAAGAAAAAGATGAAGAAGGAAGCTTGTCGAAATCCTCCTTGCCCTAGATGCTTGTCAAAATTCTCTCCTCTTGCCCTCCTTGGAGTTGTCAAAATTCCCTCTCTTGCTCTCTCTTGAAGTTGACGAAATCTGGCTTGTTTATTTATTTATAGGCTAGGTCAAAGTCCTTCTTTGAGGAGGAAGTTGAGTTGAATTAAATTATCTTTAAAGAATATAATTTTTTATTATAATTATATTCCTACTAGAACTTCTCCTATCTTCTTGGAATTTAATTCTTCTTTAATCTCTTCATGGAAATCAAATTCCTTTGGGATTGGGCTTTGCTCCACGTCATCTTGGGCTTGTCTAGTCATCAATTTTGACTACCATATCACCTTTGCTTTTGTCGACAATTGCCCCGCAACTGCTCTCGCCTCCTTCATGCATTGCCCGCAACTAGCTCGCATCTCTTCATGCATTGCCCGCAACTAGCTCTCGGCATCTCCTTCATGTATTGCCCTCGCAACTAGCTCTAGCCTTGCTTTGGCAAGTGATCCCGCACATACACACAAAACACACCAAAGCAAAGATCTTTTCCACAAAAACTACCAAGTTATGTAATCAAGCTCAACGATGGAAGGAAACATGGATTAATGCATGAATGGCTAATTATGCAACTAATATGAGCCTAAGTCTAACAATAATATGAGTAAAAAGGGTAAGAAAATAGTACTTTTGAACACTTATCACACCCCCAAACTCAAACTATTGCTTGTCCTCAAGCAATGCAAACTCATAATTACTCGCCAAGACTTCAATTTTCACAAACTTAGCTTTGAACTTGATTTCACCTCTTCCAACCGGGCACAAAGTATGATTGGCTTTTTATTTTTTGAAAACTTAGAGTTACTTGAATCAAACTATAATGCTTGTGAGTGTGTGTGAGTTGTGTGCAAGTTGATTTTTCGGATTCTATGCAAACAAGAGGTTTTCAAATTACTTTATTGGGTTCTTTTTAACATGTTTTAACTAGAGCCAGCTTTTGGGCACCTCTAGTGTTTTGTTTTTAGTTTTCTTGTTAATTTATTCGACTAGAGCCGGTTTCGGCACCTCTAGCTATCAATTTTTTTAACACATACTAGAGCCAGCTTTTAGCACCTCTAGTGATCAATTTTTTTTTAGCACATGCTAGAGCCAATTTCGCACCTCTAGCATTCATCCAATTTTTATTCTAATCCCCAATTTGTTAATTATCAACCTAAGTTCACTAGAATTCCTTAAATCAATCAAACCACAACAAAGTTTCATCAAATTTAGCATCATAGTAAAATTCTAAGTTTTTCCATGGTTATCCTAGAATAAAAATTCTATCAATTAAGTGCATTGGCAAAGTCATCATCGGATATTCATCAAATCTAAGCAATTTTGTTCCAACTAAAGGCATGGCAAGCAATTTATGTATCCTAAATGTAATACTTAAGATGAATGTAACTAAACATGGTAACTACTAATAACAATCCCCCCAAACTCGAGAGTGAGGCATTGTCCTCAATGCATGCATTAAAGAAAATAAAAAAAATAAAAAAATAAAAATGCATACGAGGACTTACTCCGAGAGTTCATCATCGTGAGATGATTAGTTTCCTTTGGTCGGTGTCTTGATTCTCTTGCTTGAACGCTGATGGTTGTTTTCTTGTTGCCGGGTGGAATCGATCCTCGTACGGGGTTGTCCTCATCGCCCCTTTCATCAATGTCATTGGCTTTTTGCTTGGAGGATTCAATTGGTGCGGTCTTTGTTGGTGCAATGGAGGACTCGTCCGAATCTGAAAAATCAGAAAATGATTCCGTAGGAGTTGATTCGGGCATAGGTGCTTTACCTTGGCTTTTGCAAAGGGTTGCCGGGATGTCTTTAGCTTTGGCTGCCGTGGCATCTTCGTGGTTGGTTGCCGTGGCATCAGCTTGTGCAGCAGCACGATGTAGGTTGCCGCGCATCATCATCTGCGCGTTGCCGTGGCGACTTCTTTCATTGGTTGTCGGGCAAGGATCTCGGCAGAAAGATTGGGAACGGCACGCCGATTGTCCGGGTACTTTTCTAGGATGACTTGGGTGATGGCATTGTTGTGCTCCTTCATGTACCGCATGAACATTAGTTGCCGGTCTTCAATTTGCCTTAGGTGGCTTGCCAATGGTTGCAAGAGTGCTTCAAAGTGTCCCGGGTTGATGGCCGAGTTGCCCGGGCGTTAGGTGCTTGGGCATTAGGGATTGCCGGGGCGGCAGGAGTTGCTGCGGCAATTGGAGGCCTTGAAGATTTTTCCGGTGCCTCTCCCATTAGCTTTCGGATTTGTACTTGATTCCAACCGACTTTGGTAGGGCCTTTTCATCGGTGGACTCACTTGGGACATGCATCTCCTTGCAAAGATTAGAAATTAAGCAAGGGAATAAAAGAGAACCTTTATCTTTTGAGCTACATACAAAAATCTCATCACAAATAATTTTTCCAATGTTAATGATGCGATTATGCAAAATAGAATGTATGAGCAAAAGACGTGGTATATCAACGGTAGTATTGTGTGTGGTGGGCATTAAAGAAGTTTTAACAAACTTATTCCATAGTTTTGCCTCGGGTTTAAGCCAAGGCGATTTACCGTGTTCTTGTATTTACCGCCGCTCCCAATGAGTTCCCGCTGAGTGAGTTCTGAAGCACCTTGTCGAGTTGCTTGGGAGTGATTTGATCAACGAAGGCTTGATGCTCGCCCTTCAATGTAAAGCCCGTAAAAGGTGTTGACGCTTTTCGGGACTTATGAGTATGGCCTTGTCACGAACAAAACATAAGGATTATCCGGGTTAGGTGAGTGAGCATAGAATTCTCTTACCCATGAGATGTTACCCGTTCCCCGCTGATGGCAAAAGATTTGCCACTTTTGATGTGCAATCCTCTCAAGATGAATGGTTCAAGGCCAAAATCTTGATGAGAGTTGGAGTATTCAAAGCCTTGTTCTTCATGAATCTTCCGCTTTCAAACTTGGAGTGAAATCTTTCTTGAACCACCGTGTAGCAAACTTTGTATCTTGGTTCTTTGAGGAACTTGGATGAACTAAAAATTTAATTTTGGATGCCATGGATGATCTTGGTTGTGAGTTTTGTAAAAACAAATAAAAGAAAAGAAAAGAAACTAAAAAGTTGCAAGATAAAAAAAAGGAATAGGTTAAGGGTGATGGGTTTTATAGAAAAGATAGGTGGTAAATATGGTGGGTGGGATTAGAGGAAAATGAAAAAAAAGGGTTTTGGTTTAGGGAGAGGGTGACGGCAAGGGGGTTTGATTAGGTAAATTGGAGGCTTTATATAAGCCTTAGATTCAGCCCATTAGTTTCTTTGTTGAAGATGTTTTCCTTCTTGGATTAAAATTCTCTTTATCTTGAACTTTTTTCCTACAATTCAAAGACAAATCAAATAAGGATTAAAATTAAAGATAAACTAATAAAAGAAAATAAATAAAGATGTATAAAGGGATTCTAAACTTAAAAAGATAAAAAAAAAAAAAATAAAATCCTAAAAAAAAAATAATAATCGAAAATAATAAAAAAAAAAAAAAAAAAAAAAAAAAAAAAAAAAAAAAAAAAAAAAAAATAAAAAAAAAAAAAAATATCAAAGGAGAGCATGCTCATGCATCTCCTAAGTTGACCACTTCTTTGTTACGCTCCACATGGGCACCATTGTAGTGTTTCAATCTTTGTCCATTAACTTTGAATTCATGGTTGTCGAGATGGACTTGATTATCACGGCACCATGGGAGAATGGTTTGACAACTTCAATGGTCCCGACCATCTTGATTTCAGCTTTCCCGAGAAAAGTTTTAGCCGAGAATTGAATAAGAGAACTAGTTGCCCTGGCATGAATTGCCGCGGCAATAGTTTCTTGTCATGCCATTGCTTTGTTTTCTCCTTGTAGATTCGTGCATTGTTATAGGCGAGTGCACGAAATTCTTCTATCTCATTGAGGTCCAACAAACGCTTTTGTCCGCACTTTCCCAATCCATATTCACGGTCTTGATTGCCCAATATGCCTTGTGTTCGATTTCCACCGGTAGATGGCATGTTTTGCCATAGACAAGTCGGAAGGGGGACATACCTAAGGGTGTTTTGAATGCAGTGCGATATGCCCAAAGTGCGCCATCTAGTCTTAATGACCAATCCTTCCTAGAGGGATTTACAACTTTCTCGAGTATACCCTTCAATTCCCGGTTGGAAATTTCTGCTTGCCCGCTGGTTTGTGGGTGATATGCCGTGGCGATCTTGTGTGATATGCCAAAGCGCTGCAACATCTTGGCAATTAGTCTGTTGTCAAAATGCTTGCCTTCACACCGATAATTGCTCTCGCATCCCAAACCGTAAATATGTTTTTCTCAAGAAGAATCGCTGTACGGTCTTGGAATCGTTGTTGGGAACCGCAGCCGCCTCAACCCATTTAGACACGTAGTCGACGGCAAGTAGAATGTAGAGGTTGCCGAATGAAGATGGGAAAGGTCCCATAAAATCGATCCCCATACATCGAACAATTCCACCTCGATGATGTTCGAGCGGCATCTCATGTCGCCTAGAGATATTGCCCGCCCTCCGCAACGATCACATTGCTTGTAAAAGTCTTGGGCATCTTTGTACAATGTTGGCCAATACAAACCGGATTGCAAAACTTTGGCCGCGGGTACGAGTTCCTCCAAAATGTCCTCCATAGGGTGAAGAATGGCATTGCCGAGTACATTTTGTTGCTTTTCTTCAGTGGGACACATCGGCGATAACCCGATCTGCACATTGTTTAAACAAAAGAGGCTCGTCCCAAAAGTAATGCTTAGCATCATGGCGGAACCGCTTTCTTCCCTTGGTGAGTAATGCCATAAGGTAAAATACCACAAACAAGGAAATTAACTAAATCCGCGTACTGTGGTATTGCCGAGGCATGTGGCCGCCATGGCGATCGCCTCCCAAAATTGCCGAGGCGCGCAAGCAAAGGTCGCGGGGCTGCCGCGCAGCCATGGTTGTCGAGTTGCCGGGCCGCGGCGCGCATCCATGGTTGCCGAGGCGCCGCGGGGTTGCCAGGCATGCGGGTTGCCGAGGCAACTAAAATTTGTTCATCCGGGAATGCATCGCATATCTCTAGATCCGCCCTCCTCCCTATATTGCGCTTCTAAACGTGATAAGTGATCGCCACTTGATTTTCTGCTCTTTTCCTATCCTTAATTTCAATATCAAATTCTTGTAAAAGTAATATCCAACGAATCAAACGAGGTTTGGCATCCTTTTTAGCAAATAGATATTTGATTGCCGAATGGTCCGTATGAACAATTACCTTTGTACCAATCAAATAGGATCGAACTTGTCAAATGCGAAAAACTACAAATAGTAACTCTTTCTCCGTTGTTGTGTAATTCACTTGAGCACTATTAAGAGTTTTACTAGCGTAGTATATCACATGGAAGGTCTTACCTGCGGCGCTGGCCTAGGACTGCTTCCTACCGCAAAATCACTTGCATCACACATGAGCTCAAAAGGTAGCGCCCAACTGTGGAACGACAATGGGTGCCGAGGCAAGCTTTTCCTTTAGGGTTTCAATGCTTGGGTGCAAGAATCATCAAAATCAAGACTTTATCCTGCTCAAGCAAATTGCACAAGGGTTTAGTGATTTTAGAAAAATTATGAATGAACCTCCCCGTAAAAACTCGCATGTCCAAGAAAACTTTGAATTCCTTTAACCAAACTTGGTGGGGGTAATCTCTCATCACGCCCACCTTGGCTTTGTCTACTTCAATTCCTTGATGAAATCTTGTGGCCGAGCACTATTCCTTCATCTACCATAAAATGGCATTTCTCCCAATTGAGGACTAAATTAGTTTCTTCACATCTTGCCAACACCTTCTCTAAATTGCCGAGACAAATGTCGGGTCATTACTAAAAATAAAAAAATCATCCATGAAGATCTCAAGGAAGTCTTCACCATGTCCAAAAGAGTGCCATCATGCATCTTTTGGAAGGTTGTCGGGCGTTACACAATCCGAACGGCATCCTTCGAAGGCATAAGTACCGTATGGGCATGTGAAGGTTGTCTTTTCTGATCTTCTAGTGCTATGGCAATTTGATTGTAACCTGAATAACCATCAAGAAAACAATAAAAGGGTTTACCCGCAAGACGGCCAAGCATTTGATCAATAAAGGGTAATGGGAAGTGATCTTTCCTAGTGGCTTTGTTTAGCTTTTTGATAATCCATACAAACCTCCCAACCGTCACAGTCCTGGTGGAATGAGTTCATTGTTTTCATTACTTACCACCGTTATACCTCCCTTTTTCGGCACACATTGTACCGACTTACCCATGTACTATCGTAGATAGGGTATATAATGCCGCCGCAAGCCACTTGATGATTTCTTTCATTACAACCCTTTTCATGGCATGATTCAGTCTCCTCCGGGCCTCAATTGAAGGTTTGTGATCATCTTCCAACAAAATCTTGTGCATGCACACCGCCGGCTAATTCCTTCAAGTCGGCAATTGTCCACCCTATTGCCTTTTTGTAGCTTCAACATCTTGATCAGCTTTTTTTTCCTCGCTCAGTCTGTAACTTAGAAGAAATAATTACAGGCAATGTATTATCGGTTCCTAAGTATGCATATTTTAGTTGCTCGCAATTGTTTCAACTCAAGAATCGGTGGTTGTTCAATAGAGGGTTTTTCGAGCTTACCTTCCTTACCCGAGTAATCCAAAGGTTCAAAGTATGTACCGGTCGATTGACTAGCCAATTTGCCTCTTCTTGTTGTTCCTCATCGACCGTTCTTCATACTCCTCAGTTCCTCTTGATCGGCAAATGTAGTTGCCGAGGCAACTAAATTCCTCGTCGGTTAAACTCGCCGCGGGCATGAAGAAGTTGGCATTCTTCCGATCATCGGCATGCCTTAGTGTTTGGAACACATTTAGTTTAACTTGCTGGTCATTCACCTCATTGTGAGTTCTCCTTTCAACATCGATCAAGGTTCTCCCCTGTTGCTAGGAATGGTCTCCCGAGAATGATAGGTGCATGCTCATCCGCTTCACAATCCAAAACAATAAAGTCAACGGAAAAAATAAATTTATCAACTTTACCAAGATGTCCTCGATTTTTCCCTCCGATGCACATAGGATCTGGCTTCGCTAGTCAGTAGCATAATCATTGTAGGTCTTGCCTTCCCGATTCCTAGTTTCGAAAAACCGATTTAGGCATCAAGTTTATGCTAGCCCCAAGGTCGCATAATGCTTTCCCGACATAGTGATTTCCAATGGAACAGGGTATTGTGAAACTTCCGATCCTTCAACTTGGGTGGCATACGACAGTAACATTGCCATGCATCCTCTCTGCTATGGCAATCAAGCAAACTCTCCTAGCCTTGTTCTCTTGGACACAATGTCTTTAAGAAACTTGGCATAGTTTGGCATTTGTTCAATTGTTTCCACCAATGGCAAGTTGATGTGGACTTGCTTTAGGATATCAAGAAACTTCTTGAATTGGTATTCTTGCTTTTGTCGCTTCAACCTTTGTGGAATGGTGGTGGAAGTCGATATCTTCGATCCTTTCATTGGTTTGGAACCCGATTGACGGCATTGCGGGACAACCGGAGTTGCCGAGGCATTATCAATCGGGGTTGCCGAGGCATGCTTATCGCAAGTTGCCGAGGCATCCTTATCGCCGGTTGCCGAGGCATGCTTATTGCCGCCGCCGCGGCAATTCCTGGTTCAAAGATCCGAGGCTTTGCCGCTAGGTTCGCCTTGATCTTTTTGTGGAGTTTTGTTTGATGAGCGGGTTTGAGCCTCTCTGTTGTTGGCCACTTCTAGTGGTGATTGCCTTACATTGCTCATGGCCGCCTCTTGCAACTTCAGTATCGCTTAGGTAAACCTCCTTGCCTTGTGGTCTAGTATTCAGATTTTGAGCAAACCGTCCGACTTGATTTCCAATGATTTGATTGCCGCCTTGGTTTTGCAATCTCATCTCGGTCCTGTTAATAAAAGCATCAGTTCTTTTTATGAAATTACTATTCTCAGCCATATAAGATTCAGTTTTCATCATAAAAGCATTTAGAGAATTTTCCAAAGAACTAGATGTTGTCGGTTGTTGCCGCGCAAATCGCTGTCGTGGGCATATTCTCGCTGGAATCCCGATGCTTGTGCATTCTGATTGTTCTGGCTTAGAGCATTGTTGGGATTACTCCATGAAAATTTGGGGTGCTTCTTCCAAGCTGGATTGTATGTATTGACATCACATTGTTGTTCCGATTGTAATTCCTCACATAGAAGCTGGATTCCGATTCTCGCATACATTCGTAAGAATTATGGTTATCACCACATAACTCACAAAAAGAATCCATTACCTTGACTTCATGTGTGTTGTTTGGTTTTTGCATGTTCGACCATCTTGGTTAAAGTGGCCAATTGTGCCGAAATTGAATCTGATGATCCTAGTTCATGTATTGTGGCTTGGCGCCTAACTCCTCCTCTTCTAGTAGATGGGAATTGATAATCATTCTGGCCAGCCTGCTTAAAATTTGCATTGCTTCCTCCGGTGACTTATCTAGAGTATGCCGCTTGCCGAGGCATCTAGCATCATCCTTGTTGGTGTATTCACGGCGCTTGTAAAACATTGTTACTTGAGTCCACACCGAACTGTAGGGGGGGGGTTTTGTGTAGAAGTTCTCTATATCGCCCCCAAGCCTCGTACATGGATTCATCATCCGCCACGAAAAGAAGTAATGTCGCTACGGCTTATCACCAAATTTGTAGGATTAAACTAGCAAGGAAATCACGACAAAGATCGGTCCAAGATGCTATTGATCCGGCAGAATGCTATTCAACCATGCTTTCGCCTATCCTCAAAGAATAGGGGAATAATCTTAATCGTAAGACATCGGGGTGACTCGTATATTTTGAACGAGTTGCAAATCTCGAGGAAAGATTTCAGATGTTGTCGCATCATCTTCGCTTGCTGAGCCGCCAAATTGACCAATTGTGTTGATCATATTAAACATTACCGGTTTTAACTCAAAGTGGTCGGCTTCACTTTCAAAGTGACAACTCCCGGATTAAGTCCATCAAGATCTTCTTCAAGATAGTCTCGAATAGTTCTGCTTTTCGCAAGAATCACCCTCCTCCCGCTGGAACATCTTGATTCATATTGCCGCCTTGATTCCTAAGCCGGATTAATCTTCACCATCAATAGATTGAATAAAGATCATATTCATTCGTTTATTGAATCTAACTCTCCCGATATTAGATAAATAGATGAAATCACGAGATCCTCTCTTAATTCACTCGCAAACAAGAATAAGAACCAAGAATGAATAAACCTTGAACAGAAAAGTGCAAACTCTTATTACCTAAACAAAATCCAATAGTTTCTCACAACCACAAAACACAATAACCATAGCCAAATAGATTTAGTTCATGGCTAGGTTCCAAAGAAACACAAGATAAATAATCCCTAGCATGAACCCAATCGAACAAGAAAGAAAAGGATGAAGAAGGAAGCTTGTCAAAATCCTCCTTGCCCTAGATGCTTGTCGAAAATTCTCTCCTCTTGCCCTCCTTGGAGTTGTCGAAATTCCCCTCTCTTGCTCTCCTTAGATTGTCGAAATTCCCTTCTAATTTATAGGGCTAGGTCAAAGTCCTTCTTTGAGGAGGAAGTTAAGTTGGAATTAAATTATCTTTAAAGAATATAATTCTTTATTATAATTATATTCCTACTAGAACTTCTCCTATCTTCTTGGAATTTAATTCTTCTTTAATCTCTTCATGGAAATCAAATTCCTTTGGGATTGGGCTTTGCTCCACGTCATCTTGGGCTTGTCTAGTCATCAATTTCGACTACCATATCACCTTTGCTCTTGTCGACAATTGCCCCAGCAACTGCTCTCTGCCTCTCCTTCATGCATTGCCCTGCAACTAGCTCGAGAATCTCCTTCATGTATTGCCCTCGCAACTAGCTCTAGCCTTGCTTTGGCAAGTGATCCCGCACATACACACAAAAACACACCAAAACAACATCTTTTCCCACAAAAACTACCAAGTTATGTAATCAAGCTCAACGATGGAAGGAAACATGGATTAATGCATGAATGGCTAATTATGCAACTAATATGAGCCTAAGTCTAACAATAATATGAGTAAAAAGGGTAAGAAAAATAGTACTTTTGAACACTTATCACACCCCAAACTCGAACTATTGCTTGTCTTCAAGCAATGCAAACTCATAATTACCTGCCAAGACTTCAATTTTCACAAACTTAGCTTTGAACTTGATTTCAATTCTCTGAACCGGGGCACAAATTATGATTGGCTTTTTATTTTTCGAAAAACTTAGGAGTTACTCAGAAACAAACTATAATGCTTGTGAGTGTGCAGAGTTGTGTGCAAGTTGATTTTTCGGATTCTATGCAAACAAGAGGTTTTCAAATTACTTCATTGGGTTCTTTTTAACATGTTTTAACTAGAGCCAGTTTTGGGCACCTCTAGTGTTTTGTTTTTAGTTTTCTTAAGTTAATTTATTCGACTAGAGCCAGTTTCGGGCACCTCTAGCGATCAATTTTTTTAACATAATAGAGCCAGTTTCGGGCACCTCTAGTGATCAATTTTTTTAGCACATGCTAGAGCCAATTTCGGGCACCTCTAGCATTCATCCAATTTTTATTCTAATACCCCAATTAGTTAATTATCAACCTAAGTTCACTAGAATTCCTTAAATCAATCAAACCACAACAGTGTTTCATCAAATTTAGCATCATAGTAAAATTCTAAGTTTTTACATGGTTATCCTAGAATAAAAATTCTATCAATTAAGTGCATTGGCAAAGTCATCATCGAATATTCATCAAATCTAGGCAATTCTTGTTTCAGCTAAAGGCATGGCAAGCAATTTATGTATCCTAAATGTAATACTTAAGATGAATGTAACTAAACATGGTAACTACTAGTAACAATCCCCCCAACTCGAGTGAGGCATTGTCCTCAATGCATGCATTAAAGAAAAATAAAAATAACGAAAAATAAAATGCATACGAGGACTTACTCCGAGAGTTCGTCATCGTAGATGATTAGTTTCCTTTTAGTCGGTGTCTTGATTCTCTTGCTTGAACGCGATGGTTGTTTTCTTGTTGCCGGTGGTGGAATCAATCCTCGTACGGGGTTGTCCTCATCGTCCTCTTCATCAATGTTATTAGCTTTTTGCTTGGAGGATTCAATTGGTGCGGTCTTTGTTGGTGCAATGGAGGACTCGTCCGAATCTGAAAAATCATAGAATGATTCCGTAGGAGTTGATTCGGGCATAGGTGTTTTACCTTTGGCTTTTGCAGTGGTTGCCGGGACGTCTTTAGCTTTGGTTGTCGTGGCATCAGCTTGTGCAGGCACGATGTAGGTTGCTGCGGCATCATCTGTTCCGGTTACCGTGGTGGCTTCTTCATTGGTTGTCGGGGCAAGGATTTCGGCAGGAAAGATTGGGAACAACACGTGATTGTCCGGGTACTTTTCTAGGATAACTTGGGTGATGGCATTGTTGTGCTCCTTCATGTACCGCATGAACATTAGTTGCTGGTCTTCAATTTGCCTTACGTGGCTTGCCAATGGTTGCAAGAGTGCTTCAAAGTGTCCCGGGGTTGATGGCCGAGTTGCCCAGGCGTTAGGTGCTTGGGCATTAGGGATTGCCGGGGCGACAGGAGTTGCCGTGGCAATTGGAGGCCTTGAAGATTTTCCCAGTGTCTCTCCCATTAGCTTTCGGATTTGTGCTTGATTCCAACCGGACTTTGGTAGGGTCTTTTCATCGGTGGACTCACTTGGGACATGCATCTCCTTGCAAAGATTAGAAATTAAGCAAGGGAAGAAAAGAGAACCCTTATCTTTTGAGCTGCATACAAAAATCTCATCGCAAATAATTTTTCCAATGTTAATGATGCAATTATGCAAAATAGAATGTATGATCAAAAGACATGGTATATCAACGGTAGTGTTGTGTGTGGTGGGCATTAAAGAAGTTTTAACAAACTTATTCCATAGTTTTGCCTCGGGTTTAAGCCGAAGGCGATTTACTGTGCCCTTGTATTTACCATCGTTCCAATGAGTTCCCGGTTGAGTGAGTTCTTGAAGCACCTTGTCGAGTTGTTTGGGAGTGATTTGATCAATGAAGGCTTGATGCTTATCCTTCTCAATGTAAATCCCGTAAAAGGTGTTGACGTTTTCGGGACTTATGAGTATGGCCTTGTCACAAACAAAAATATAAGGATTATCCAGGTTAGGTGATTGAACATAGAATTCTCTTACCCATGAGATGTTACCCGGCTCCGGTTGATGGCAAAAGATTTGCCACTTTTGATGTGCAATCCTCTCGAAGATGAATGGTTCAAGGCCGAAATCTTGATGAGAGTTGGAGTATTCAAAGCCTTGTTCTTCATGAATCTTTTGACTTTCAAACTTGGATTGAAATCTTTCTTGAACCACCAGTGTAGCAAACTTCTTGTATCTTGGTTCTTTGGAGGAACTTGGATGAACTAAAAAATTAATTTTGGATGCCATGGATGATCTTGGTTGTGAGTTTTGTAAAAACAAATAAAAGAAAAGAAACTAAAAAGTTGCAAGATAAAAAGTAGGAATAGGTTAAGGGTGATGGGTTTTATAGAAAAGATAGGTGGTAAATATGGTGGGTGGGTTTAGAGGAAAATGAAAAAAAGGTTTTGGTTTAGGGAGAGGGTGACGGCAAAGGGGTTTTGATTAGGGTAAATTAGAGGCTTTATATAAGCCTTAGATTCAGCCCATTAGTTTCCTTGTTGCAGATGTTTTCCTTCTTGGATTAAAATTCCTCTTTATCTTAAACTTTTTTCCCTACAATTCAAAGACAAATCAAATAAGGATTAAAATTAAAGATAAACTAATAAAAGAAAATAAATAAAGATGTATAAAGGGATTCTTAAACTTAAAAAAATAAAATCTATCCTAAAAAAATTAATAATAATCGGAAATAAAAAAAAATAAAAATTCGAAATAAAATAAAATAAATTATTCGGAAATAAAAATAAAATAAAATAAATAAAAAATAAAAATAAAAAAATATCAAAGGGAGAGCATACTCATGCATCTCCTAAGTTGACCCCTTCTTTGTTACGTTCCACATGGGCACCATTGTAGTGCTTCAATCTTTGTCCATTAACTTTGAATTCATGGTTGTCAGAGATGGACTTGATTATCACAGCACCATGGGAGAATGGTTTGACGACTTCGAATGGTCCCGACCATCTTGATTTTAGCTTTCCCGGGAAAAGTTTTAGCCGAGAATTGAATAAGAGAACTAGTTGCACTGGCATGAATTGCCGCGGTAATAGTTTCTTGTCATGCCATTGCTTTGTTTTCTACTTGTAGATTCGTGCATTGTTATAGGCGAGTGCATGAAATTCTTCTATCTCATTGAGGTCCAACAAACACTTTTGTCCGGCACTTTCCCAATCTATATTCACGGTCTTGATTGCCCAGTATGCCTTGTGTTCGATTTCCACCGGTAGATGGCATGTTTTGCCATAGACAAGTCGGAAGGGGGACATACCTAAGGGTGTTTTGAATGCAGTGCGATATGCCCAAAGTGCGTCATCTAGTCTTAATGACCAATCCTTCCTAGAGGGATTTACAACTTTCTCGAGTATACCCTTCAATTCCCGATTGGAAATTTCTGTTTGCCCGTTGGTTTGTGGGTGATATGCCGTGGCGATCTTGTGTGATATGCTGAAGCGTTGCAACATCTTGGCAATTAGTCTGTTGTCAAAATGCTTGCCTTCGTCACTGATAATTGCTCTCGGCATCCCAAACCGTGTAAATATGTTTTTCTGCAAGAATCGTTGCACGTTCTTGGAATCGTTGTTGGGAACTACGGCTGCCTCAACCCATTTAGACACGTAGTCGAAGGCAAGTAAAATGTAGAGGTTGCCAAATGAAGATGGGAAAGGTCCTATAAAATTGATCCCCCATACATCGAACAATTCCACCTCGATGATGTTCTAGAGTGGTATCTCATGTCGTCTAGAGATATTGCCCGTCCTCTGGCAATGATCACATTGCTTGTAAAAGTCTTGGGCATCTTTGTACAATGTTGGCCAATACAAACCGGATTGCAAAACTTTGGCCGCGGTACGAGTTCCTCCAAAATGTCCTCCATAGGGTGAAGAATGGCATTGTTGGAGTACATTCTGCTGCTCTTCTTTAGGGACACATCGGCGTATAACCTGATCTGCACATTGTTTAAACAAAAGAGGCTCGTCCCAAAAGTAATGCTTAGCATCACGGCGGAACCGCTTCTTCCCTTGGTGAGTAATGTCATAAGGTAAAATACCACAAACAAGGAAATTAATTAAATCCGCGTACCAGGGTATTGTCGAGGCATGTGCTGCCGTGGCGACTGCTCCCAGAATTGCTGAGGCGTGCGCATCAAAGGCTGCTGGGGCGTCGAGGGTTGCCGAGGCGTGCGCGTCCATGGTTGCTGAGGCGTCGAGGGTTGCCGAGGTGTGCACGTCTATGGTTGCCGAGGCATACGCGTCTATGGTTGCCGAGACAACTAAAATTTGTTCATCCGAGAATGCATCGCATATCTCTAGATCCGCATCCTCCTCCCTGTTGCGTTCTAAACGTGATAGGTGATCGGCCACTTGATTTTCTGTTCCTTTCCTGTCCTTAATTTCAATATCAAATTCTTGTAAAAGTAATATCCAACGAATCAAACGAGGTTTGGCATCCTTTTTAGCAAATAGATATTTGATTATCGAATGGTCCGTATGGAAAATTACCTTTGTACCAATCAAATAGGATCAGAACTTGTCAAATGTGAAAACTACAGCTAGTAACTCTTTCTCCGTTGTTGTGTAATTCACTTGAGCACTATTAAGAGTTTTACTAGCGTAGTATATCACATGGAAGGTCTTACCGTTGCGTTGGCCTAGGACTGCTCCTACCGCGAAATCACTTGCATCACACATGAGCTCAAAAGGTAGCGTCCAATCTGGTGGAACGACAATGGGTGCTGAGGCAAGCTTTTTCTTTAGGGTTTCGAATGCTTGGGTGCAAGAATCATCAAAATCGAAGACTTTATCCTATTCAAGCAAATTGTACAAGGGTTTAGTGATTTTAGAAAAATTATGAATGAACCTCCTGTAAAAACCTGCATGTCCAAGAAAACTTCGAATTCCTTTAACCGAACTTGGTGGGGGTAATCTCTTGATCACGTCCACCTTAGCTTTGTCTACTTCAATTCCCTTGGATGAAATCTTGTGACCGAGCACTATTCCTTTATCTACCATAAAATGGCATTTCTCCCAATTGAGGACTAAATCAGTTTCTTCACATCTTGCCAACACCCTCTCTAAATTTCTGAGACAGCTGTCGAAGTCATTACCAAAAACAGAAAAATCATCCATGAAGATATCAAGGAAGTCTTCGACCATGTCTGAAAAGAGTGCCATCATGCATCTTTGGAAGGTTGCCGGGGCGTTACACAATCCGAACGGCATCCTTCGGAAGGCATAAGTACCGTATGGGCATGTGAAGGTTGTCTTTTCTTGATCTTCTGGTGCTATGGCAATTTGATTGTAACCTGAATAACCATCAAGAAAATAATAAAAGGGTTTACCTGCAAGACGGTCAAGCATTTGATCAATAAAGGGTAATGGGAAGTGATCTTTCCTGGTGGCTTTGTTTAGCTTTCGATAATCCATACAAACCCTCTAACCGGTCACAGTCCTGGTTGGAATGAGTTCATTGTTTTCATTACTTACCACTGTTATACCTCCCTTTTTCGATACGCATTGTACTGGACTTACCCATGTACTATCAGAGATAGGGTATATAATGCCGGTGTCAAGCCACTTGATGATTTCTTTCATTACAACCCCTTTCATGGCATGATTCAGTCTTCTCTAGGCCTTAATTGAAGGTTTGTGATCATCTTCCAACAAAATCTTGTGCATGCACACTGCCGGGCTAATTCCCTTCAAGTCGGCAATTGTCCACCCTATTGCCTTTTTGTGTAGCTTCAACATCTTGATCAGCTTCTTTTCCTGCTCAAGCTGTAACTTAGAAGAAATAATTACAGGCAATGTATTTTCGGTTCCTAAGTATGCATATTTTAGTTGTTCTGGCAATTGTTTCAACTCAAGAATCGGTGGTTGTTCAATAGAGGGTTTTTCGAGTTTACCTTCCTTACCTGAGTAATCCTGTGGTTCAAAGTATGTACCTGGTCGATTGACTAGCCAATTTGCCTCTTCTTGTTGTTCCTTATCGACCGGTTCTTCATACTCCTCAGTTTCCTCTTGATCGGCAATGTAGTTGCCGAGGCAACTAAATTTCTCGTCGAAGTTAAACTCTGTCGTGGCATGAAGGAGTTGGCATTCTTCTGGATCATCGGCATGCCTTAGTGTTTGGAACACATTTAGTTTAACTTGCTGGTCATTCACCCTCATTGTGAGTTCTCCCTTTTCAACATCGATCAAGGTTCTCCTTGTTGCTAGGAATGGTCTCCTGAGAATGATGGGTGCATGCTCATCTGCTTCAAAATCCAAAACAATAAAGTCAGCGGGAAAAATAAATTTATCAACTTTTACCAGTATGTCCTCGATTTTTCCCTCTGGATGCACATAGGATCTGTCGACTAGCTGTACCATAACTGTTGTAGGTATTGCCTTCCCGATTCCTAGTTTCTGGAAAACTGATTTAGGCATCAAGTTTATGCTAGCCCCAAGGTCGCATAATACTTTCCCGACATAGTGATTTCCAATAGAACAGGGTATTGTGAAACTTCCGGGATCCTTCAACTTGGGTGGCATACGATTGTGCAACATTGCCATGCATCCCTCTGTTGCGGCAACTGTTTCAAACTCTCCTAGCCTTGTTCTCTTGGACACAATGTCTTTAAGAAACTTTGCATAGTTTGGCATTTGTTCAATTGCATCCACCAATAGCAAGTTGATGTGGAATTGCTTTAGGATATCAAGAAACTTCTTGAATTGGTATTCTTGCTTTTGTCACTTCAACCTTTGTGGGAATGGTGGTGGAAGTCGGATATCTTCGATCTTTTCATTGGTTTGGAACCTGATTGACGGCATTGCCGGGACAACTGGAGTTGCCGAGGCATTATCAATTGGGGTTGTCGAGGCATGCTTATCACAGGTTGCCGAAGCATCCTTATCGTCGGTTGCCGAGGCATGCTTATTGCCGGTTGCCGCGGTAATTCCTGGTTCAGCATCTGAGGCTTTGCCGCTAGGTTCATCTTGATCTTTTTGTGGAGTTTTGTTTGATGAGCGGGTTTGAGCCTCTCTAAGTTGTTGGCCACTTCTAGTGGTGATCGTCTTACATTGTTCATGGCCAGTTCCTCTTGCGACTTCAGTATCGCTAGGTAAACCTCCTTGCGGTCTAGTATTCAGATTTTGAGCAAACTGTCCGACTTGATTTTCCAATGATTTGATTGCCGCCTCTTGGTTTTGCAATCTCATCTCGGTCCTATTAATAAAAGCATCAGTTCTTTTTATGAAGTTACTA
Organism: Hibiscus mutabilis; assembly: GCA_019671005.1. NCBI lineage: Eukaryota > Viridiplantae > Streptophyta > Magnoliopsida > Malvales > Malvaceae > Hibiscus > Hibiscus mutabilis. The sequence continues at coordinate 34,650,562 of CM033728.1, forward strand.
TTCTCAGCCATATAAGATTCAGTTTTCATCATAAAAGTATTTAGAGAATTTTCCAAAGAACTAGATGTTGTCGGTTGTTGCTGCGGTAATTATTGCCGTGGCATATTCTGCTGGAATCCCGATGCTTGTACATTCTGATTGTTCTGGTTTAGAGCATTGTTCAGATTACTCAATGAAAAATTCAGGTGCTTCTTCCAAGCTGGATTGTATGTATTGGACATCACATTGTTGTTCCGATTGTAATTCCCCACATAGAAGCTGGATTCCGGATTCTGCATGCATTCAGAAGAATCATGGTTATCACCACATAACTCACAAAAAGAATCCATTACCTTGACCTCATGTGTGTTGTCTGGTTTTTGCATGTTCTGGACCATCTTGGTTAAAATGGCCAATTGTGCCGAAATTGAATCTGATGATCCTAGTTCATGTATTGTGGCTTGGCGTCTAACTCCTCCTCTTCTAGTAGATGGGAATTGATAATCATTCTTGGCCAGCCTATTTAAAATTTGCATTGCTTCCTCCGGCGACTTATCTAGGAGTATGCCGTTTGCCGAGGCATCTAGCATCATCCTTGTTGGTGTATTCACGGCGTTGTAAAACATTGTTACTTGGGTCCACACCGAGAATCCGTGTAGGGGGCATTTGTGTAGAAGTTCTCTATATCGCTCCCAAGCCTCGTACATGGATTCATCATCTGCCTGCCGAAAAGAAGTAATGTCGTTACAAAGCTTATCAGTCAAATTTGTAGGATTAAATCGAGAAAGGAAATCATGACAAAGATCGGTCCAAGATGCTATTGATCTGGCAGGAATGCTATTCAACCATGCTTTCGCCCTATCCCTCAGTGAATAGGGGAATAATCTTAATCGTAAGACATCGGGGTGACTCCGTGTATTTTGAACGAGTTGCAAATCTCGAGGAAAGATTTCAGATGTTGCCGTGCATCTTCAGTTGCTGAGCCACCAAACTGACCAATTGTGTTGATCATATTAAACATTACCAGTTTTAACTCAAAGTGGTCAGCTTCAATTTCAGGTGTGACAACTCCTGGATTAAGTCCATCAAGATCTTCTTCAAGATAGTCTCGAATAGTTCTATATCGTGCAAGAATCACTCCTCCTCCTGTTGGAACATCTTGATTCATATTGCCGTCTTGATTAGCCATTGCTATTCTTATCCTTCGTCTAAGTCTTTGTAAGGTTCGTTCGATTTCTAGATCAAAGGGATATTCTGGTGTAGTCGGTCTCGCCCTGGTCATATACCAATACAAAACCAAACTTTGTTAGCCCTTTGAATCGTAAACAAGAAAAGTAAAAAGAAAGTGCAAGAAAATAAAAACAAAGTCGCTATTGCCAATCCCCGGCAACGGCGCCAAAAACTTGTTGCGCGTAATAAGTGCTACACAATTGTGCAAGTATACACGTTGCAAGTTATAGTATAAAAGATATCGTCTCCACAGGGATTGGTGCCACTTCAAGAATCTAGTCTCTTGCACTGTGAAAAGTAAAAACACAAATAAAAGATTATAGGAGTTTTAACTAATAACTAATCTAGAAAGCAATAAAGTAAAAGAATAGATGAGATCAAATGAGAGAGATAGGCCAGGTTATCGTGAGTTGAGGTGTGATAGCCGATTGGATCGTCTTGGTAAAAGAGTGCACGGGCAACTCAGTTGTCGTGGCAACTTGCACAACGGGGTTGCCTTGGCAACTAATCGATGGTTGCCTGGGCGACTAGTTGGGCAACTACTTGGGCTTCTGGGCAGCAACCTTCAAGGTTCGGCAGAGCGTTCTTCAATGGTTTCTTCTTATTCCTAAGTCGAAACTCTAGCTACTTGTGCATGCCTTGATAATACATCCCTGCGTGAATCAAGGGTGAACAACAACCAATCTTGCGCTCCTCTTAGCCGTTGAAATCCTTGACTTATTCCTAAGCCGGATTAATCTTCACCATCAATAGATTGAATAAAGATCATATTCATTCGTTTCTTGAATCTAACTCTCCTGATATTAGATAAATAGATGAAATAACGAGATCCTCTCCCAATTCACTCGCAAACAAGAATAAGAACCAAGAATGAATAAACCTTGAATAGAAAAGTGCAAACTCTTATTACCTAAACAAAATCCAATAGTTTCTCACAACCACAAAACACAATAACCATAGCCAAATAGATTTAGTTCATGGTTAGGTTCCAAAGAAACACAAGATAAATAATCCCTAGCATGAACCCAATCGAACAAGAAAGAAAAGGATGAAGAAGGAAGCTTGTCGAAATCCTCCTTGCCCTAGATGCTTGTCGAAAATTCTCTCCTCTTGCCCTCCTTGGAGTTGTCGAAATTCCCCTCTCTTGCTCTCCTTGGATTGTCGAAATTCCCCTCTAATTTATAGGGCTAGGTCAAAGTCCTTCTTTGAGGAGGAAGTTAAGTTGGAATTAAATTATCTTTAAAGAATATAATTCTTTATTATAATTATATTCCTACTAGAACTTCTCCTATCTTCTTGGAATTTAATTCTTCTTTAATCTCTTCATGGAAATCAAATTCCTTTGGGATTGGGCTTTGCTCCACATCATCTTGGGCTTGTCTAGTCATCAATTTTGACTACCATATCACCTTTGCTCTTGTTGACAATTGCCCTGGCAACTGGCTCGGCGTCTCCTTCATGCATTGCCCTGGCAACTAGCTCGGTATCTCCTTCATGCATTGCCCTGGCAACTAGCTCGGCATCTCCTTCATGTATTGCCCTGGCAACTAGCTCTAGCCTTGCTTTGGCAAGTGATCCTGCACATACACACAAAATACACCAAAGCAGGATCTTTTCCCAAAAAAACTACCAAGTTATGTAATCAAGCTCACCGATGGAAGGAAACATGGATTAATGCATGAATGGCTAATTATGCAACTAATATGAGCCTAAGTCTAACAATAATATGAGTAAAAAGGGTAAGAAAAATAGTACTTTTGAACACTTATCAGTCAACAAGGTGTTCCTGATGATGCCTTACGTATGTAATTATTTACATATTCTTTGTAGGGGAGAGCTCGGACATGGTTTTGTAGACTTCCTGCCGAATCTATCACTTCTTGGAATGGCCTCGCAACACAGTTTGTGTTAAGCTTTAATCCACCAACAATGAACTCGTGTTTGAGGAATGATATCACTGCTTACTATTTGTTGGATGATGAAACTTTCTATTCTACATAGGAAAGATACAAGTCGTTATTGTGGCGATGTTCCAATCATGGTCTTCAACAAGAAACTCAAATTGAGATCTTCTACAATGGGTTGAATGCGTCTACAAGACATCTTGTCGATGGATCATCTAATTGACCTTTACTTGATTGCACTTACAATGCTGCTATTGGAGTGTTAGAGCAATCCCAAAATGATTCTCAACATCCTATTTCGAGAGCCGCTTCATGCAAGGTTGCACTAGGCGTATTCAAACTGGACGATATTTTTTCTCTAAAGGCTCAAATCTCTTTTTTTAGAGAATAAGATCAAGAATATGAAAGGCACCCATAAAGTTGCTCCTATTTAGCTAGCTCAACACGCTACTACACATATGTTCTCTTGTAAGATTTTTTTTGAGAACCATAGTTATGAAGATTTCCCACAGCATGCAGAAAATCTAAGTTATGTAAGCAACATGAGGAGAAATACCATGGGTACTTCTTACAATATAGCTAATAGGCAATCTTGGTGTAATTCTAATTCTGTACAAAACTCAGTAGTATTCTACTTTGAGAATAATACATTTCAAGGCAACTCTAGTGTGCGACAAGGGAATTTCTATTATCCGTAACAATAATATACACCAAAAGTGTCATTGCAGTCATAACAGAACAATGTGCAACCACAATATTTTTCTTCCCATACTCAAAAATCGCAGTATGGCACACAATCACAGTATAGAGAACCATCTCAGATACTGTCACAAACGAGTAACTGTGCTCTATCATATATATCTAATCCATTTGCTCTCTTTGACTAAATAATGTGAGAACATTTCTCTCGAACTGAAGCTATAGTACAAGGTCACTCTTCTTCGATCCGTACTTTGGAAGCCCAACTGGGACAGTTGGCCACTGATATGATCTCTCGCCAACCGGGCATTCTTCCTAGCAATACTGAGAGCCCGATAATCAAGGGTAAAGAACAATGCAAGGCTATTACTCTCCATAGTGTGAAGCAAACTAATGATTTGACTTAATAATTACCTATCTCTATTCAAGCGCGATGGGAATCCTTGAAAACTGACCCAATGTTGGAAAATGGAATGGAGGATGACAACGCGGAAGATGCTCCTTCATTTATTACTCTGTTACCACGTGTATTGCAATCTAAGTTGTTGGCATAATTTCAACCGTCGATGCAGTCAGCAGATACTCCCCCTCCACCTTATCCTCAAAGATTCAAGAATATTGAGTCTAACAATCAATTTCAATTCTTTCAAGATACTTTGCAATAGCTCATGGTGCAAATTCCCTTAATTGATGCTCTTACACAAATTCCAAATTATGCAAAGTTCATGAAGGAAATTCTATCCAAGAAGAAAAAGCTCAGTGCTATAGAGACCATTGCTCTCACAGAGGAGCGTGGTGCCCTTATCTCTAATCCTTTACCCAGAAAAAAAAAAAGACCCTGGCAGCTTCATCATTCCTTGTTCTATAGGAAATCACTACTTCAGCAAAGTTGTTTGTGATCTCGGAGCTAGCATTAATTTGATGCCATTATCAACTTTTTCAGAAGTTAGGCATTGGACAAATGAAACCTACTAGGGTCACATTGAAACTAGCAGGCATATCTTTGACTCATCTGAATGGACAAATTAAGGGTGTGCTTGTTCATGTGGGTAAGTTCGTATTTACAACAGATTTTATTATTCTTAACTGTGAAGCAGACAAGGATGTCCCTATTATTCTTGGTTCGCCATTCTTAGCAATCGGGAAGGCTGTCATTGATGTTTCAAAAAGAGAACTCACAATGCGAGTTAATAATAATCAAGTTACTTTTGGGATGTTTAATGTAGAATTTGGGAGAAATATGAGGAATATCATCATCTTGATGTTTTAGACGATCTTATCCAAGAAGACTTGAATCACTGTAGTATACTCATTGTTAAGGACATTGCGCTAACAACTATTAAAGATGATCTCCCAAATTATGACATCAATGTTGAAATGCTCATTGTTGTTGTTCAACACAAATAGCAGGTTGAATCCTTATATTTGGACAATTGTATAATTCATACTTTCAAACCATCTATTGAAGAAGCTCCTACTCTGAAACTAAAACCATTACCAGCTAACCTCAAGTATGTATTCTTGGGTGATGCGGATACTCTTTCAGTTATTATCTCTGCAACTCTAGATGAAATTCAAGAGGCTAAGTTGATCAATATTCTGAACCAGCACAAAAGAGCCATTGCTTAGACTATCATTGACATTAAAGGCATTATCCCATCTTTGTGCATACATAAAATCAAGTTGGATGATGATAATAAACAATCTATTAAACCTCAACGCAATTGTTCATCAACAGACACAAAAGCTGACATATCTGACACCGCAACCAAATCCCTTACAGCAACCCACAGAGGGGAAATCACTACGCCTACAAACAAAAGAGAAACGTATATCAACAAAAACATATACAAATAAACAGAGAAAGTTTGTCTTCCTAAAAGACTATCACAAACTAATACGTCTATCCATTTGCTTCTTTGTCTTACGTTCTAAATGCACGCAATTTCCCTCATCCCCCGGATCAGACACAACGAGCGAACTCGAGACTACCTACTTTTTACCTTCTCTACTACGACCAGAACTAGATGGGCTGACACTAGCACAACCCCTCAGAGTAACAAGAGCAACTTCCCCGTTAACCCCACCAGGGGGAGCATCTTCCATACAATATTTTCAAGGGCAGTAATGTGTAGCGACCTTATCTTTTTCAAAATTCAAAATTTTGAAGTGATCGCTAAAAGGAGTAATAGGTTTCTTTTTTTCTTATTGGGAAAATATCTGGGAAATGGAAAATTCCATAAAAAATCGTATTTATAAAAACGATAGAACTTGGAGTCGCCACCGGCCACTAGGGTAGGCCGAACACCATAAAGCCAGAGATTCGTTTGAAAGCCATTTCGAGAGTCGATTACGGATGGGAGAGTTTTGGCACCCCACACCGCCCAAAAAATTGGTACCGTAAAAGAAAATAAAATAATTACCGCTTTATTAATATTAAACTTTCCAAATTAAAGTGACAATTAAATTAAAATTCGGTTATACTTGCGAGAAAATTTTAAGGGCCCCGTTATTCGAGAGTAAACCGAAAAGCCACCACGACTACGTTTGGTACGTCCACGTTCACCCCGAATAAAAGGGCACCGCGTTAACAGATTAATGAGTCGAATAAGCACGAACAACAAATTCAAATATTACACTACGCAAGAGTATAATATACATATTTATATACATACACCACAAATAATTTACCCATGTTACTCTTTATATACCAAACGCATATGCGATATAATGTGTATTAGCACATATTTATATTATATACATATCTAAATACCATATATTATACATTATGCATATATATATATATTACGTAAAAAAATATCACATAAAATATGTCGTAAAAGAAATCAAACTATATATACAATATAAAAATCGACTATTATACAGTAAAAATAAAACAAAAGAGGGAAATTAAAGAGAATTTGGAAAGGGATCGGATCGAGCAAAAGAGCGTAAAAGGAAAAGAGATCCGGAAAAAAGACCGGATCTAACATGAAAAGAAAAGCGAAAATTAAATATCCGAAAATAAATTGCGAGGAAATAAAAGTTAGTTGCTGAAATTAAATGTTAGGTGTCAGATGTTAGATGGAATGTGCCATAATAATACAGGTCATCCCCGTTGCGGGTCACCAGCGAACAATAAACAAATAATAATATACATATATAAATATTATATTATACTAGTGATAATATGGATAATATATAATAATAATAATATATAACATATATAATATAAATATAATATGACATATGATACATAGTAGTAATATAATATATACTATAAGATAGGTAATACTATAATATATAGTAATAATAATGTATAATATAAACATAATACTTATAATATATAATATGTATTAAACATATATATATATATAATAAGATAAAGTACCGTGTATATATATATATATATATTATGCCTATATACACAAAAAACGTAACAACCATATGTATATAAAGGGATAATATGAAATTATAATAATATATATACAAGTAAATAATAAATTAAACCACATCCAACAAGTAAAATAACATACATATCACAAACAAAAAATTAAACAAAATAAAACACATAAGAAAAAATAAAATAAATAAAGAGGATATCAACAAATCTCATCAATATTTTATTAAACCATAAGAATGAATTACATAAAAAATAAATAATAAAAGGTAAGAAAACACCAAAATTTAAATATATGCTCGATCAATTAATTCACGTATCATTGTCGATGGGGTTGAAAAGCTTAATTCAAGAATTTTTTATGGTTTGAATGGTGTAGTGTTGGAGGGTTGGGGGCTTCGGTTTGTGTGACAGTATAGGGATGAAGGCTTAGTGAATTTTGGGGCTGGGAACGGCTTAAGAAAAAAAAACTAAAATAGGCTAGTCGGTTTGGGTGTTGCATATGGAGACGTGAGTGGGGTGATTTGGGGGAATGAAAATCGTGGCAGTGTAGAGAATTGAAAAATGGTAATGAATAGTGGAAAATGGATAAGGGGAAAAATGCCTCCTGGGAGAATGCGGCTTAAGGGAGAGAAAAAAAAGAATGGTCGTGTGTTTTCTTTAGGGTAGGTAATATATATCTATATTATTTTTTATCCCATAAAAATAGAACTAACGAGGTTCAAGACTTTACTCACTAAGTAGTGGTTCATCCAATAGAATTGAAGCACCCATTCATCCAATTGGAGTAAAGCCTTAATGAGGAAGGAGTTGAAATATCTATTTTTGTATTTTTTATTATATAAAATCATAGGTAATGGGCCAGATTTAATGTGGGCTATTGGGTTATGGTATAAAGTTTTGGGTATTAAAAGGATGATGTGGATTGATCTTATCTCGAGCAATTTAATTTAAACTCGGACAAAATTTAGTGTGTACAGCTGCCCATCTTTGCTCATTGCTGTGAAACGGGAATATAGCAAAGACTAAAGAGACAAATTTTGTCCCACTTCCTTGTCCGAAGATTTAGAGTTACGAGTTCTTCCTAGATGAAACTATTCACTCTTCCTCTTCCTAAAATCCTAGAGCTACGAGTTTTTCCTATATAAAAATCTTCACTCTGAAGTCCTTGAGCTATGGGTATATGCCCCTTTCACTCTGAAATCTGTGAGCTATGAGTATCTGCCTCCTTCGCACGGAAATCTTTGAAGCTACAAGTCTCTCTTATATAGAACCTTTCTGAAATTCTGATGTTGCGAGTTTGGAATTCCTTGCCTGAAATCCTTGAGCTACGAGTATTTGCCTCCTTTGCTCTGAAATCCTGAAGATGTCGGTCCCTCCTATATAGAACCTTTCACATCGAAGTCCTGAAGCTGGTAGTTTTTCCTATATAATATTCCTCTCTTGAAGTCCTTTTCGAATTTTTATTTTGTTTTTTTTTCTTCCTTTTCTTCCTTTTTTTCTCCTCTTTTTCTTTCTTATTTCTTATTTTTTTTTCTTTTTTTCTCTTTTCTCTTTTTTCTTTTTCTCTTTTTTTTGTTCTTTCCTTTTTTTTCTTTTTTTTCGGAAAGGAACAAATTAAAAGAATGGAAATTCGTCCTTATGAGGGGATCAAATTGAGAAATTCTTTTTAATTAAGAAAAATATCCTAGGAAATGACTGAATTAAGAAATTCTCATTTTGAGAAATTGGTTTTGAGGAAAACATCCTTAAGAAAGGATCAAATTAAAAAATTTGAGTTTTATAAACATCTTTAAGAAATGATCAAAACAAGAAATTCATTTTAAGAAAAACATCCTTAAGAAAGGATAAAATTAGGAAATCAGAGTTTTAATAAAAATATCCTTAAGAAAGGGATAAAACCAAGGAATCCGAGTTTTAGTAAAACATCCTCAAGAAAAAGATAAAATCAGGTAATCCGAGTTTTAATAAAACATCCTTAAGAAAGGGATAAAACCGAGAAATCTGAGTTTTGAGAAGATCAAACTAAGAAATTCGTTTTAAGAAAAACATCCTTAAGAAATAATTGAATTAAGAAATTCGTTGTTTAAAAAAATATCCTTAAAAAAGGATCGAATTAAGAAATTCTTTATTTTACGAAAAACATCCTTAAGAAATGATCGAATTAAGAAATTCTTTGTTTTAATAAAAATATCCTTAAGAAAGGATCAAATTAATAAATTCGTTTTACGAGAAATATCCTTAAGAAATGATCGATTTAAGAAATTCATTGTTTGACGAAAAACATCCTTAAGAAATGATAAAATCAGGAAATCTAAAGTTTAGTATGAAATGGTATCTTGCTTTGAGACTGCCAGAATACCTTGATTGAATGCCCAAACTTCAGATTGTTTTGGCATAAAAAGATGCTTGTCACTCCCAGATAACCGAAGATTGGAAGATCATAATCATACAAGTCAAAGGACTCTTGATTCTTTGCTGAGATCTACTTCTTCTCTTGTGAAGCTGTGGATCCAACCTTTTATCGATCTTCGAATGTCTGTTTAAAATAAACAAAAGGCTATAATGGTATGAGTTAGCATGCTCCTAACATAAGGTCGTCTAACTACAAATGATGCATGAGTGGAGTCATTTTTAGAATTGCTGGGGAAAAAACCCTTTCTTTTCGGTCGGTCACCCTTAGCTTCCACGGGCCTTTTATCTTTGCAGAATCTTCATCTTTTGTCCCTTCTTGAAAGGGTGTTGCTAACTTGCATTGGTCGGAACACAATCTACCATTTTCTAAAGTTCAACTCTGGATCATTTCCCTCACTTCACTTGGGCTTAAATGTTGTCTCTTTAATGACTCTCCATGATGACTCTTCTTCATTGTCAACATTATGGCGAACACATGCCCCCTAAAACCTCAAATTTTCCTTACTTTCAATAAGGTCCGGAGTCTTCATTATTTTGAGCCATGCGACACATTATGGTAGAAATTTACTACAAATCTCTGAACCGTCTAGCATATGAAACCATGTTATATTCTCAATACAATCGCTGATGAATTACCCTTCATGCTAAGTTGACCATGTAGACCTAAAACTTTATCCCTGAATCCATACAAAGATGTATTTTTCTATTTCTTGATCTTAGTATCATCTCATCTCACTTTGGGTTTGACTGTTATTTTACCCATGACCCATCGGTACGGTCTTCCTTCTAACTCAATGTCAGGCTAAAAATATGCCCCCTAAATTTCCAAACTTTCATTTCTTCAATAAGACTCAATCTTCATTTCGCTGATCCAACCAATACATTATGGCATACATTCATTTTGAGTCCTTGTACCGTGTAGCATAGTAAGGCTTGCCATTATTCTCTTCAGGATCACTGACATGTTTTGGTGTTAGGTCGGTCATATATATCTCTGACCCAGAATTCTAAATTTTATTCTTGAAACAACACAAAGAAACCCTATTCTTCCTATTTCTTTCTCTTTTTTTCTTTTATTTTTCTTTTTCTTATTTTTCTCTTATTTTTCTTTTTTGCCCGTGTGTTAGTTTGCTGATTAGCATTTCAACAGATGATGATTTTTGGGTTAATACACCAAAATCAATACAACAAAGAATAGAATGCCCAGATGCAAGAGCATCTTAGATTCAATCCTCCGGTGATCAACAACCTACCTTTGAATGTTGTGGTGATATTTGAAGTTGTGAAATTCCTCACTGATTGCTCAGTTCATCCTCATGATTATGGTATTTGCTTGATCTGTTCGAAAACTACTCCTTCTAGTTCTCATTGTTTTTCTTCGAAATATGTTCAAGCTTTCTGAATTTGATTAACACATGGAATGCAGAAAATATCATTCTGAGAATTCTTAGTACTAGTGTATACTTTTGATTAATATAGTGTCAGTGTCTTCAATGACTCATGTCTGACGCTAGGGTATTGAACAGGTGAAGCATAGCTCCTTATTAGATTTGTTCTCCCTCCATAGCTCCATCAGAATGTTCCGAGACTTATTTGATAGTTCATTCATTTCTTAACTTTTCTCTTTCTTCTCGGGAATTTAACTCATCATAGTTCTTTGTCTCAAGAATAATGAAGGAGCATACAACAATACCCTGAGTTACTAGTCATAGTAATGATTTGAAAACTTACTCATACAACAAAGGCTTTCAACTCAATTAGAGTAATTGGAGCAAAGCCTCCTTATTTAGCCTTTTTGCTATAGCGGAGTACCTTTTTTGATTTTTTTACGTTAAAAGAATTCTCACATTCAAGCAACTTCATTGGGTTTTTCTAAGAGATTTTCTTATCATTGAACATTATCGGAAGAGTAGTAATCTTACGTCTCGCACTTTACCGACCAGAGCGGGCTGAGCAGAAAATCATACTTTATCGTGACCACAACATTCGATTGATCTTTTTATTAGAATCAATGCCACATCATGCACGTGACATACGGGGATCAATGAGGTCAAGAGAAAAAATATACATATATTTTTACTTAGAAGATGCATCCTTTCATTAAAATGAAAAAGGCAAACATAACATATGCCCTTACAAAAGGTATTTGCTACTTTCGGGAAAACAATAGCAAAGTTAATTCCACTCATCACTTCAAAAGAAAATGCAAGGGAATGTAAATAAACTCCTATGAAGGAAAACTGGGAAATCAACACCTCCTAAAAGTCATGTTCGTGATTCTTTCTTCTTAAAATTTCCAAAGGCCGGCCTAAATCAGACTTTGAACCTTATTTTTTAGGGCTCCACAATCCTCTATAGTATGGCTCGTACTTCCCACGTGATAGTCACATATGGCATTAACATCATAACCCTCAGGATATGAAGGATCTTTTGGATTAGACCAAATCGGGGTCAGGAGCTTCCTCTCAACAAGCGTTAGCAGCAAATCAATGTATGGGATCGGCACTGGATGAAGAACTTTTGAAGGCTTTGCAAACCTTGACGATCGATTACGATAGTGGCCTTGAGTTTGATTGGCTGAGTGAGAACCCACCATATGAACGCGAGAGTCAGTCATCTCCCTTCTAAGGGGTTGTGCTGTAGGGGTTGTTTATCTTTCCCTTTTTTGTAGCATCCTCATGGCGCTCTCCAATCATGACCAATTCTGTAAAGCTAACGTTAGGATGGCTTATCAAGCAATCATACATCACTTCCTTTAGACTATCCACAAATATATGAGTAATTTCTCTTTCCTGAATCGGGGGTTGAACCTGAGCTGCCATGTCTTGCCATAGTTGATCGTATTGGCGAAAACTCTCGTCAGGCGTCCATTCCAAACTTTGCAGTAGGAGTCGGTTTAGGATCATCTCTGTTATATGTTTGTACTATTCTGTGCAGGCTTTGGCTAAATCCTTCCAAAACTTGATCTGGGCCTGTGTTAACTGATTATACCACCTCATGGCAGACCCTATCAAACTGTCTTGGAAATAGTGGATTAGCAACTTCTCATTGTCAATAAACCCCGCCATCTTGTGGCAAAACATGGTTATGTGGGCAGTGGGGGAAGTCGTCCCATCGAACTTCTCAAATTCTAGGGTCTTGAACTTGTACGGGATCTCCACATCCGGGACCAAGCTGAGGTCCCTAGCATTTAGCCCATAGAAACCGTCCTCATTGTCCTTTACCTAGAATTTCTTTTCAAGATCTTTCCTAGTTTCTTCCATTTGCTTTGAGAATTATGCCTTTACTTGGTTCAATTTTTCCAACTCATAAAAGTTCAGGATGCTATCTCTGACATTTTTGGTACTTCCAAAGGTCACGCCCAGTTGAGCTGGGGCTGAGTTGACGGGCTGGTGGGATGAAGATACCCCTTGCGGAGGTTTTGGGGTAGTGTTGATAAAGATCGAGGAGTGTGGAGGATCTTCCAAGTTCTGAGCAGGATTTTCAACAGTACATTTTCTATTAGGGTCCTCATTTCGCTTGAGCTCTAATAGCTGAGACAACTCTTTCATCATATCTTGTTGGGATTTGGCTATGGTCTCCTTCAATTCTAACTGAGGCCGCTCTAATTGCCCCCTTCGATCAGCTTCTATCTTGGCAAAACTTTCTTCCATTTGCTTTTTCTGAGGTCGGGCAAAGTATGAATGCAGAATCTTTAATTACTGTCACAAAATCCCCCGCAATTAATCTTAATGTTTAATTACTTAAGGCATGATACATGCTTTATGCAGTGCATGGAACAAATAAAATAAAAAGGATGTATGAAAATAAAGGCATTGATTCCTTAGGTGGTCACCCTAGAGCAATTCTCATTGGCTTGAAAAAGGTTCTCGATGAAAGGAAGCACCAATAAGTCTCGACCCTAACTTCTAATTCTTCACTGGCTTTGAGTAGTCGAACGAATCTTGATGTCTCCTCCATCCCCGGGTCCATAAAAGAAATAAAGTACTCTGGTTTCTGCTTTTGATGTTTCCACATGCTGGGCTACCTCTTGCACCCAAACTGTCAAAAATGTGTTGTACCGGTCTAGGTCTTAAATAAATCGGCTAGCATCACGGAGACGCGTGAATAACTTTGAACTGCAACTTCAAGTCTCGATCGGAACCTGAAATATCTCCTTCTAATGCTGACTGTCCTGAGGCTAGAGGAATCCATTCTGATTGTGACACTCTTAGAAAGACTGACCGACTCTTTCGCACCTTTTTTGAATCCACAAAGGTCATCTTGCTGGGCCGCCTAGGTATACTCCATTATTATGCGCTTACCTGACAAACAGTCATCTAGATGTAACACCCTTACCAGTATTTATTACCCAATACTAGTATAGAGTGTCACATGATGTTTAAACCATATTTTATGCTATCCGAACAAGTAAAAAATGATGATTTAAAATTTTTCCTTTTTAATCGCGTAAAATTTATTTCCAATTTTTAATCTATCAGATAGACCTCGATTTTAGGTAGCAACTTGGCAATTTTTAACTATACTATACAATTAACAAAACTGCCTAAAATAAAAATCATTTTGATTACTCTAAAATTTCATTATTATAATCTTACCCGATTTTCGTTACTAGCAATTTCTTTAAGCTAGTATCCATTTAAATAAAACTCAATATCATATACTAACCACTTATCTAGATATTATTATTACAATCCATATCTAGACTAGTTTGAAAGGAGATACTATTTATTTATACATGCTAACTAGAAATATCAAAATACATCAAAGATGTAATTACCGATACTGCATATATCCCCTTTGATAGTGATGCCTTACTCTGAACTGGGTTTTCTACCTACGCGTGAAAAATCATCACACGCTAAGTATATACTTAGTGAGGCATTATAACTATTTAATATTAATCAATATGCTTGAATTATATCAATAATATAATAAACATTCAGTTTGATCACTATTCCTTTATTTCCCTTATGTTAATCAAATTAACATAATATAATCTGGATTCATAAATCCTATTATTATCATTGCCATTATCCGAGAGTTTACCCACTCTCTAAATTATTTATCATTTATTACCATTATATGATAGTCCACTCACTCTCTAATTTATTAACCATTTATTACTATTATCCGAGAGTTCACTTACTCTCTAATTTATTAACCATTTATTACCATTATCCGAGAGTTCACTTACTCTCTAATTTATTAACCATTTATTACCATTATCCGAGAGTTCACTTACTCTCTAATTTTATTACCATTTACTATCAAATAGATTATTTCCCAACATAGTTTGAGGACTTGAGTACACGAGTCAAAACCGCACCAAAGTGCTAATAAACCGCACCGAAGTGCTAAGAGACCGCACATAAGTGCTAAAGAACCACACCTAAGTGTTAATAAACCGCACTGATGTGCTAAACCGATGGACTCTATAGCATGCCAACTATACTCTATACCTCAATTACCTATTTGGGTATACTTTCCAATTCCATATTCGATTCATCCATGGCAATATAATTAAATACTGGGCAGTTCATACCCTAAATATAACATAAACATACATACCTAATATATCTAGTGATCAAATGCATCATAGTTCTACCTTTGACAATTCTCAATATGTCAAATATAAGTTCATGATTTAAAAATATAATTATCATGCAATTATTAATAAGGTAGACTTATCACAAGTCTTCCAAATGATAATCATAATATCATCCATGCATAAAAATGCACTCACCTTGACACTTTATAAATTGCCATTATGTACTTAGCCTCACTAAGCTTCAGTTTTGATCTATGTCCTTTCCTCGATTGTTAGCTCGATCTCAGTTTTGATCACGATCTACATGTGTATTAACAGGCCATATATACATTTCAAATTATATGTTAGTATCATACTAACACATAAATACAATAGGAATAATTTTCCTACAATTATTCCTATAATTGTCCAATCTTAGTTCCATCACATAAGTCATTATACCTTTAACACCTGATCTCGGTTTTGATCACGATCTACATGTGTATTAACAGGCCATATATACATTTCAAATTATATGTTAGTATCATACTAACACATAAATACAATAGGAATAATTTTCCTAAAATTATTCCTATAATTGTCCAATCTTAGTTCCATGACATAAGTCATTATACCTTTAACACCTTGAATTTTCCTCAATACTTTGTATTTCTTTCAACCTTTACTCAAAGAATGATTTATAACTCATTCTAACCTTAATTCCAGCATAATACTTCCATGAAAACAATTTTTCACTTTAGTCCTTAACTTTCTCCAAAATGTCGAATTGGTCCACAAAATTTCCAAGATTTTCGAATTGATCCTTATGTTTTTACAAACTTCTAAAGTGGTCCAAATGACATTTTAAAGCTTGTAAAACCATAATTTCATCATATACAATCTTATGGAAATTTTTCCATAATTTCTTCTAATTTTTCTTCTTTGACCGAAATGGTCCCTTACTTTCTAATATTTCCATTTTGGTCCTAAATTATCAAATCAAGCTAATTTGATCAAAATCTCATCATTTCTAATGCTAGAATAATTTTCACAATAATTTCCCCTTTATTTCCAATTCTAACCGAATTGGTCCATTATTCTTCCTAAGGGAAAGTTTTTATTCTAACATCAAATTAAGGCTTATAATATCACAAATCATTCATTTCCATCCTTTATTAAATTTCCTAACCAAATCCCCAAATTCTAGGGTTAGGGTTTATAACCTTAACATAGAATTAAACTAAATTCAAGCTTGTTTTCATGTTTACAACACTTGAGTTACTTAAATCAAGCCTTAATTCCAACATAGTTCATGAAATTCCAATTTCTCTCTCTTCAAGAACATGAAATATTCTTCATAATAGCATACAATATTACTATCAAAAGAAAGAGCATGAAGCATAGATCAATTTATTTCAAAGCAACATACCTTGATTCTAACTTTAAAACCTTCAAATTTGCAAAAAAATTCTTTCCTTTCCCCCCTTGTGTTTCAAAAATACCCAAGAAAGATGAACAAATTAATTCATCTTTTATCCTTTTAATTCACATGTGATAATTAAATGAATTTTAAATTCATTTAATTAGTGAAATTACTAATTTAACCTTCAAATCCAATGGCTATATTTAATCTTATCATAAACCAAGGGCCAAGATTAAATCCATGTGTTTTTCATTTTCTAAAGATGCCCTCAACATTTCAAAATATTTCAAAAATGCCATCCATGGCAAATGTCCAATTTGCCCTCCAACTATACTTTATTTACTAACAAGGCTTGAAAATTGTCATTCCATCACCATCTAACTAAATCTAGTTAGAATCCAACCAAATGTAATAAAATATCCATAAGATAATTAAATGAATTTTAAATTCATTTAATTAGTGAAATTACTAATTTAACCTTCAAATCCAATGTCTATATTTAATCTTATCATAAACCAAGGGCCATGATTAAATCCACGTGTTTTTCATTTTCTAAAAATGCACTCAAAATTTCAAAATAATTCAAAAATGCCATCCATGGCAAATGTCCAATTTGCCCTCCAACTATACTTTATTTACTAACAAGGCTTGAAAATTGTCATTCCATCACCATCTAACTAAATCTAGTTAGAATCCAACCAAATGTAATAAAATATCCATAAAATAATATTTTATGAGTTTTTCATAATCCTTGGAACTGTCTTTAAAACTCCAATTTGATTCAATTACCCGATATTCACTTTCTACGATTTTTCCACTTTCCAACTATCGGGTAAAATCTGAAATTCTCATAATTCTGATCTCCATATGTAAATATTTTTGCATATAAAATATTCCATAATTTTGTAAAAATCAAAATCTTGAAATTTTGACTCGGTCCAATATACTGATAATTTACCCGAAATCTTTATCGGATAAATTTCTCTTACTAATCCTTGATCAGATATCCATAAAATAAAATTTCAACTCGAACTAATTCCCCTTTTTATCAGTCTCAACTACTAGCATGAGACCTTCCCATAAGGTCACCCATCCTAATGCTACTCTCCTCTGAGCACGCTTAACAATTTTTATTTCGATCCAAATATCTGGAAATTTTCTCGAACTTTAACGCTTTATAGCTCTTAATACAAACTCCATATCAAAAATCCGTGTATCACGAAAATGCCACTCTTGGGGGTGAACTATTCATTTACGGGACCAAATACATAACTTTTTAAAATTACAATTTAGTCTCTAAACTTTTTAAATTTTACACTTTAGCACCAAACTTTTCAAATTTTACATTTTGGTCACTAACCAAAATTTTGAGGTATTACACTAGATCCCTTTGGTTGACCTCAGACCACTGTCTCACTGTTGAGCTGGTATCCTCCTTCTTGAGATACCCCTCATCCATAATGAAAGATCTCACTTTGGGTAAACCACTCGAATCAACACCTTTATGTCAAGCAATGTGATGCAAAGATATGCAAAACAAAATGAAACGCAAAAAGAAACAAGTCAGTACTAGATAAAATCAACTGATATAAAAATAAAGCGGGAAATTAAATCAAGCATCAAACAAAGCAACCCTATTTACATTCTTTCTAAGAACCTAGGTTTAACCGCATGACTCTAAAGGGGTGGGCTTTCTATGTTCTCTACATGTAGTTTTGGTTCTAAACGGTACCTGAACTGTCATCGATGTCCCTCCTAAGGGTAGCAAGGTCCCCGGTCATCACTCATTATAGGCTCCTTTCAACCAGGTTCAATTCAGGGGACCCTTTCGCTATGTCCGTACAGAAAAACAATATTCCCACGAAAACATAGGGTAGTCGAGCCCCGAAGGGTACTTACTAGGCTCATACGGAGGAACAATATCCACACGAAAGCACTAGCGTTTTCCCCCCACTTAAAAGGACGGGTTTAAGTGCCAAATTTTAAATGAGTTAAAATAAACCCGCATTTATAAAAAAAATATTAATTTGTTTGTCACTTTAATTTACAACTTTCGATATTAATAAAGCAGTAATTATTTTTTTTTTTTCTTGAAAAATGGCCTGACTCACTTTAGTTTTAAAAATCAAAATTAGTCCCCAGTGGAGTCGCCAACTGTAGTGACATTATCTTTTTTCAAAATTCAAAAGTTCGAAGTGATCGCTAAAAGGAGTAACAAGTTTCCTTTTTGGGAAAATATTTAGGAAATGGAAAATTTCATAAAAAATTCAAATTTATGAAAACGATAAAACTTGGAGTCGTCATCGGCCACTAGGGTAGGTCGGACACGATAAAACCAGAGATTCGTTTGAAAGCCGGTTCAGGAGTCGGTTACGGATGGGAGAGTTTTGGCACCCCCACACCGCCCAAAAAATTGGTACCGTAAAAGAAAATAAAATAATTGTCGCTTTATTAATATTAAGCTTTCCAAATTAAAGTGACAGTTAAATTGAAATTCGGTTATACGTGCGAGTAAATTTTAAGGGCCCCGTTATTCGAAAGTAAACCGAAAAGCCGCCACCACTAAGTTTGGTACTGACCACGTTCACCCCCGAATAAAAGGGCACCGCATTAACAGATTAATGAGTCGAATAAGCACGAACAACAAACTCAAATATTACACTACGCAAGAGTATAATATACATATTTATATACATACACCACAAATAATATACCCATGTTACTCTTTATATACCAAACGCATATGCGATATAATGTGTATTAACACATATTTATATTATATACATATCTAAATACCAGATATCATACATTATATATATATATGTATATATATATATTACGTAAAAAAACAATATCACATAAAATATGTCGTAAAAGAAATCAAACTATATATACAATATAAAAACAGACCATTATACGGTAAAAAGAAAACAAAAGCGGGAAATTAAAGAGAATCCATAAAGGGACCGGATTGAAAAAAAAAAAGCAATCCGGAAAAATGGACCGGATTGAGCAAAAGAGCGTAAAAGGAAAAGAGATCCGAAAAAAGAGCCGGATTTAACATGAAAAGAAAAACGAAAATTAAATAGCGGAAAATAAATTGCGAGGAAATAAAAGTTAGTTGCAGAAATTAAATGTTAGGTGTTAGATGTTAGATGGAACATGCCATAATAATACGGGTCATCCCCATTGCGGGTCACCGTAAGGCCGATTTGAGCATAAAAGTAAAGCGAACAATAAACAAATAATAATATACATACGTAAATATTATATTATACTAGTGATAATATGGATAATATATAATAATAATAATATATAACATATATAATATAAATATAATATGACATATGATATATAGTAGTAATATAATATATACTATAAGATAGGTAATACTATAATATATAGTGATAATAATGTATAATATAAACATAATACTTATAATATATAATACGTATTAAACATATATATTTAATAAGATAAAGTACCGTGTGTATATATATATATATATATATATTATGCCTATATACACACAAAAACGTAACAATCATATGTATATAAAGGGATAATATGAAATAATAATAATAATAATAATAATAATAATAATATACAAGAAAATAATAAATTAAACCACATCCAACAAGTAAAATAACATACATATCACAAACAAAAAATTAAACAAAATAAAACACATAAGAAAAAACTAAAACAAATAAAGAGGATATCAGCAAATCTCATCAATAGTTCATTAAATCATAAGAATGATTACATAAAAATTATATAATAAAAAGGGAAAAAAATACTAAAATGCAAATATATGTTCGATCAATCAATCCACGTATCGTTATCGATGGGGTTGAAAAGCTTGATTCAAGGATTTTTATGGTTCGAATGGTGTAGTGTTGGAGGGTTGGGGGCTTCGGTTTGTGTGGCAGTATAAGGATGAAGGCTTAGTAAACTTTGGGGCTGGGAACGGCTTAAAAAAAAAACTGAAATAGGGTAGTCGATTGCGTAAGGAGACGTGAGTGGGGTGATTTGGGGGAATGAAAATCGTGGCAGTGTAGTGGGGGAATTGAAAAATGGGTAATGAATAGTGGAAAATGGATAAGGGGAAAATGCCTCATGGGAGAATGCGGCTCAAGGGAGAAAAAAAAAAGAATGGTCGTGTGTTTTTTTTAGGGTAGGTAATATATATCTATGTTATTTTTTATCCCATAAAAATAGAACCAATGAGGTTCAAGATCTTACTCACTAAGTAGTGGTTCATCCAATAGGATCGAAGCATCCACACATCCAATGGGAGTAAAGCCTTAATGAGGAAGGAGTTTAAATATCCATTTTTGTATTTTTATTATATAAAATCATAAGTAATGGGTCATATTTGATGTAGGCTGTTGGGTTAGGGTATAAGGTTTTGGGTATTAAAAGGGTGATGTATATTGATCTTATTTTGAGCATTTTAATTTAAATTGGGACAAAATTTAGTGTCTACAGAATGCCAACGTACTCGGAAAAGAAATTCCCTGGTTCATCTTCATTACCCAGAAGAATCCTTGCCACTCGTTCATCGCCCCCTCACCAAAAGGCCAAGCCTCCGCACGAATGGGCACACCCGCCAAAGAACCCTTGGGAAAAATATTCAAATCTACTTCGTCCCAGCCATTGAGGCTTTTCGCTTTAGGCAATGCACTCAAATATTTGTAATAGTGCATATTTCTTTACAATGCAAGGGTGGATCGCTTTCTAACCTCTTGAAAAGTTTCAACTCGGCATGTGACATTTCCTGCACATCAAGCGAGGCAACTCTATTCTTCAATGGTCGACGCCATACAACAGGGAATGAAAAACTTCCAAAATTACACTCCACTTTGATATACTTCGTCCTATCCAGGCGAAGATTCACATCATAATTACTCATCACCAATGCTCTCTCTTTACGATGGCCAATGCTTATAAAACCCTTCGCATTCTTGTCATGACCAGCCATTACGTTATAGCAGTAATAGAAAATGTTGATAGAAGGTTCATCCCCATAGAATTTGCAATTCAAGAAATACGCCATCAGAATCCACCAGCTAGCACCACTCAGTTAACCCGACGCCACGTCAAACCAGTTCAACCAATCTATGAAAAAAGAATGTAGCGGTAAATGAAACTCGGCTTCAAAAGCAAAAATAGGAACCAAACACCACGATGTCCCCTCATCGGAACATGCGCTTAGACGACATGACCCATTCGGAAAAATGAACCGATAACAAAAGTTGTTAGCAGCGCAAAGGCCTTGACACTCCAGCGTATTCAACATCACGTCCGCATCAGTAGTACAAGGAAATTCATCATTCATCACAACAGACGAACTAGACATCAGAGTAAAAGCAAATATGTATTCTTTTTCAAAAACCAACAGAGAACGGCCGAAGGGATAAGCAAAATAAAACTTAGAAAACAAAAACAAAAGCTATTTATAATCAAGAGTCGTGCCGTCCTTAACACGCCTCGCTAATAAAGAGGTTTATTATGTGACGTTTCACATACAATGGTTTATCCCCAAAGAAAAATCGGATGGTTCATCATAGAGGTTTATTACGTGACCAATCATATATACCCTTTAAAGCCTTTACACGTAGATCTATCCTTAAAATTTCAAGATTATTTCGCCATGAAAACTCCCACTCAAGGAGCCTTCTCTAAATTCCTCAGGTTTGCCAAGGTCACTTTATAACCTTCTCTCACTTGGGGGCAATTGTTAGTACTTATAAATACCTACCGTCACGTGTCAAGACCACGTAGCCTGCGAGCATGACCAGGAAGCCTGCGACGAACAAGCAAGACTGTGAACAGTGTGGCACAAAGGATATCCAGCGATCATGTGATCGCCGTGGACAACAATGCGTGTGATCGCCTGCGAACTGTCCGATACCCATTCGCAACCTATGGCGAACAAAGCAGTACTATGAGCGACATCGTATCTAGCGATCACGTGACCACGCACTGGATCACTGTGGATGACGACACAAACCTATGATGTCAAGTCATAGCTAATCCTATCAGTGTGCCATGATAATCTGGCCACAACACATGTCCGAGCAGTATAAAAAGGAGCATGCAAACAAGGAAAAAGGGAGATCTTTCATTCTAAGCATCATCATCCATACTAAGGGCGTCGTATCCAAAATCTGACTAAAAATAATAACTTAGATCATCAACGGACCATCGTCTCCGGTTCGTGTTCACTTTGACAGTCAACAAATCGTTTAAATTTTTGTGGATTGACATCAAAGAGAAGACAAGGTATGCTAATTTCTAAAACCATTTCTACTATTTGTTTATTCTTCTTCCTTTATGTTTGGTTTGTTTTTCTTTTCAAGGTACCCAACTTTTTCCTATGACAAAGCTTGAAGAGCTTATAAGATTCGATTTTTTTTTCAGGCATATTGTCAAAGGAATTAAATTTTCTTAAATTTGTTTTTTTTTGGGTTCGAATTAAAAGATGGGATCATTATCAGTAATAACCCCATAAGATGGGTTGGAGTCATTGATGAATGATGGAACCATTGATGCTCTCAGGTTGAAGATTATCAATCAGCTTTAAGCCAATGTTAGTCTCTTTCTGGATATATTGCTGGATTTTTTATCTGGGTATTTTAATTTTAATGTAAAAGATAAATGTCACTCAAATTTGTGTTTTTATCATGGATAATTTGCTAATGCTCTTTGAGTTTGTTTGATAGTTTAAATGTGAATTTTTGTTCTTCCTTGGCACTCTCTATGTCTAACTGAACACTTTTCTCTAATTTTACAACTCTTAATCATCTTCTTGTCCTTTGCCCCAAATCACTCCTTTCGTCTTCTTTGGTCTACTTCCTCTTGGTATTTCTGCACTTGAAACCCTAGCTGATATTATTAATACTTTAAAAGTTTATTTCTGAGTCAATTGTCAATATATGGCATAACTGAAGCTCTGAAGTTTAAGTTATATGTGTCTTCCTATTTTCTAATTTGCTGAAGATTCCCATTATTTTTATAAAGGAGAAATCATGTTCTTTAAGAAAGAATTTAAAGTTGCATAGTTAGTGTAGTTCCTATAGATGTTGTACCTTTTTTTTTCCTACAGATATAAAGTTTTCTATGTGATTAAGGAAACTAATAAGAATTCTGGAGTAATTGTATATAAGTTTGAAGTTGTAGTGACTTGTTTGTTCTTCACCGTTCTAACTTGACTGAAGATCGTCGGTAAGGCTTCTTATGTGAATTCAGACCTTGGTTCCTTTAAAGTTGCTTTAATGTATTGACCGAGCATTGCTGAAGTAATTAATTAATAATGTTACACACTTACACTAGTCTATAAACTTGCATTCATTGAAGTTGAAGAGTTGACTCGCCATGTGCCCTCCGGTTCTGTAACTTATCACTGTTACAGGAGGAGTTGAAGAATACAACAATCAAAATGGCAGAGCAGAGTAAGGTCCTAAATGATAAGTGTTCAAAAGTACTATTTTTCTTACCCTTTTTACTCATATTATTGTTAGACTTAGGCTCATATTAGTCGCATAATTAGCCATTCATGCATTAATCCATGTTTCCTTCCATCGTTGAGCTTGATTACATAACTTGGTAGTTTTTGTGGGAAAAGATGCTGCTTTGGTGTGTTTTGTGTGTATGTTCAGGATCACTTGCCAAAGCAAGGCTAGAGCTAGTTGCCAGGGCAATGCATGAAGGAGACGCCGAGCTAGTTGCCAGGGCATTGCATGAAGGGGACGCCGAGCCAGTTGCCAGGGCAATTGTCGACAAGAGCAAAGGTGATATGGTAGTCGAAATTGATGACTAGACAAGCCCAAGATGACGTGGAGCAAAGCCCAAACCCAAAGGAATTTGATTTCCATGCAGAGATAAAGAAGAATTAAATTCCAAGAAGATAGGAGAAGTTATAGTAGGAATATAATTATAATAAAGAATTACATTCTTTAAAGATAATTTAATTCCAACTTAACTTCCTCCTCAAAAAAGGACTTTGGCCTAGCCCTATAAATAAGATGGAGATTTCGACAATCCAGAGGGAGAGAAAAGATAGGGGAATTTTGACAAGTCCAAGGAGGGCAAGAGGAGAGAATTTTCGACAAGCATCTAGGGCAAGGAGGATTTCGACAAGCCTCATTCGTCATCCTTTTCTTTCTTGTTCGATTGGGTTCATGCTAGGGATTATTTATCTTGTGTTTCTTTGGAACCTAGCCATGAACTAAATCTATTTGGCTATGGTTATTGTGTTTTGTGGTTGTGAGAAACTATTTGTTTTTGTTTAGGTAATAAGAGTTTGCACTTTTCTATTCAAGGTTTATTCATTCTTGGTTCTTATTCTTGTTTGCGAGTGAATTGGGAGAGGATCTCGTGATTTCATCTATTTATCTAATATCGGGATAGTTAGATTCAAGAAACGAATGAATATGATCTTTATTCAATCTATTGATGGTGAAGATTAATCTGGCTTAGGAATAAGTTAAGGATTTCAACGGCTAAGAGGAGCGCAAGATTGGTTATTGTTCACCCTTGATTCAAGCAGGGATGTATTATCAAGGCATGCACAAGTAGCTAGAGTTTCGACTTAGGGATAAGAAGAACCATTGAAGAACGCTCTGGCGAACCTTGAAGGTTGCTGCCCAGACGCCCAAGTAGTTGCCCAACTAGTCGCCCAGGCAACCATCGATTAGTTGCCAAGGCAATCCAGTTGCGCAAATTGCCACGGCAAGTGAGTTGCCCGTGCACTCTTTTACCAAGACGATCCAATCGGCTATCACACATCAACTCACGATAACCTGGCCTATCTCTCTCAATTGATCTCATCTATTCATTTACTTTATTGCTTTCTAGATTAGTTATTAGTTAAACTCATATAATCCTTTATTTGTGTTTTTACTTTTTACAGTGAAAGAGACTAGATTCTTGAAGTGGCACCAATCCCTGTGGAGACGATATCTTTTATGCTATAACTTGCGACGTGTATACTTGCACATTTGCGTAGCACTTATTACGCGCAACAAGTTTTTGGCGCCTTTGCCGGGGATTGGCAATAGCGACTTTGTTTTTTTTTCTTGCACTTTCTTTTTACTTTTCTTGTTTAAAATTCAAAGGGCTAACAAACTTTGGTTTTGCATTGGTATATGACCAGGGCGAGACCAACTTCACCAGAATATCCCTTTGATCCAAAAATTGAACGAACCTTACAAAGATTTAGACGAAGGATAAGTGTAGCTATGGCTAATCAAGACGGCAATATGAATCAAGATGTTCCAGTAGGAGGAGGAGTGATTCTTGCAAGAAACAAAACTATTCGAGACTATCTTGAAGAAGATCTAGATGGACTTAATCCAGGAGTTGTCGCACCTGAAATTGAAGCCGACCACTTTGAGTTAAAATCGGTAATGTTTAATATGATCAACACAATTGGTCAATTTGGCGGCTCAGCAACTGAAGATGCATGACAATATCTAAAATCTTTCCTCGAGATTTGTAACTCGTTCAAAATACAGGGAGTCACCCCCGATGTCTTACGATTAAGATTATTCCCCTATTCACTGAGGGATAGGGCAAAAGCATGGTTGAATAGCATTCCTGTCGGATCAATAGCATCTTGGACCGATCTTTGTCGTGATTTCCTTGCTCAATTTAATCTTACAAATTTGACTGATAAGCTTCGTAATGACATTACTTCTTTTCGGTAGGCAGATGATGAATCCATGTACGAGGCTTGGGAGCGATATAGAGAACTACTACACAAATGCCCCCTACACAGATTCCAGGTGTGGACTCAAGTAACAATGTTTTACAATGCCGTGAATACACCAACAAGGATGATGCTAGATGCCTCGACAAACGGCATACTCCTAGATAAGTCGCCGGAGGAAGCAATGCAAATTTTAAACAGGCTGGCCAAGAATGATTATCAATTCCCATCTACTAGAAGATGAGGAGTTAGACGCCAAGCCGCAATACATGAACTAGGATCATCAGATTCAATTTCGGCACAATTGGCCACTTTAACCAAGATGGTCCAGAACATGCAAAAACCAAACAACACACATGAAGTCAAGGTAATGGATTCTTTTTGTGAGTTATGTGGTGATAACCATGATTCTTCAGAATGTATGCAGAATCCAGAATCCAGCTTCTATGTGGGGAATTACAATCGGAACAACAATGTGATGTCCAATACATACAATCCAGCTTGGAAGAACCACCCAAATTTTTCATGGAGTAATCCCAACAATGCTCTAAACCAGAACAATCAGAATGCACAAGCATCGGGATTCCAGCAGAATATGCCACGGCAACAGTTGCCGCAGCAACAACCGACAACATCTAGTTCTTTGGAAAATTCTCTAAATGCTTTTATGATGAAAACTGAATCTTATATGGCTGAGAATAGTAACTTCATAAAAAGAACTGATGCTTTTATTAATAGGACCGAGATGAGATTGCAAAACCAAGAGGCGGCAATCAAATCATTGAAAAATCAAGTCGGACAGTTTGCTCAAAATCTGAATACTAGACCGCAAGGAGGTTTACCTAGCGATACTGAAGTCGCAAGAGGAACTGACCATGAGCAATGTAAGGCAATCACCACTAGAAGTGGCCTCGGCAACCGACGATAAAGATGCCTCGCCAACTTGTAAAAAGCATGCCTCGGCAACACCAGTTGTCCCGACAATACCGGCAATCAAGTTTCAAACCAATGAAAGGATCGAAGATATCCGACTTCCACCACCATTCCCACAAAGGTTGAAGCGAAAAAAGCAAGAATACCAATTCAAGAAGTTTCTTGATATCCTAAAGCAAGTCCACATCAACTTGCCATTGGTGGAAGCAATTGAACAAATGCCAAACTATGCCAAGTTTCTTAAAGACATTGTGTCCAAGAGAACAAGGCTGGGAGAGTTTGAAACAGTTGCCGCAACAGAGGGATGCATGGCAATGTTGCACAATCGTATGCCACCCAAGTTGAAGGATCCCGGAAGTTTCACAATACCATGTTCCATTGGAAACCACTATGTCGGGAAAGCATTATGCGACCTTGGGGCTAGCATAAACTTGATGCCTAAATCGGTTTTCCAGAAACTAGGAATCGGGAAGGCAAGACCTACAACAGTTATGCTACAGCTAGCCGACAGATCCTATGTGCATCCAGAGGGAAAAATCGAAGACATACTGGTAAAAGTTGATAAATTTATTTTTCCCGCTGACTTTATTCTTTTGGATTGTGAAGCAGATGAGCATGCACCCATCATTCTAGGGAGACCATTCCTAGCAACAGGGAGAACCTTGATCGATGTTGAAAAGGGAGAACTCACAATGAGGGTGAATGACCAGCAAGTTAAACTAAATGTGTTCCAAACACTAAGGCATGCCGATGATCCAGAAAAATGCCAACTTCTTCATGCCACGGCAGAGTTTAACTTTGACGAGGAATTTAGTTGCCTCGGCAACTACATTGCCGATCAAGAAGAACCTGAGGAGTATGAAGAACCGGTCGATGAGGAACAACAAGAAGAGGCAAATTGGCTAGTCAATCGACCAGGTACATACTTTGAACCACTGGATTACTCAGGTAAGGAAGGTAAACTCGAAAAACCCTCTATTAAACAACCACCGATTCTTGAGTTGAAATAATTGCCAGAGCAACTAAAATATGCATACTTAGGAACCGATAATACATTGCCTGTAATTATTTCTTCTAAGTTACAGCCTGAGCAGGAAAAGAAGCTGATCAAAATGTTGAAGCTACACAAAAAGGCAATAGGGTGGACAATTGCCAACTTGAAGGGAATTAGCCCGGTAGTGTACATGCACAAGATTTTGTTGGAAGATGATCACAAACCTTCAATTGGGACCCAGAGGAGACTGAATCATGCCATGAAAGGGGTTGTAATGAAAGAAATCATCAAGTGGCTTGACGCCGGCATTATATACCCTATCTCTGATAGTACATGGGTAAGTCTGGTACAATGCGTACCAAAAAAGGGAGGTATAACGGTGGTAAGTAATGAAAACAATGAACTCATTCCAACTAGGACTGTGACTGGTTGGAGGGTTTGTATGGATTATCGAAAGCTAAACAAAGCCACTAGGAAAGATCACTTCCCATTACCCTTTATTGATCAAATGCTTGACCGTCTTGCAGGTAAACCCTTTTATTGTTTTCTTGATGGTTATTCAGGATACAATCAAATTGCCATAGCACTAGAAGATCAAGAAAAGACAACCTTCACATGCCCATATGGTACTTATGCCTTCCGAAGGATGCCGTTCGGATTGTGTAACGCCCTGACAACCTTCTAAAGATGCATGATGGCACTCTTTTCAGACATGGTCGAAGATTTCCTTGAGATCTTCATGGATGATTTTTCTGTTTTTGGTAATGACTTCGACAGCTGTCTCGGCAATTTAGAGAAGGTGTTGGCAAGATGTGAAGAAACTGATTTAATCCTCAATTGGGAGAAATGCCATTTTATGGTAGATGAAGGAATAGTGCTCGGCCACAAGATTTCATCCAAGGGAATTGAAGTAGACAAAGCTAAGGTGGACGTGATCGAGAGATTACCCCCACCAAGTTTAGTTAAAGGAATTCGAAGTTTTCTTGGACATGCAGGTTTTTACAGGAGGTTCATTCATAATTTTTCTAAAATCACTAAACCCTTGTGCAATTTGCTTGAACAGGATAAAGTCTTCGATTTTGATGATCCTTGCACCCAAGCATTCGAAACCCTAAAGGAAAAGCTTGCCTCGGCACCCATTGTCGTTCCACCAGATTGGACGCTACCTTTTGAGCTCATGTGTGATGCAAGTGATTTCGCGGTAGGAATAGTCCTAGGTCAACGCACAGGTAAGACCTTCCATGTGATATACTACGCTAGTAAAACACTTAATAGTGCTCAAGTGAATTACACAACAACGGAGAAAGAGTTACTAGCTGTAGTTTTCGCATTTAACAAGTTTTGATCCTATTTGATTGGTACAAAGGTAATTGTTCATACGGACCATTCGACAATCAAATATCTATTTGCTAAAAAGGATTCCAAACCTCGTTTGATTCATTGGATATTACTTTTACAAGAATTTGATATTGAAATTAAGGACAGGAAAGGAACAGAAAATCAAGTGGCTGATCACTTATCACGTTTGGAACGCAATAGGGAGGAGGATGTGGTTCTAGAGATATGCGATGCATTCCTGATGAACAACTTTTAGTTGCCTCAGAAACCATGGACGCGCATGCCTCGGCAACCCTCGACGCCTCGGCAATCATGGATGCACACGCCTCGGTAACTCTCGACGTTGCAGCAGCCCTTGACGCGCACGCCTTGGCAATTTTGGGAGCAGTCGCCACGGCAGCACATGCCTCGGCAATACCCTGGTACGCGGATTTAGTTAATTCCCTTATTTGTGGTATTTTACCTTATGGCATTACTCACCAAGGGAAGAAGCGGTTCCGCCATGATGCTAAGCATTACTTTTGGGACGAGCCTCTTTTGTTTAAACAATGTGCAGATTAGGTTATACACCGATGTGTCCCTGAAGAAGAGCAACAGAATGTACTCCGGCAATGCCATTCTTCACCCTATGGAGGACATTTTAGAGGAACTCGTACCGCGGCCAAAGTTTTGCAATCCGGTTTGTATTGGCCAACATTGTACAAAGATGCCCAAGACTTTTACAAGCAATGTGATCGTTGCCAGAGGACGGGCAATATCTCTAGACGACATGAGATGCCGCTCCAGAACACCATCAAGGTGGAACTGTTCGATGTATGGGGGATGATTTTATGGGACATTTCCCATCTTCATTCGGCAACCTCTACATCTTACTTGCCGTCGACTACGTGTCTAAATGGGTTGAGGCAGCTGCAGTTCCCAACAACGATTCCAAGACCGTGCAACGATTCTTGCAGAAAAATATATTTACACGGTTTGGGATGCCGAGAGCAATTATCAGTGACGAAGGCAAGCATTTTGACAACAGACTAATTGCCAAGATGTTGCAACGCTTCGGCATATCACCCACAAACCAACGGGCAAGCAGAAATTTCCAACCGGGAGTTGAAGGGTATACTCGAGAAAGTTGTAAATCCCTCTAGGAAGGATTGGTCATTAAGACTAGATGACGCACTTTGGGCATATCGCACTGCATTCAAAACACCCTTAGGTATGTCCCCCTTCCGACTTGTCTATGGCAAGACATGCCATCTACCGGTGGAAATCGAACACAAGGCATACTAGGCAATCAAGACCGTGAATATGGATTGGGAAAGTGCCGGACAAAAGTGTTTGATGGATCTCAACGAGATAGAAGAATTCCATGCACTCGCCTATAACAATGCACGAATCTACAAGGAGAAAACAAAGCGATGGCATGACAAGAAACTATTGCCACGGCAATTCACGCCAGGGCAACTAGTTCTCCTATTCAATTCTCGGCTAAAACTTTTCCCGGGAAAGTTGAAATCAAGATGGTTGGGACCATTCGAAGTCGTCAAACCATTCTCCCATGGTGCTGTGATAATCAAGTCCATCTCTGACAACCATGAATTCAAAGTTAATGGACAAAGATTGAAGCACTACAATGGTGCCCATGTGGAACGTAACAAAGAAGTGGTTAACTTATGAGATGCATGATCATGCTCTCCCTTTTGATATTTTTATTTTTATTTATTTATTTATTTCTCTTTTATTATTTTTATTTTTCGATTATTATTTTTTATTTTATTTTTTTCAAATTTTTATTATTTTATTATTTATTATTTCCGATTATTATTAATTTTTTAGGATAGATTTTATTTTTTTTAAGTCAAGAATCCCTTTATACATCTTTATTTATTTTCTTTTATCTTTAATCCTTATTTGATTTGTTTTTGAATTGTAGGAAAAAAAGTTCAAGATAAAGAGGAATTTTAATCCAAGTAGGAAAACATCTTCAACAAGGAAACTAATGGGCTGAATCTAAGGCTTATATAAAGCCTCCAATTCACCCTAATCACAACCCCTTGTCGTCAACTTCTCCCTCACCCTAAACCATTTTTTGTTTTCCCCTAATCCCACCCACCTATCTTTTCTATAAAACCCATCACCCTTAACCTATTCCTACTTTCTATCTTGCAACTTTTTAGTTTCTTTTCTTTTCTTTGTTTTTACAAAACTCACAACCAAGATCATCCATGGCATCCAAGATTAAATTTTTTTAGTTCATCCAAGTTCCTCCAAAGAACCAAGATACAAGAAGTTTGCTACACCGGTGGTTCAAGAAAGATTTCACTCCAAGTTTGAAAGCCGGAAGACTCATGAAGAACAAGGCTTTGAATACTCCAACTCTCATCAAGATTTCGGCCTTGAACCATTTATCTTCGAGAGGATTGCACATCAAAAGTGGCAAATCTTTTGCCATCAACCGGAACCAGGTAACATCTCATGGGTAAGAGAATTCTATGCTCACTCACCTAACCCGGATAATCCTTATGTTTTTGTTCGTGACAAGGCCATACTCATAAGTTCCGAAAACGTCAACACCTTTTACGGGCTTTACATTGAGAAGGACGAGCATCAAGCCTTCGTTGATCAAATCACTCCCAAGCAACTCGACAAGGTGCTTCAAGAACTTACTCAACCGGGAACTCATTGGAATGACGGTAAATACAAGGGCACGGTAAATCGCCTTCGGCTTAAACCCGAGGCAAAACTATGGAATAAGTTTGTTAAAACTTCTTTAATGCCCACCACACACAATACTACCGTTGATATACCACGTCTTTTGCTCATACATTCTATTTTGCATAATCGCATCATTAACATTGGAAAAATTATTTGCAATGAGATTTTTGTATGCAGCTCAAAAGATAAGGGTTCTCTTTTCTTCCCTTGCTTAATTTCTAATCTTTGCAAGGAGATTCATGTCCCAAGTGAGTCCACCGATGAAAAGGCCCTACCAAAGTCCGGTTGGAATCAAGCACAAATCCAAAAGCTAATGGGAGAGGCACCGGGAAAATCTTCAAGGCCTCCAATTTTCGCGGCAACTCCTACCACCCCGGCAATCCATAATGCCCAAGCACCTAATGCTCGGGCAACTCGGCCATCAATACCGAGACACTTTGAAGCACTCTTGCACCCATTGGTGAGCCACCTAAGGAAAATTGAAGACCGGCAACTAATGTTCATGCGGTACATGAAGGAGCACAACAATGCCATCACCCAAGTCATCCTAGAAAAGTGCCCAGACAGTCGCGTGTCGTTCCCGATCTTTCCTGCCGAAATCCTTGCCCCGGCAACCAATGAAGCAGTCGCCATGGCAACCGCAACAGATGACGTCGCGGCAACCTACATCGTGCACGCACAAGCTGATGCCACGACAACCAACCCTAAAGATGCCACGGCAACCAAAGCTAAAGACATCCCGGAAACCACTACAAAAGCCAAAGGTAAAGCACCTATGCCCAAATCAACTTCGACGGAATCATTTTCTGATTTTTTTAGATTCGGACGAGTCCTCCATTGCACCAACAAATACCACATCAATTGAATCCTCCAAGCGAAAAGCCAATGACACTGATGAAGAGGACGATGAGGACAACCCCGTACGAGGATCGATTCCACCACCGGCAACAAGAAAACAACCATCGCGTTCAAGCAAGAGAATCAAGACACCGACCAAAAGGAAACTAATCATCTACGATGACGAACTCTCAGAGTAAGTCCTCGTATGCCTTTTATTTTTTGTTATTTTTATTTTTTCTTTAATGCATGCATTGAGGACAATGCCTCACTCGAGTTTGGGGGGGATTGTTATTAGTAGTTACCATGTTTAGTTACATTCATCTTAAATATTACATTTAGGATACATAAATTGCTTGCCATGCCTTTAGTTGGAACAAGAATTGCTTAAATTTGATGAATATCCGATGATGACTTTGCCAATGCACTTAATTGATAGAATTTTTATTCTAGGATAACCATGGAAAAACTTAGAATTTTACTATGATGCTAAATTTGATGAAACATTGTTGTGGTTTGATTGATTTAAGGAATTCTAGTGAACTTAGGTTGATAATTAACAAATTGGGGGATTAGAATAAAAATTGGATGAATGCTAGAGGTGCCCGAAATTGGCTCTAGCATGTGCTAAAAAAATTGATCACTAGAGGTGCCTGAAACTGGCTCTAGTATGTGTTAAAAAAATTGATAGCTAGAGGTGCCCGAAACCGGCTCTAGTCGAATAAATTAACTTAAGAAAACTAGAAACAAAACACTATAGGTGCCCAAAACTGGCTCTAGTTAAAACATGTTAAAAAGAACCCAATAAAGTAATTTGAAAACCTATTGTTTCCATAGAATCCGAAAAATCAACTTGCACACAACTCTGCACACACTCACAAGCATTATAGTTTGATTCTAAGTAACTCCTAAGTTTTCCGAAAAATAAAAAGCCAATCATACTTTGTGCCCCGGTTCAGAGAATTGAAATCAAGTTCAAAGCTAAGTTTGTGAAAATTGAAGTCTTGGCAGGTAATTATGAGTTTGCATTGCTTGAGGACAAGCAATAGTTTGAGTTTGGGGGTGTGATAAGTGTTCAAAAGTACTATTTTTCTTACCCTTTTTACTCATATTATTGTTAGACTTAGGCTCATATTAGTCGCATAATTAGCCATTCATGCATTAATCCATGTTTCCTTCCATCGTTGAGCTTGATTATATAACTTGGTAGTTTTTGTGGGAAAAGATGCTGCTTTGGTGTGTTTTGTGTGTATGTGCAGGATCACTTGCCAAAGCAAGGCTAGAGCTAGTTGCCAGGGCAATGCATGAAGGAGACGCCGAGCTAGTTCCCAGGGCAATGCATGAAGGAGACGCCGAGCCAGTTGCCAAGGCAATTGTCGACAAGAGCAAAGGTGATATGGTAGTCGAAATTGATGACTAGACAAGCCCAAGATGACATGGAGCAAAGCCTAAACCCAAAGGAATTTGATTTCCATGCAGAGATTAAAGAAGAATTAAATTCCAAGAAGATAGGAGAAGTTCTAGTAGGAATATAATTATAATAAAGAATTATATTCTTTAAAGATAATTTAATTCCAACTTAACTTCCTCCTCAAAGAAGGACTTTGGCCTAGCCCTATAAATAAGATGGAGATTTTGACAATCCAGAGGGAGAGAAAAGAGAGGGGAATTTCGACAAGTCCAAGGAGGGCAAGAGGAGAGAATTTTTCGACAAGCATCTAGGGCAAGGAGGATTTCGACAAGCCTCCTTCGTCATCCTTTTCTTTCTTGTCCGATTGGGTTCATGCTAGGGATTATTTATCATGTGTTTCTTTGGAACCTAGACATGAACTAAATCTATTTGGCTATGGTTATTGTGTTTTGTGGTTGTGAGAAACTATTGGTTTTTGTTTAGGTAATAAGAGTTTGCACTTTTCTATTCAAGGTTTATTCATTCTTGGTTCTTATTCTTGTTTGCGAGTGAATTGGGAGAGGATCTCGTGATTTCATCAATTTATCTAATATCGGGAGAGTTAGATTCAAGAAACGAATGAATATGACCTTTATTCAATCTATTGATGGTGAAGATTAATCCGGCTTAGGAATAAGTTAAGGATTTCAACAGCTAAGAGGAGCGCAAGATTGGTTGTTGTTCACCCTTGATTCACGCAGGGATGTATTATCAAGGCATGCACAAGTAGCTAGAGTTTCGACTGAGGGATAAGAAGAAACCATTGAAGAACGTTCTGGCGAACCTTGAAGGTTGCTGCCCAGACACCCAAGTAGTTGCCCAACTAGTCGCCCAGGCAACCATCGATTAGTTGCCAAGGCAACCCCGTTGTGCAAGTTGTCACGGCAACTGAGTTGCCCGTGCACTCTTTTACCAAGACGATCCAATCGGCTATCACGCCTCAACTCACGATAACCTGGCCTATCTCTCTCAATTGATCTCATATATTCATTTACTTTATTGCTTTCTAGATTAGTTATTAGTTAAACTCCTATAATCCTTTATTTGTGTTTTTACTTTTTACAGTGCAAGAGACTAGATTCTTGAAGTGGCACCAATCCCTGTGGAGACGATATCTTTTATACTATAACTTGCGACGTGTATACTTGCACATTTGCGTAGCACTTATTACGTGCAACACTAAACACCCCTGGTGCAGAGAAATAGACAAAAAGGGAATTGTTTGATGCACTTAGGCAGGAACTTGAGTGAGTGTTGTTGCTTTTCTTCATTGTTTCTTGAACAGCTAGAATTTGAGAATGATTAGATGGTCTAACGTAGATCTTTTATGTTTTTACATTCGCATGATTTATATAACTTTGTCATCATGGACAATATGCTATGTACTCGCACTAAATGTACAATGGAACTAAATCTTCTTCTTATTGGGCAGAACCCCAGTTCTTGAGAGGGCTTCAAAATCAGTTTGGGAGTTAATTCTGGACAACAATGGGATAGGGAAGGAAATAAATGAAACATTGGAAAGAGTCTTTTGTAAACTAACTGGCAGGGAGCCTCCACTTTTTCCTAATTCAAATGATGAACATCAGCCTGAAAAGATATTTGAGGACGAGAAAAGAAAAGAAAAGGGAAAGAAAATGAGAATTCAAACTCCAAATCAAAGAAACGGAGTTTCAGTGACATGAATGCTGAGGGAAGTGCTACTGAAGTTGGCAGAAGTAGTGATACCATGGCTGCACCCGATGATGCTACATAATCTCCCATACCTGGTGTGAAGATACATCGTTGTGTCAACAGAAGCCGTTGTTGCAAATCTGGTGATCTTTTGACCAGAACAGATCCCAACACTGTTAAGTTAGCCT
This sequence comes from Hibiscus mutabilis, assembly GCA_019671005.1. Taxonomy (NCBI): domain Eukaryota; kingdom Viridiplantae; phylum Streptophyta; class Magnoliopsida; order Malvales; family Malvaceae; genus Hibiscus; species Hibiscus mutabilis. The sequence goes on from CM033728.1 coordinate 34,686,980, forward strand.
AGACAGACCACAAGTTAATTTGTTTGTAGCATGAACCATCGAGTTCTTACGACCTCGTCCCCAAGTTGCATTTCCTCGTAAATTTCCAAGCCTATTTCTTCTGGCTTTGCTAACTTTCCAAATAGATGAAAGGATGCTTGTTTCTCTTCGTATCTTTCAATTCCCAACTCTTGCAAAATAGATTGATACTTTGAGAATGTTATATATAGAAACATGTGTTTCCTTTTGATGTGCATTCAGTCCAGACTTCTTAAATTGTCTTCTGGGTCTCCTTTGTTGTCATGGAACCAATTTATTAATGTATTCCGAGTTAAAGACTTTGAAAGTGAAGATGGATTGCTTCTGAAAACCTGAACTCTGCAGAAGATTGTATAATGTTCAAGTTCAAGTTCAAGTGAGTGCAAAGTTTTTCAAGTTTAGGCAATGATGCTGAATCCCGCAGACTTGTTAGACCCTCATCCTGCCACGTACCAAGACCCATCATTATTCTTGTGTTTGCTTCCAAGTTTTATAGCTTAAATTATATGGTTTACATACTTTTATGTATTCTGAATGGAAAGGAGCATAGCAAATAAATGTTTTTTCAGAAAAAATTGTACCATGCAAAGAAAAGCTTTGAGTTGCAGACATGGCTTCACAGAATCTGGGAGTGTCTTGCACATTACTACTTACAAGGCTACACACTTCAAAGGTTATTAATGAAAAAGCTGAGGCTTTTAGATATGTACTAAGGCTCCATTTATCATTGAGGGGGTGAAAGCCTGTTGGCCGGTAACGTCCGTTTGGGCAGAAGCTAGATTTTCTAGCTGTGGACAAACAACCGTTTAAGGCGTAAAATTAAGTGAGCAAACGCTCGTTCGGCGCCAAACCTTGGTTGTTTGTCATTGCTTCTTCGTTTGGCTCTTCAACACCCGTTGGAGAAGCATTGGCAAAATGAGCCTATATTCCTACATGAATACCATTAGTCATGCTAGTCATCAGGACCTTAAACCAAATTCATCAAACAAGGGAAACGCCAGAAACTGGTGCTTTCTTCAGTATCATTTTGTGACATTGAGGACTTTAGCACTGCCGATCACGAACCACTAAATATCATATTCAAGTGACACCAATGCCTATAGAGGATTCAGTGGTCCATATTTTTGTACTTCTCTTTTTGTGACATTTTCAGAAGCTCTTTGCATGCACCACAGCAGGTAACTCGTTGAACTAAATAACGGAAATATCAGTACCATTTCATGCATTGAGAAGTATCAATGCCTATAACCCTTTTCATAGACACTTTATCATGTGCCCTCCTCCTAGTAAATAAAAAACAATATATTAAGAATAATAACATTTACTGATTTACAGGTATGGAATACTGCATACTTGAACACATGCTGAAACCTAAATAGTATTCCATGCGTAGAAGGATGCCTTAAAAGTGCAGTTGTTTGATCAAATATTATTACTCTCATTTCCAACTCCATGATCGAAGTACATAGGCCCTCCGATGTGTCCCGGAACACCTTCCATAAGTGCAAATTTCATATCCTCCATGGTTTCCAGTGCCGCTTCCTCTGGTTGATGAACCAATTGTTTATTTGCTTCTGCTCTAGTCCTGTTATCTCTGTTAATTTTAATTTATCCTCCTCCAATCACCACAAACCCTTCCAAACCATTAAACCCTAGACAACAAACACATGAAATACATACAAAAAAATCTGGACTAAACCTTAAGTTCAAGATCATTTATCTTTTTTGGTCAAATCATTAGATCAAGATGTTCATTCAGTTAGCAAACAATAATCGATAGTTCATCAAAACATTCAAGTTAACTGTCATTGTTCTAGGACTTGTTGGTTGAAAACTATACTAAAGTATATACTTTTGGTTGTAATGATTTTAATGCATAACTAAATTAGGCATCAAGGACAATGCAGTAGGCTTTCTACTAAAGATTTCGATGCTCCAACACTGATAAGGAAATAGGTAAATTAAGTTGAATTTGTATTTACCGTAGGATATGGCCATCTATAATGATTGTTCCACCAATCTAGTAGTGTCACTCTTGCATCTTTTGGTAGGCTACCCCCTTCTTACCATGCATTCATAAAATCACCTTTAAACTTAAAAGTCACAGATTATAGGGATACTCAATAATTATAAGTGTGAGCATCAGCAAATTATCCCTGATAAAAACACAAATTTGAGTGACATTTATCTTTTACATTAAATATAAAATACCCAGATAAAAAATCCGGCAGTGTATCGAGAAAGAGACTAACATGGCTTTAAGCTGATTGATAATCTTCAACCTGAGAGCATCAATGGTTCCATCATTCATCAATGACTCCAACCCATCTTTTGGGGTTATTACTGACGATGATCCCATCTTTTAATTCGAACCCAAAAAACAAATTTAAGAAAATTTAATTCCTTTGACGCTATGCCTGGAAAAAAAATCGAATCTTATAAGCTCTTCAAGCTTCGATATAGGAAAAAGTTGGGTACCTTGAAAAGAAAAACAAACCAAACATAAAGGAAGAAAAAAAGAAACAAATATTAGAAATAGTTTGAGAAATTAGCGTACCTTGTCGTCTCTTTGATGTCAATCAACAAAGATTTTAAACAATTCAATGTGTGGTTCATCCTAGGAAAACACAATCTTAAATTTGCGGACAATAGAAGAAAAACCCAACAACGTTAGAGAAAAATTGAGGGATTGGATAGGGATTACCGTGCAAGATCGCCGACAGACAATAGTCAACGGCGACGGTGGTGGAGGCGGCAGCGGCGGCGCCAGAGGTAGAAGAAAAATAGAGGGATTGGGTAGGGTTGATGATATTAAGAATATTTTAGCATATTTGATTCTAACATATCAATTAAAAATACTATATAATATAAAATTTTATTAAATATAATTTTTCTTTTTCTTTTAAAATAATTTTAATTATAATTCGAGTTCTTAAAATTTTTAATTTTTATTAAAAAACTTAATGGTATTCGATGTTCAGTAATATTCAGCGATGTACTATACACGTGGTAGACTACATATAAAAAAATGTGAATCTCAAAAGTTACATTACATTTGGTAATATAATATTTCTCCAATCAAATACTTTCTAAAAATTTTACATTTAAAGATCAAATCGAAAGAAATACTAAATTCAAAACTTAAATAATTAGTGTGAATCATTAACGTGCGCTCAAAGAAATTAGTATTACAATTGACAAATTACACTACAATAATTAAGATGGTATATTAATTTTCAGATCGAGATAATTGAACTTATCTTGGCGCAAAACAGCAATAAGTACTGTAAAACCATGCTCAATCCAGCCTCGATCTAAAGGCGTGTTTAAAATATGGGTAAAACATACTGCTATGTAAAATTAATTTTATACAAGCATGTATATTTATACTATAAAAATTTAAATTTTAAATTCTTAACCCTAACCTTAAAAAACTAAACTCTAAACCTTAAATCCTATACACTAAATTCTAAACACTAACCTTAAATTCTAAACTATACAACATAAACCTCTAAACTTTAAACCCTAAACTAAAACTCTAACCTTTAAAACTAAAAGGCACATATAAACTAATGTTTACACAGCTTGTGTATCAAATTTTTTCCTTAAAATATTAATACAAACTTATATATATTTAATGACATTTTTCAGATTTTATTTAATTTAAAATCATATTATATGGACTTTATCATAAAAATATTTTAATTTTTAATATGATTGTATGTTGCAATATTTGATTCAACTTCTATAACCGAGCATACTTATTTTTAATATTTTAACTTTACACAAGTCTTTACATTTACACTATAAAATTTAAAATTTAAATGTTTAATTTTAAATTCTAAAAAAATAAACCCTAAATTCTAAACAACCATAAATCCTAAACCCTAAACCCCTTAACTTTAAACCCTAAACTAGACCCTTAAACCCATAAAATTAAAAAAATTATGAAAACTAAAGTTTACGCGGCTCGTGTATCAAATTTTTTTCTTTATATATTTTTAATAAAGGGTTATATTTTGATACACAAACTGTGTAAAAAAAATTACACAACCATTCTATAAAATTTAAAATCTAAATCTCAAACCCTAGCACCCTAAAATCCAGGACCGTCCTGAGATTTTAGTGGCCCTAGGCAAAACCTAAAAATTAGGCCCAAATTAGGAATTTAAATTGCGGCTGCGACCGTATATTTGGTCATGTTGCGTTCATCACAATTGTAGACTTAACGAATGTTATTTCTATCACTGCGGGTATCGCAATTGTGAAAATTTTTAATAACATATACTATTGTGGACATAATGGTTGCAGGGATTTGTGGTTTGGGGTGATGTCTCTACCGCTATATAATGATCTCTGTTGAGGTTACATACCCCTATTTAAATACATGTCTATAATATTAAGTATTGAAAAAAAAATTAAGAGTGCGTCTATAATAACAAGTATTGAAAAAAATTAAGAGTATGCTCATAATAATAAATAGTGGAAAAAATTAGTTCCCTAGTAACAAGTGTTAAAAATTTTAATTTTAGTATTTGTTATTACGAGCATACTCTTAAAAATTAAATTATTTTAATACTTATTATTAGGGGTCCAGTTTTCTCCCAATATTTATTAACATGAGTATACTCTTACAGTTTAATTTTTCTTAATACTTGTTTTTAGGGCCCTCAAAACTTATCCAGCTATATATATATATATATTCATCACTGGTTTTTTTCATTCACCCATAAGAATTAAAAAACTATAATTTTAATTTTTTTGGGTGGGGGGCCTAGGCAGGTTGGGGCCCTTGGGCGGGCGCCCCTATTGCTCTGGCCCAGGCACGACCTTGCTAAAATTTAAACCTCAAACCCTTAACCTTAAACTCTAAATTCTAACCATAAATTTTAAATTTTACATCTTATACACTAAATCCCTAAACCTTAAACTAAAACTTTAAACCTAAAATGAAAAACTTTGCGTATCAACATATTTTCCTTTAATAAATAAAGGCTTTCAAAAAGTTAGTATTTAAATAAAAATGGTTTTAATTTTAGAAATACTAATTCAAAGATATATCCATCGGTTACTGGATGGGATATCCGTAATTTTATATTATAATTAAAAAAAGATTGTAAGTGGGCCAATTTTCAAGATCTTATCGGATGGAATTGCTGGCGTGGAAAATGGAACTTTGAAAGACGAAATCTTCTCCGATGGAATAAATCTTTTTGCTCCCATAATAGGAATTCCGGTAATGGCAATATCCGTAATTTTGAACAACACCGGCACCAATTGAAATCTTCTAACAACAAACACTCAAACAAATTAAACGCCGCGTCTCACTGTCCCCAGTTATGCAAATCCACGAGGCCATGCATTTTGCATGCACAGAAAAATAAAAAAAATGATTAACAATAAATAGAATTTGAATTAGGAATGGATAAATAAAATCTCGTGCTTTTGACAGGAAAATTAATTTAAAAGGATAAAATCTTATCTCCCAGGATTCGACTCCAACTAAATCTCTCCTTTATATACGACTTTTATATCTATTTTCAGTATCCCTCACACTTTTTGTTGTGTATTCTTCTTTCGTTGCCTATTCTTTTCTCGTTACTCGTTCAAGCTTTTAACATGGGACTTGCTCGCAATGTTGTCGGCATTATCGGTAATCAATGCTTCTCTTCTTCAGCTCTGGAGTTTTTTTGTATGGTTTTCACTTGATTTCGATCATGATTAAGTTTTTTTTTCCTGTTTGTTTCAGTAAACCTAAAAATTATATTATTTCTACTTTTTATATCCCCTTCTTTTTAGTATTTTTGATATGTAAATATGAAATAAAACATTTATATTTATTTATTTATTTTTTGTTTCTTTTTAACTTTTATCAATGAATATTTCGTTTTTCTTTTCTTTTTAGTTTATCATGAAGTTTAATTTTTAACGTTAATTAATAAATTTATGTAGATTGAGGACCGTAGACTGTTTCTTACATTTTCTTACGCTTTATGTTATTTATCTAATGATTTTTTTGTTTTTGTTTATTTATTTGTTTTGTTTATAGGAAATGTCATCTCTTTTGGCCTTTTTCTATCGCCAATGTAATTACACTCTCTTACTTCATTTTTTAATTTCGGACTACCTAAATTTAATATATTATGTGTGCTCCCTTTTTTATTTTCCGTAGTTTTATTACTATAATTATTAAACTCGTGTTCTTCCTTTTTCCAAGCGTTAATCATTATTAATAATTTTTAGTTTATGAATAATTACGTACATGATACAATTTTAATTGTGATTGATAAATGATTATATAGTTTGTATGAGTAAAATAAATTATTTGATTTAAATACTAAAAAATTAATTGATTTAATTTCATTAATTTATGTGTATATGTAATTATCATGATTATAGTTATTGATTAACTGTATCGATTATATAGTTTAGTTTTTATATACTTTTTAAACTTATTAATCATCGTGTTAGTTTTATTTTATTTAATTTAAATTTGTTACTAACGATTTAATTTTTGAATCAATGAAAATAGGCCAACATTTTACCAAATCTATAAGAAAAAGGCAGTCGAGGAGTTTCAGGCTTTCCCATACCTATGCACAGTTATGAACTGTATTATTTGGTGTTTTTATGGCCTCCCCATCGTGAAAAAGGACAACTTTCTAGTGTTGACCATCAACGCTATTGGCCTTGTCATTGAATTATTCTACCTAACCGTGTACGTTATTTACGCCAATGATCGGAAGAAAAGGGTATGTAAATTTGAACCATTTTCCATGTAATTATATCAAACACCTTTTGATATGCTTACCAATTGGCCTTAACTTATGTTTCAATACATTTTGTACAAATTTCAGCTTCATGTAGGATATGTTCTTCTTGGGGAAGCAATTCTGACAGTAATCATTGTTTTGTTGGCCATATTTGCCTTAGGCAGCCACAGAACTCTTTTTGTTGGAGTTGTGGCTGATGTTTTCAACATTGTGATGTATGCCTCACCTCTAGCCATCTGGGTAAAATCTCCTAATGCTAATGTTCCTGCACATGAACTCTATTATATATAGATATTAATAATCTTGTTTAATATTATTTGTATTAACAGAAAAAAGTTATCAAAACTAAGAGTGTGGAGTACATGCCATTTTGGCTCTCAGTTGCTGGATTCTCTAATGGCATCTGTTGGACCATTTATGGCCTCCTTCCGGTTGACATCTTCATTCTGGTAAAAATTTTACAACTTAAATGATTTTGGAGATTATAATATTTTTTTACAATAACAATAATAATTTGAATAATTGCAGTTTTCGAATGGGCTAGGAGCATTCCTTGGGTTTCTTCAACTGGGTCTATATGGTTATTTCTACTTCAATGGAAAGGATAAAACTAAAGAAGGCAAAAGGGCATCAGAGGTTCAGCTCTCTAATCAGCCTGGTGGAGCAGCTTGAATTTTTTTTTTTTTAATTTCCAAAGGGAACAAAAAGTTTAGTCTCAGTTTTCTTTTACTGTTAAGGGCACAGATTTCTTAGTTTTTTGGTTTATGCTTACTCTGCCTATTGGCAATGCATTGGTTTAAATTCTTTGTTTGTTTTCTCAATTTGAATATTTTTAATATAAAATCCCTCTTTTTTCATATTTTATGTGTATCTTTGTTTTTTTTAAAAAAAACATGTTTATTTTTGTACTTAATTCCCTGTTACCAAGCTACTATTACTAAAATTTTGAATAACGAAAGAAATTTACTTTGGGCCTTATAGCAAATCTTAAGATTCTCTTAGGTCATGTACAAATTGCAGCTTCTTAAGTTGTATGTCCTCTTTGGTGAAGCATTTATGAGAGTATCTATCACGACCCGAGCTTTGAACTCGAGTATTGGGTTAACCTTAGGCAAGGGCCTCGTGTTTAGGCCATGTTTTTGGGCCTTATAAACCTTTTTGGGCTTAGGTTTTTAGTTTGAGTGTGGGCTTGAGAAGATGACATGGGGGTACTTTGGTAAATGAAAATGGGGTGAAAAAGAGGGGGAAAGCTTTAATTTTTCTGCTTTGTGCATAATTTGGTGATATCACCATCTTTATGTCTTCTTCCTCTTTCCCTAAATCGATTCTCCCCTTCAAACACCACCAAAGGTGGGATTTTGAAGTTTAGCCTCTTGAATCACGTTTGGCTTGTAGAGGGAAGTTTTATCGGTATTCAAGGATTTATAAAACAAGTTAAGAATGGTTTAAAATGGTGGGGGTTGAGGTTTTAGTGGAGGTTCTTGAGGGAGAATGTGAGTGTGTCTTGGGGAGCTCCATTTATGGTTTAATGTGAGTTTTCAACTTCCTAAAACTTCTCCAATAGTGTAGTAATCCTTTGGCAATCTTTCTTGTAGTGAAAAAGGTGGGAGAACCTTCCAAAGGCTTGAGGAATGAGAAGGCTTATTGAGTGCAAGAGCTTCTTTCCAACCTATTATTCGAGGTCAGTACATTTCTAACTTCCGTGTATTCTTGTGTATCATCATTTTGGTATGTTTGCTTCAAATATGATGTTTTGGTTAAGTTAGAGCTTGGTTGACCATCCATGATAAAATCTATAATTATTGTTGTTTGAGATAAAAAAAATTGATAGAAACACACCTAAATAACTCCTCATAACATGTAGGAATGATTTGGGGCTTAATGGTTAAGGGTAAAGGCAAAATCAGAGGATTTTTGAGCTCTAGAGTATGAAATCTGGGCTTGAGTATCAATACGGTTTCTACCCGTATCGATACGCCCTTATGGGAGATGAGTCTTCTAGGCAAAATTACAACAGGGTATCGGTACCAGTGTTCCATCGCAATTTCCAATGACCAAAATGGGTATCGGTACAACATAGAAGTGTATTGGTACAGGCTTCAAGATCGATACGTAAGGCGACATATCAATGTTTAGCTTTGACACGCCACGTAGGAGTTTTGATACAAACTTAGGGATCGATACGTAGGGTATGCGTACTGATGATGTGTTTTGATACGCTATAGAGGCATATCGGTACGAGTAGTTGACCAACTCTTTGAACCAAAGCTGGGTATTGATAACCATAAAGGCGTATCGGTACTGCCTGTACAATCTGCCCAAGATTTTATGTTTTGAGTTTGAGGGTTCCATAATTTGTGGTTAAGGTCTCAATGGTCTCTTATGATGTAAAATGAGTGGTAAGATTGAGAAAGTGTGTTTCTAACTTCTGTGAATTAATTGGACAATAATGTGTTTGAATAAAAGGGAATTGGTTGTGTTAGAAAATCTTAGGGATCCTTGATAGATCATGTGGTTGTGCCATGTGTGGGGCACTTGTTTGGTTATGTGTCTTTATTTGGTAGGATCTGAATACCCAGTGAGTGAGTGTTGCAACACAAAAAGGCCACTCGATGTGAGATTTCGAGTGATGAAATGAAGGATATCCGATGTGAGATTTTGAGTGATGATATTTGCTCGATACGAGATGAGCCCCACCTGATGTGAAATTCTGAGTGAAAACTCAATGTGAGATTCCAAGTATATCCACTCGATGTGAGATTTCGAGCAGCTCGATGTGAGATTTCAAGCATGAGTGGGTTTCCCAGTGTTGGGTGACATTGGGCCTCACTCTTGGTTTGTTTATTGATGTGCTTATGTTATTTGAGATGTTGTATTGTACATACATGTGTTTAGGCGGTTATGGTAGCATCATTGCTTTATCTTACCTTGATATCATATCATCTAGCATGCTCTTAATTATGATTCGCCTGAAGCATAGTCAAGTGGTTGTGTATCCACTGAGCTTTGTTAGCTCAACGTTTGGAATCGTTGTTTTTGTTCGTAGATAAGTAGGTCATTTGCGTGTAACAGAGCATCAACAAAGCGAAGAATTTAGCATTGGCCATTGTGGTAGAGTACATGTACTTAGATGTAAAGGGCTATGTATTCGTAGGACCCTTGTATTTGTAACTCTATTTGAATTAAATTTGTATCGGTCAAATATTTTAAATGTTGGTTTTTTGGAGCTCCTTATGAATGTTTAAATGTTTTAAATATTGTTGAACTTAATATTTTGGAACTGTCATGGTTTGGACTTGACGAATTATGTTTATTAGATTTACAAATGAAAAATTTTATGGGACTGGTTTTGAGTTTATGGCCCAAATGTAGCATCCAGGTTTGGGGTGTTACATTTAGTGGTATCAGAGCCTAGGTTTAGTTAGTTTTAGGAAGTCCCTGGGAGAGTCTAGTATAGAAAATATGTGTCTAGCGAATACATGCCCATAAGTCGAAGTTGTACTTGAATTAAGCTGAAATTTGATGATGTAACCATGTTGTTTGCTTGTGCAAACTAGAATCATGCCAAGAAAAGCGACGGATGTTGAGGAAAGTTGGGTTCGCGAGAAGAGAGCTTTGATAAAGACTGTACACACGATGAGAAAAAGTCGGGTGGGGGAGCTAGACATGAGGCCAATTATTTCTCTTATTTGCATCAAGCCCTAGACATGATCGTGAGGTCGATACTGAGGCATACATCCGCACCTCGCGAGGGACCGATTTAGAGGGTGTATAGACAAGGTGCTATTGATTTCCTTAGAAAATGACAAGATAATCCGGTGAAGGCGGATCAATGGCTTCGGGACACCTATTGGATTATGAGGTAAATAAGGCTGAGGTCTGAAGATAAATTGTCTTGTATTCTGTCGTTGCTAAAGAAAAATGCAAGGGAGTAGTGGGAGATGTTGGAGCTTGAATGGTATCCCAACCAACCTACTTGGGATGATTTTCTTAATGAGTTTGAGAAGAAGTACGTGGGCGAGGCTCACATTGATAGGTTGAGGGACCAGTTTACTCACCTTGTGCAAGGGAACCGTTTAGTCTTTGAGTATGAACAAGAATTTCTGCAGCTAAGTAGGTAAGTATCGAAGTTAGTGGCCACCAAGAAAATAAAGTGCAAAAGGTTTATTAATTTAAGAAAGGAGATCCAAACCTATCTAACAGCTACCCCATCGAAGGTGTTTTCTGAGCTAAATGCTAGTGCTAAGTCTCTTGAGCAAGTGCAAAGCCTGACTTATGGTCCAATTGGAGGGTATGGGAGTTCCAGTGGGAGGCTCAGAATTTCTCTGAGAGCTAACAATCTCACTCAAGAAGGGACAAGAATCAATGGAATCATGGAAGAGGGACATCAAATCAAAGCTCGAGGTTAGATCGTAGATTTAAGTCTACCAATCATAAGAGGCCTACATCGTCTTTGTCCATGATGAGTTCGGATAGTTATTAGGGGAGTGCATGCGTACAAGTTTGTAATTAGTGTCAGCATAGGCATCATGGGAAGTGTTGGGGAACAAACCAAGCTTGCTTTGAGTGTGGGTCTCATGATCACCTTGTGAAGGATTGCCCTGTAATTACCACTTCCATTTTGGTTCAGGCGCCGAGGATCTCTTACCCAACACAAAGAGGCTGAGGTTTCCCTAGAGGAGGGGGAAGTTAGGCAACCGATCATTAGAGTAGGGGCACGTTCTAGTCCACTACAATGGCACTGGCGAGGCAATACACGGTCAGAGCCCAAGAGGATTGTGAGCCCATAGATGTGATTTCAAGTGCATTTTCCTTGTTTTTTGTTCCTATAGTTGCATTAGTAAATTCGAGATCTACCCACTCCTACATCCGTAGTGGGATATCTCAATAATAGGGCATACCGGCCGAAGATCTAGAGATAGGAGTTCGTGTGTCTAGCCTGTTAGGGTTAGATGTGGTAATAGATAAGGTGTATCAGAGGTGTCTGATTGAAGTTTAGGTCTCGATATTCCCAGCGGATTTGATGGTTTTGTCGTTCTAAGAGTTTGATACGATCCTAGGTATGGATTGGCTTTTTGAACACGATGCTAGTTTGGGTTGTAGGACCAAGAGTTTGAAGTTCCGTATTGCCAATGGGTCTAACTTAATTGTTAGAGGAGACAGACACCCTTACATCTCCAATGTAGTTTCAGCTTTGGTAGAACAAAGGCTAATCCAACAAGGTTGTGAGACCTTTTTGGCTCATATGGTTGATACAAGAGTCGGGGGTCCGGTCATTGAGAGCCTTAGGACAGTTTGTGAGTTTATGGATGACTTTCTAGAGGAGTTACCCAGATTACTACCGAATTGTGAGCTTGAGTTTTGGATTGAGGTAATGTTTGGTACAACACCGGTGTCCATCACACCATACCGAATGACACCAACAAAAATAAGAGAATTAAAAAAAAATCCAAGAATTGTTGGAGAGAAGATTTATTTGACCAAGCATCTCTCCTTGGGGCACTCCAATTTTGTTTGTAAATAATGATGGGTCAATGAGAATATGCATTGACTTCCGTCAGCTTAATAAGGTAACAATGAAGAATTGTTACCCCCTCTCGAGAATTGATGATATGTTCAACCAGTTGCGAGGTGCCCAGGCATTTTCTAAGATAAACTTGAGGTCGGGATATTACCAGTTGAAAGTGGTAGAAGAAGATGTTCAGAAAATTTCTTTCAAGATACAGTACGAACATTATGAGTTCTTGGTGATGCCTTTTGGGCTTACCAATGCCCCAGCGACATTTATGGATTTGATGAACATAATTTTTAAGCCTTATTTGGATCAGTTTGTTGTGGTGTTCATTGATGATATTTTGGTGTATTCATGCTCGGAGGAAGAGCACAATTACCATTCGCATGTGGTTCTCTAGACGTTGAGGGATAGACGTCTCTATGCTAAGTTCAGTAAATGTGAGTTTTGGCTTTCAGAGGTAGCGATTTTGGGTCACATCATTGTTGCATATAGAATTCACGTTGACCCTTAGAAGATTCAAGTCGTAGTAGAATGGAAACCACCTAAAAATATCTCAGAAATCCGTAGCTTCCTTGGACTTGCAGGATATTATTGACGATTTGTCAAAGGTTTCTCCATTATAGTAGCACCATTGACCAAGTTGCTACAAAAAGAAGTTCTATTTGTATAGAACGAGAAGAGACATCAGTGCTTTGAGCAATTAAAGTCTTACCTCACGGAGGCTCCAGTTTTGACATAACCCGAGCCAGGGAAGGATTATGTTGTGTTTATTGACGTGTCATTGAATGAGCTTGGTTGTGTCCTCATGCAAGAGGGTAAGGTGGTTGCTTACGCCTCGAGGCAACTTAAACCACATGAACAGAATTACCCTACCCATAATTTGGAGCTTGCCTCAATTATCTTTGCATTAAAGATTTGGAGACACTATCTCTATGGGAAAAAGTGTTACATATATATGGACCACAAGAGCTTAAAGTACCTACTTACCCAGAAAGAGTTAAATTTGAGACAACACGGTTGGATCGAGATGTTAAAAGATTATGACTGCGTCATTGAGTACCATCCGAGTAAGGCAAACATAGTGGTGGATGCCTTGAGTTATAAGTCTATGTCTGATTTGAGAGCCATGTTTGCCCGCTTAAGGATGACTGAAGATGGTGGACTCTTACTCAAGCTTCGGGTTGAGCCTACATTAGTATAAAAGATATAGAGGACTCAGGTTTTGGATGAAGACTTGGTAACACAGATTGAGGCGATTTAGAGAGGTGAAGCCTTGAACTTTGAGGTACGAGATGGTGGGTACTTGTACTTTAAAGGTCGAATGTGTGTTTCGGCTTTGGAGGATTTGAGGGACCACATCTTGAAGGAGGCACACTGTAGTCTTTTCATTGTATATCCGGGGAGTAACAAGATGTACCAAGAAATTATTCCTTTTTATTGGTGTCCGCGTATGAAAAGGGATATCTCTGAATTTGTGGCAAGATGCTTAGCTTGCCAACAAGTGAAGGCTGAACATCAAGTTCCCTTATGTTTGCTTCAGCCGATTCAGATTCCACAATGCAAGTGGGATCGTGTCACCATAGATTTTGTTACCGGCTTGCCGATAACTCAAAAGAAACATAATGCTATATGCGTGATTGTGGATCGTTTGACCAAGTCTGCCCATTTCTTACCATTGCTCATGGATTTCACCTTAGAGAGGTTTGCCCAGTTAGTGAGATAGTGTGGTTGCACAGAGTGCCATCTTTGATCAGATCGGATAGAGACCCGCATTTCACAGTAGGTTGTGGAAGAAGATTCACAATGCCTTGGACACCAAGTTGCATTTCAGTACAACTTTTCACCCTCAAACTGATGGTCAGCCTGAGCGGGTTAGTCAGACTCTAGAGGATATGCTCCACTGTTATATCATGAATTTTAAGGGATATTGGGAGAAGGAGCTACCACTTGTTGAATTTGCTTACAACAACAACTACCAATCGAGCATCAAGATGGCTCATTTTGAGGCTTTATATGGACGTAAATGTAGGACACCCTTATGTTGGACCGAGCTTAATGAGAGGAGGATCATGGAATCTGACTTGGTAAGGCAAACCAAAAAGAAGGTTCACATCATCAATGAGAGGTTGCGAGCAGGCTTTGAGCCTGAGGTGGGTGAGAAAATATAAGCACATCGAGTATGAGGTGGGTGAGAAAGTGTTTCTAAAAGTGTTGCTGTGTAAAGGGATAATCCGTTTTAGACGGAAGGGCACGTTGAGCCTGAGGTATGTTGGACCTTATAAGGTGCTTGAAAGAGTTAGGCCAGTAGCATATCAGCTAGTTTTGCCTCTAGATTTAGAGCGCGTCCATGATTTTTTCCACATATCCATGTTGAGGCGCTGCCGTTCTGACCCTTCGCATGTTATACAGCTTGAGGATATTGATGTTAACACAGATTTTGTAATACCTCAAAATTTGCTAAGTTGTTTAAGAGTCATTTTGTACTAAGATAAGGGCTTAAAAGCTAACTTAATGACTAAAATGACAAAATATAAAAGTTAGTATTTCTTTAATTATGGATTCTAGAAAAGGAATTTCTAAGAATTAAGAGTACCGTGATAGAGAGTAAGCAAAATATGGTACTTGCAAAGTTTGGTTGAAATTTGATGGGAAAAGTATAGGCACCTGATGGATAATTTTACCATTAGATATTTTTATTGCACATATAAGTAGTACAGGTTATAGGAAGTTGATC
This sequence comes from Hibiscus mutabilis, assembly GCA_019671005.1. Taxonomy (NCBI): domain Eukaryota; kingdom Viridiplantae; phylum Streptophyta; class Magnoliopsida; order Malvales; family Malvaceae; genus Hibiscus; species Hibiscus mutabilis. The sequence continues at coordinate 34,702,020 of CM033728.1, forward strand.
TGAATAATTAGATTTCTGGTATACGATTTAAGTAGAAATCTATTTTTGATCGAACAATTAAGGGATAAACATATACTTGATTTGAATAAAAATGTAGCATAAGATATCGAATTTCAATCAAACTGTAAAGTTAAGCGTGCTCAGGGCATAAGATGGGTGACCTTTTGGGAATGTCTCAGGATAGTACTTGAGACTGATAAAAAGGAATCGGTTCGAGTTAATATTATTCGTATTTGATAACTGAAAAAGGATTATTAAGAGAATTTTACCCGATAAAGATTTTGGGTAAATTATCAGTATATTAGACCGAGTCAAAATTTCAAGATTTTGATTTTTACAAAATTATGGAATATTTTGTATATCAAAAATATTTATTCATGGAAATTAGAAATATGAGAATTTTAGATTTAATCCGATAGTTCGAAAAGTGGAAAATCGTAGTAAGCGATTATTGGGTAATCAGATCGAATTGGAATTTTAAAGACAGTTCCATAAGCCATGGAAAATTTAAAAATTTTATTTTTATGAATATTTTAATATTTATAATTTGATTCTAACTAGATTTAGTTCTACTTTTACATAATGACAAATTAGAAAATAGGACTTAGTTAAAGGGTTATTTGGACTTAAGTAATTAAATGAATATTATATTCATTTAATTAAAAACACATGGAATTAATAAGATAAAAGATGAACAAAAATATGTTCATCCTTTACTCCTCTTTTTCGAAAATAGAAGAGAAATAAGGGGAAAATATACAAAAATTTTTCCTAGGCATTTTGAAGGCTTCCAAACAAGATTCAAGGTATGTTTTTGAAAGAAAATTAAACATCATTTGATAGCAATTTTACAAAGAGTTATGAAGATTTGTTCATGTTATTGATGAGAGAAAAAAGTGTTTCATGTTTTATGTTGAGATTGAAGATTGATTTAAGTAAATCAAGTGTTGTGGAGTTAAATCAAGCTTAGATTTAGATTAATTTCATGTTTGAAGACATAAAACCTAACCCTAGAATTTGGGATTTTATTTAGGGTTTTGAAATTAAGGATGAATATGGAAGATTTATGATTCTACAAACTTGATTTTGATGTTAGAATGAAAAATCCCCAACTAGTCTTCTAAGTGACTATTTCGGCATGCTTGGTAAATTAGGGAAAATATTGTGAAAATTTTTCTAGTGGTGGATTTGAAGAGATTATGAAATTACAAGCTTGATTATGGCATTATGACCAAAATAAAGTCCTTGAAAAGTTTAGACACCCAATTCGGCATGTAGGAATAAATCGGGGTTTTAAGTGTTAATTTTTGAAAATGAAGAATACATGTTGGAAAAATTATTTTGAGCATATTAGAATGTTGTTTGAATGAAAAACAACCTTTGGAAGGTGCAGTGACCAACTCGGCCAAGGGCTAAAATGGAAGGAAAAATGTGATAAAAATTGTAAAAATGTTGGATTGATTAATTAGTACAAGTTTGCAAAACTTTGTGTGGAATTGGTGACTAAAATGTCACTTTAACAAAGGTTAGTGGATTGAAGGGCATTGAGTAAAAGTTAGTGGAAAATGATAGAATTATGGAGTAATTGTGATTCGAGCTTGAATAAATTTCAAAAAGGTACAAAATGTTCACTAGGGCCAAAATGGACTATTCGGCTACTCAGGGAGAAAAAGGGAAAATTTTAGGAAAATTTTTATATTCGAATAATTATACTAGTATTTTATAGTTAAGCAGTGTTAGATAAAAAAATCTAACATATATGTTATTGTATATATTCGATGGGTAAATTTGCAGCATTCGAGCAGGACAAGAAAACATGAGATAAAAGAGGCAAGGAAAAAGTAGTGAACTAGCTTAGTGAGGCCCAGTATTTTGCATAGCCCAGGTGAGTGCATTATATGCATGCATGACATGTTACAAATAAGACGACTTGCGACAAGTTAACCTTGATATTAATTAAAATTCATGTTAATTAATAATTGTATGAATGTTATGAATTAATGATGTGACATGTATGATACATTGTCATAGTTTAAAGATTTATCTAAGATAAATTGGATTTTAGATTTTGGGTATGAACTGTCCAATATCGAATTATGAATGATAGTATTGACGGATTGGATATTGAATGTGAAAATATTATATGGTTATGCCCGAGTACTAGTGTGAGAGTCTTTGGTATAATTGGATATCTATGGAGTCTTAGCAGCTGCATTCCATCACTACGATGTGTTCCAGACACTTTGGTGTTGACATCAGACGCTATGGCGTTGCAGACACTACGGTGTTGTTTAGACACTTCAGTGTCGACTAGCACAAAAGGTGCGATAATGAGGAGCAAAGAGCATCCTTGGGTATGTACTCATCATCAGACACTACGACGTTGCAAACACTACGGTGTCGATATGATGACTCGTATACCATAGGTTCACATGAAATTGTACTTTGGGTTATAATTCATAAAATGCTTTTATGCGGGTTGATAGACCAATAATTCTATCGTATTTGCTACTGATAAAATAAGAATGATATTAAGATTTTGGACATATATATAATTATGATTCATTGAGATACGTTAGTTTCTCACTTACTATGATAAATGATGGAATGTTATAAACTGCACAAGGAATCGCTTGCCATTTTTGCAGAAATTGTGATATTTATGTTATTTGTTTATATTGTTATATTTATGCCTCACTAAATTATACTTAGCGTGTGTTTCCTAATACACATAGGTCAATCGGGCAAGTATTATCAAAGAAGGAGCTGCACTTTTGGAAATCAAGTTATCGCTTATAAGCAATAGTACGTACACTTACATCCTAGTTTAGTGGGCATGTACTCGTATTTTAAATTAGTAGTTGTTTTGTATTACTAAATTTATAAGTTAGTTTACTTATTTTAAGCGAGCTTGTAACCTAAGTATTATGAATGAATAGTATGGTTTTAAACTCTTAGCAATGGGAATTTGGTATAATTATTACATAGTTAATGCTAATCGAGTAGGGATTTTAAAAAAAATCAAGAAATGGTCTAGATAGCACACATAGTTTACACCCTGAATTATATTTTCATGTTAATAACTTTCTAAAATGTTTATTTAACCAATTCAGGGTCGAAACTAGGTGATGCTGACAGGTTTGTAATTTGATGGAAACTGAGGAAAAGTTACATTACTAAACTAGTTTTTTTTTAAAAAAAATTTCAAGTCAGGAAATCAGTTAAAAATTTTAGTAACATCTTCAGTGTGTATTTAATCATCGAATATACGTTGAGAGTATTACATTTAGTGGTATTAGAGCAAAGGTTTAACCGATTCTGGAGGTTAATCTGAGTCTGATGTGATTTGTTTAAAGTGTATATGCCCATAGGATGTATTGCTTATATAACTTGATGTGGCTCTTTACTAATAAGATTCTGATTATGTTGTAATAGACAATGTCGGACGCTGGGGGATCACGTCATGCGACGGATCACCAGGGCCCGGAAGAGGCTCATAGCGATAGTAATGAGGTATAAAACGTTCTACCTTCAGCTCCTGCCCCAGCTGAACCATCTGCGTAGCAGGGAGCTCCAGCTCAAGAATATGGAGCATTAGTTCAAGCGTTAGAGGAGATGGTTAATAGGTTGTAACCACCTGCACCCGTAAGGGCATCGACTACAAAAGAACTTAAAAAAATTGGGTGCACCTGAGTTCAATGGAGAAGGTGGTCCGATGGCTGCAGACTTATGGTTAAATGATGTCAAGGTTATGCTGGATGGGTTAAACTGCTCTGATGCTGAAAACTAGAGGGAGTTGTATCTCTTCTAATGGAACATGCTCGTATATGATGGTCGAATGCCATAGAGATGGTACCTGCTGAACAAGTGACTTGGACATTTTTCCATGAAGCATTTAAAGCCAAAGATGTTGGTGATCAATTTAAGAGAGAAATGCTTCAGCAATTCCTGGATCTCAAGCAAGGCAATCGTTTAGTTTATGAGTATAAGTTAGAGTTTAACCAATTAAGCCGATATGCAGCCGATTTAATACTGAGTAAAAAATCTCACTGCGAATGGTTCATTGATGGGCTTATCCAAGACCCAAGGAATTACTGTAAGGCATGAACTTTTGAGTTTATCAAGATGCGGTGAATAGAGCAAAGGCTATAGAAAGGGCCTATCTGGAGCGAGTTAGAGCTCAATCATCTCGATCAACTAAAAGATCTGGAGAATCATTTGTCTCAGTACAGTCTAAGCAAGGGAAAGTTTCTCATCAACAAAGCAAGATTGTAACTGGATCTACACATGAAAATTCTTTTTCTAAAAGAGCCCAACTTCTCATATGTCTACTGTAGGCTCGAAGAAGTCAGAAAAAGCTTCTTACCCAGAATGTGAGCACTGTGGGAAGAAGCATGGAGGGGTTTGCTGGACTATTATAGGAGCATGTCTGCGATGTGGTCAGATGGGACATTTTCCTAAAGAATGTCCGCGAGGACAGACAGAGAACCCTATCCAGTCAGAACGATCTACAGCAGCTCCACTTAGAGGCGTGGTTGTGGTAGAACCGGATAAGCTAGAACATTAAACCAAGCCGGTTCAGAGGCAGCATCAACACGGGAATTTTGAACCCCTGCTTGAGTGTATAATATATGCACAGATGAGGACAAGCATGATTCAGATATTACAACATGTACTTTCTGACTTTTTGGTGAATTTGTGTTTGTTTTAATTGATCATGGTTTTATTCATTTGTATATTAGCTCCAAACCAGTTACTAAAAGAAGAATTCCTATAGAGATTATTAGTAGTGATGTGATTGCCGGTAATCTGCTTGGTCATAGTTTTAGAGTGACCCAGATATGTAAGAATTGTCCCTTAGTTATTCAAGATATTAAATTCCTAGCAAATTTAATGGAGCTACCATTCCATGAATTTGATATTATCTTGGGGATGGACTGGCTATCTGCATATGATGCAGATGTTAAATGTAAAAAGAAGCAATTAGTACTTCAAGGACCGGATGGTTCTGAGGTGGTTGTAGTGGGAGAAAGAAACGATTGCCTAAACTCAGTAATCTCTGTAGGGATGGCTCGAAGGATGTTAAATAATGGGTTTGAAGCGTATTTAGTTAATGTGGTGAATACGCAAGTATCAAACAAGAAATATGAAAGATATCCCAATTGTGCAAGAATTTCCAGATGTATTTCCAGATGAGTTACCAGGGTTACCTCCAGATAGAGAGGTACAATTCAGAATAGATGTGTACCCTAGAATAGAGCTGATATTGATGGCACCCTATAGGATGGCGCCAACAGAATTAAAGGGGCTAAAAGCTCAATTATAAGAGTTATTAGATCGAGTGTGTCGCCATGGGGAGCCATAGTGTTGTTCGTAAAGAAGAAGGATGGATCTTTACGATTGTGTATAGATTGTCGATAATTGAATAAGGTGACAATAAAGAATAAGTATCCATTGCCAAGAATTGAAGATCTATTTGATCAGCTCAGAGGTGCTGCTGTGTTTTCAAAGATTGACCTTCGATCAGGCTATTATCAGCTAAAAGTTAAGGAAGAAGATATACCAAAGACATCATTCAGGACTCGCTATGGACACTACGAGTTTTTAGTAATGCCGTTTGGACTCACAAACGCCCCTACTACATTTATGGATTTGATGAATAGGGTGTTTTAACCCTACTTGGACCAGTTTGTGGTGGTGTTTATAGATGATATCTTGGTATATTATAAGACTGAAGATGATCATGATCGACAACTCTGAGAGGTATTACAAACATTAAGGAATGAGCAGCTTTATGCGAAGTTTTCCAAATACAAATTATGGCTATCCGAAGTAACTTTTCTCGGACATGTCGTATCTGCTGATGGAATAATAGTGGATCCTAAGAAGATACAAGATATTCTTGAATGGGAAGCACCAAAGAATGTCTTGGAAGTTAGAAGTTTCTTGGGATTAGTTGGATACTATAGACGATTTGTCCAAAACTTCTCTATTATTGCCATGCCACTTACTCAGCTGTTAAGGAAATGTGTTTCTTTTGTATGGACAGAGAAGTGTCAAGAGAGTTTCGAAAGATTAAAGAAAGTTTTGGCAGAGGCACCAGTATTAATTCAACCAGAGTTGGGAAAAGAGTACATTCTGTATAGTGATGCATCCCATAATGGTTTGGGTTGTGTAGTAATGCAAGAAGGACGCGTTGTAGCTTATGCATCACGACAGCTCAAAACTCATGAAAATAATTATCCGACTCATGACTTGGAGATGGCAACAGTGATTTTTGCACTGAAAATTTGGAGACATTATTTATATGGTGAAAAGTGTCATATCTACACTGATCACAAAAGTTTGAAATACTTGATGACACAACGAGATCTAAATTTGAGACAACGAAGATGGGTTGAATTCCTGAAAGATTATGTGTGATTAGCGATTATCATCTCGGAAAGGCTAACGTGGTAGCCGATACTCTTAGTCGAAAGACGTTCTCTGTGTTGCGTGCAATGAATGCACAATTATCCTTAGGACATGATGGTTCATTTGTAGCAGAATTACATCTTAAACCAGACTTATTAGATCGCATTAAAGATTTGCAAATTGCAGATGAAGAATGCCTTAAAAAGAGGAAACAAGCTGAATCTGGGGAAGTGCAAGACTATGAAATCAACTCTGATGGTTGTTTATACTATCGAGGGAAAGTTTATATTCCTGAAAATGGTGAATTAAAGAAAGAGAATTTAACAGAAGCTTACTATTGCCCATTAGTCATGCACCCATGAAGTAATAAGATGTATCAAGATTTGAAAACCCACTATTGGTGGCAAGGAATGAAAAGAGCAATCTCAGAGTTTGTAGCAAAATGTCTGACATGTCAACAAGTTAAAGTAGAGCATCAAGTACCTTATGGATTATTACAGCCTATCTCCATTCCTCAGTGGAAATGGAAAAAAGTGACTATGGATTTTGTAACAGAGCTATCAATTTCGCCCACCAAAAAGGATTCAATATGGGTCATCGTGGATCGTTTATCGAAGTCTGCACATTTTATTTTAGTTCATGTGGATTATTCAATGGATAAGTATGTATAATTGTATATCAGAGAAATAGTACGACTACATGGTGTCCCAGTATCGATTGTATCAGATAGAGACCCGAGGTTTACCTCGAGGTTTTGGGGAGCATTACACGAGGCACTAGGTACTAAATTAAACTTTAGTACTGCATTCTATCCACAAACAGACGGGCAATCAGAACGATCAAGATTTTAGAAGACATGTTGCGAGCTTGCATTATTGAGTTCACTGGATCATGAGAAAGGTATTTGCCATTAGCTGAATTCGCAAATAACAATAGTTACCAGACAAGCATTAAAATGACACAGTTTGAAGCACTTTATGGACGAAAGTGCAGAACTCCTCTTAATTGGTTCGAATTACAGGATTAAAATGTTCATATTGACCCAAAAATAGGTGGGATTGATTTAACCTGAGAAATGGAAGATAAAGTGAGGATTATTTAGAATAATCTCAAAGCAGCCGAGGATCGACAAAAGACATATGTAGACAAAAAGAGAAAAGATGTTGAATTTAAAGTTGGAGGTAAAGTATTCCTCAAGGTCTCACCTTGGAAGAAACTACTATGTTTTGGTCAAAAGGGGAAACTAAGTCCCAGATTCATTGGACCTTATGAAATTCTCAAAAGAGTTGGACCAATGGCTTATCAACTGGCCTTACCTCCAGAGATGAGCAAGATCCATGGTGTATTTCATGTATCTATGTTGCGAAGGTATCGATTAGATCCCTCGCATGTTATCACTCCAGAAGAGATTGAATTGCAACCTGATTTAACATATGAAGAACCAGTGGAGATTTTATCATATTGAGTCAAAGAATTGAGAAATAAAAAAATTCCATTGGTCAAAGTCCTTTGGAGGAACCACAAAGTGGAAGAGGCAACTTGGGAGACCGACGAGAAAATGAGAAAGTAGTACCCAAAATTATTTAAATCAGGTACGTTTTAAAATTCGAGGACAAATTTTATTAAGGGGGAGAATTGTAATACCCCAAAATTTGCTAAGTTGTTTAAGAGTCATTTAGTACTAAGATAAGGGCTTAAAAGTTAACTTAGTGGCTAAAATAACAAAATATAAAAGTTAGGATTTCTTTAATTATGGATTCTAAAAAAGGAATTTCTGAGAATTAAGAGTACCGTGTGATAGAGAGTAAGCAAAATAGGGTACTTGCGAAGTTTGGTTGAAATTCGATGGGAAAAGTATAGGCACCTGATGGATAATTTTACCATTAGATATTTTTATTGCACAGATAAGTAGTAGAGGTTGCAGGAAGTTGATCTGTATAATTCGATTTCTGGTATGGGATTTATGTAGAAATCTATTTTTTGATCGAACAATTAGGGGGTAAACAGATACTTGATTCGAATAAAAATGCAGTATAAGATATCAAATTTCGATCGAACTGCAAAGTTAAGCGTGCTCAGCGCATAAGATGGGTGACCTTTTGGGAAGGTCTCATGTCAGTACTTGAGACTGATAAAAAGGAATCGGTTCGAGTTAATATTATTCATATGGATAACTGAAAAAGGATTATTAAGAGAATTTTACTCGATAAAGATTTCGGGTAAATTATCAGTATATTAGACCGTGTCAAAATTTCAAGATTTTGATTTTTACAAAATTATGGAATATTTTGTATATCAACAATATTTATTCATGGAAATTAGAAATATGAGAACTTCAGATTTAATCCGATTGTTCGAAAAGTGGAAAATCGTAGTAAGTGATTATTGGGTAATCAGATCGAATTGGAATTTTAAAGACAGTTCCATAAGCCATGGAAAATTAAAAATTTTATTTTTATAAATATTTTAATATTTCTAGTTGGATTCTAACTAGATTTAGTTCTACTTTTACATAATGGCAAATTAGAAAATAGGACTTAGTTGGAGGGTTATTTGGACTTAAGTAATTAAATGAATTTAATATTCATTTGATTAAAAACACATGGCATTAATAAGATAAAAGATGAACAAAAATATGTTCATCCTTTACTCTTCCATTTCATAAATAGAAGAGAAAGAAGTGAAAAACATACAAAAAAATTTTCCTAGGCATTTTAAAGGCTTCCAAACAAGATTCAAGGTATGTTTTTGATAGAAAATTAATCTATGTTTAATTTTCTTTCATTTGATAGTAATTTTACAAAGAGTTATGAAGATTTGTTCATGTTATTATTGAGAGAAAAATATGGTTTCCTGTTCTATGTTGAGATTGAAGTTTGATTTAAGTAAATCAAGTGCTGTGGAGTTAAATCAAGCTTGGATTTTGATTAATTTCATGTTTGAAGACATAAACCCTAACCCTAGAATTTGGAATTTTATTCAGGGTTTTGAAATTAAGGATGAATATGGAAGATTTATGATTCTACAAGCTTGATTTTGATGTTAGAATGAAAAATCCTCAACTAGTCTTCTAAGTGACTATTTCGGCATGCTTGGTAAATTAGGGAAAATATTGTGAAATTTTTTATAGTGGTGGATTTGAAGAGATTATGAAATTACAATCTTGATTACGACATTAGGACCAAAATAAAGTCCTTGAAAAATTTAGACACCCAATTCGGTATGTAGGAATAAATTGGGGTTTTAGGTGTTAATTTTTGAAAATGAAGAATACATGTTGGAAAATTTATTTTGAGCATATTATAATGTTGTTTGAATGCAAAACAACCTTTGGAAGGTGTAGTGACCAATTCGGCCAAGGGCTAAAATAGGAGGAAAATTTTGAGAAAAATTGTAAAAATGTTGGATTAATTAATTAGTACAAGTTTGCAAACCTTTGTGTGGAATTAGTGACTAAAATGTCACTTTAACAAAGGTTAGTGGATTGAAGGGCATTGAGTAAAAGTTAGTGGAAAATGATAGAATTATGGAGTAATTGTGATTCGAGCTTGAATAAATTTCAAAAGGTACAAAATGGTCACTAGGGACCAAAATGGACTATTCGACTACTAAGGGAGAAAAATTTTAGGAAAATTTTTATATTCGAATAATTATACTAGTATTTTATAGTTAAGCAATGTTAGATAAAAAAATCTAACATGTATGTTATTGTATATGTTCGATTGGTAAATTTGCAGCATTCGAGCAGGACAAGGAAACACGAGATAAAAGAGGCAATGGAAAAGTAGTGAACTAGCTTAGTGAGGCCCAATATTTTGCATAGCCCAGGTGAGTGCATTATATGCATGTATGACATGTTACAAATAGGACGACTTGCGATAAGTCGACCTTGATATTAATTAAAATGCATGTTAATTAATATTTGTATGAATATTATGAATTAATGATGTGACATGTATGATACATTGTCATAGTTTAAAGATTTATCTAAGATAAGTCGAATTTTATATTTTGAGTATGAACTGCCCATTTTCAAATTATGAATGATAGTATTGACAGATTGAATATTGAATGTGAAAATATTATATTGTTATGCCCGAGTACTAGTGTGAGAGTCTTTGGTATAATTGGATATCCATAGTCTTAGCAGTTGCATTCCAGCACTACGGTGCGTTCCAGACACTTCATTGTTGACATTAGACGCTACGGCGTTGCAGACACTATGGTGCCAACTAGCACAAAAGGTGCGATAATGAGGAGAAAAGGGTGTCCTCGAGTACGTACTCATCATCATACACTACGGCGTTGCAGACATTATGGTGTCGATATAATGACTCGTATACCATAAGTTCACATGAAATTGTACTTTGGGCTATAATTCATAAAATGTTTTTATGCATGTTGATAGGCCAGTAAGTTTATCTTATTTGCTACAGATAAAATAAGAATGATATTAAGATTTTGGATATATATATATATATATAATTATGATTCATTGAGATAAGTTAGTTTCTCATTTACTATGATAAATGATGGATTGTTATAAACTGCACAGGGAATTGCTTGCCATTTTTGCAGAAATTGTAATATTAATGTTAGTTGTTTATATTGTTATATTTATGCCTCACTAAGTTATACTTAGCGTGTGTTTCGTAATACACGCAGGTCGATCGGGCTAGTATTATCAAAGAAGGAGTTGCACTTTTGGAAATCGAGTTATCGCTTATAAGCAATAGTACATACACTTACATCCTAGTCTAGTGGGCATGTACTTGTATTTAAATTAGCAGTTGTTTTGTATTACTAAATTTATAAGTTGGTTTAATTATTTTAAGCGGGCTTGTAACCTAAGTATTATGAATGAATATTATGGCTTTAAGCTCTTAGCAATGGGAATTTGGTATAACTATTACGTAGTTAAAGCTAATCAAGTAGCGATTTTAAAAAGAATCAAGAAAGGGTTTAGATAGCACACATAGTTTACACCCTGAATTATATTTTCATGTTAATAACTGTCTAAAATATTTATTTAACCAATTCAAGGTCGAAACTAGGTGATGCTAGACAGGTTTGTAATTTAATGGAAACTGAGGAAAAGTTACTTTACTAAACTAGTTTTTTTTAAATTCAAGTCAGGAAATCAGTTAAAAGCTTTAGTAATATCTTCAATGTGTATTTAATCATCGAATATACGTTGAGGGTGTTACAGACATGTGAATAAGAGCTAGTGAGAGTGCCTGATAGAGGAGTTAAAAAGCTTCGTAACAAGTGTATACCCTTTGTAAAGATGTTGTAGAGGAACCATAGAAATGAAGAGGCTACGTGGGAGATTGAGGCCCATATGAGAGAGCTCTATCCATATTTGTTTCCACCAGGTAAATTTTGAGGATAAAATGTTCTTTAAAGAGGGGAGAGTTGTCATGACCCAGGCTATGAACTCGAGTATCAGGTTAACCTGAGGCAAGGGCCTGTGTTTAGGCTATATTTTTAGACCTTATAAACCTTTTTGGGCTTGGGTTTTTAGTTTGAGTATGGGCTTGAGAAGATGACATGGGGGTATTTTGGTAAATGCCAAAATGGGGTGAAAAAGAGGGGGAAAGCCTTAATTTTTCAGCATTGTGCAGAATTTGGTGATATCACCATCTTTATGTCTTCTTCCTCTTTCATTAAACCCATTCTCCCCTTCAAACGCCATCACCAAATGTAGGATTTTAAAGTTTAGCCTCTTGAATCACTTTTGGCTTATAAAGGGAAGTTTTATCAGCATTCATGGATCTATAAAACAAGGTAAGAATGGTTTAAAATGATGGGGGTTGAAGTTTTAGTGGAGGTTATTGAGGAAGAGCGATAGTGTGTCTTGGGGAGCTCTATTTATGGATTAATGTGAGTTTTCAGCTTCCTAAAACTTCTCCAATGGTGCAGTAATCCATTGGCAATCTTTCTTGTAGTAAAAGAGGTGAGAGAACCTTCCAAAGGCTTGGGGAAGGAGAAGGCTTAGAGGAGTGCCAAGAGCTTCTTTCCAACCTATAATTCGAGGTTAGTACACTTCTAACTTCTCTATGTTCGTGGGCATCATCATTTTGGTATGTTTGCTTAAAATACGATGTTTTGGGTAAGTTAGAGCTTGGTTGATCATCCATGGTAAAATATATAATTGTTGTTGTTTGGGGATAAAAATTGATAGAAACACACCTAAATAACTCCTCATAACATGTAAGAATGATTTGGGGCTTAATGGTTAAGGGTAAGGGCAAAATCAGGGGATTTTCGAGCTCTAGAGTATGAAATTTGGGCTCCAGTATCGGTATAGTTCCTTCTCGTATCGATATGCCCTTATGGGAGATGAGTCTTCCAGGTAAAATTACAAAGGGGTATCGGTACGCCTAGAGGCGTATTGTTTCATGTTTTGAGTGCTACACAAATGTTGTAAGCGAACACGTCGCAAGTAATAAAGTGATGAATAAAAGAATACCGTCTCCATAGAGACTGAGCTGAAGGACTTATGCTTTTGATTCCTTGCACTAAAATAAGAAGGAAATTATAGTGATAGAGAGTGATAAAGAGGTATCTAAAAATTAAATAAGGATTGAAGACAAATAAGGGAATAACGAGAGAGTAGGTTGGCTTATTAGGATTGAGAGTATGTCGGATGAATTGCTTTGGCAGGTTGAATGCCGAAGGCAAGTGAGTTGCTTTTGCAAGTAGATTGTCGTGGCAAGTAATTGCCCAAACAAGTAGTTTGCTGGAAGTAGGACTCTCCATGACCAGTGAAATGCAATAACATGTGGTTGAGTCATAGTAGGATTCTTCTTGGCAAGTGATTGCTCTGTCAAGTTAATTGTTGTAGCAAGTGCGTTACCTTGGTAAGTCAATAGTGTCTCTAATGCTCGGCAGAGTGTTCTTCACCGCCTTCATGTTATTTCTAACTTGAAGGGCTAATGCTTGTGCAAACCTTGGTGACACATCTATCACACGTTACTTTACCAAGGATGAACACCATCTTTCCTTGAACTCTTGTTAGTCGCTGGAAATTCGCTCCTTCCCCAAGCTTCCTTCACTTTGTCACTTTTCAAAAACTTGGTTCACGAAGGGATTGATTTTCTTTAGCTGTCGTAATGTTAGGAAACCTGTATTCAATTCAGTCCGTCAGTCTCATCAACTCTCGTAATGTTTGGAAATCAACTAGGTCGAGGAACCTCCAATGGCTGCCACTTTATTAGAGTGATTCTTTCTCATGAATCACCATTGATTTCGCTATTCCTTGTGTTTTCACCAATTTAGAGATTTTAGTTTCAACAAATGACTCTCCTCTCAAGCATTAAACTACTTGAATTGCAAGAATAGGAATTGAACCAACATTGTGCATTTAAACTTAAACCAAAATCAAATAATCCATACAAAAACCTCTTAAAGCCTAATAACCCAAACCATCTAAGTTTAATTCATGGTCGGGTGAAAATAAAATACAAAGAAATATTTCCCCATCATGAAGGGTGATGTGAGATTAAAAAAATGAAAGAAGAGATGAGATGAGCTCCACAATCCGATCACTCCTCCCACAATCAGCCTTTCCTTTTTTATCTCTCTCACAAACAGATCCCCCAAATTCCCCTCTTTGCTTCATGTGTTTCGATCCCTTTAAATAGATGTAGAGGTGAGTTGTTGCGTGAGAATTTGGTGGAGAGTAGGCTTCCATTTTGAATTTCAAATATGGGAGATAAAGTGTAGCTTTTTTAAAATAAATAAAATGGGGATAATATCATTTTCATTTTGAATTTGAATTAGTTGGTTGGGAATCCTAACCGATTTAATCCTTTCTTTCCACGTCTGGCTTTGGCAATTGGCTCGACAAATCATCCTACACCACAAAAGAGCAACATTTTTCTACAAAAAGTAATAAAATTCATGGCCAAGCCTATTGAACTAAAAAACTACAAACTTATCCATGAATGACTTCAAATGCAACTAAAATGAGCTCAAGTCTAACAATAATATGAGTAAAAATGGTAGGAAAAATAATACTTTTCAACATCTAACACACCCCCAAACTTGAACTGTTGCTTGTCCTCAAGCAATGCAAAACTAACAAACACTTGCCAAAATATCAAACACGAACAAGTTGCATACCTAACTTCAATCCTCAGAACCATGGCAACTAGCATTAATTACCTCTGTGACTTTAGGCAAAACATAGAAAAATTACTCAAACTTCAATATAATGCAAGTGAAGTGTGTGCGTAGTTATGTACAAGCTAATCATAGGAGTTCCAAGAAAAACCTTAGTTTTATTAACTTGACAAGGAAAGCGATCTAACGAGAGCCAGTTTCAGGCACCTATAGCGATTCCTTTTTTCGTACTAGAGCCGAATAGGCACCTCTAGCATTTTCAAAATCCCTAAGACTAGAGCCAGTTTTGGGTACCTCTAGCAAAGGTTCATTCATCATTTATTTTCCCCCGCTAGAGCCAGTTGGGCACTTCTAGTGTTTTTCTAATATTTACTTACCTAAGGTTCACTAGGTTCTCCTAGATTAACAAGTCACCACAGTGTTTATTAAAGCTGCATCATAACAAAATCCTAAGCAACTTTCCATGCTAAGCCTAGAATCAAAAGTTCTCTTAACCTAATGTCATGGTAAATAAATTATTATCAGATATCACAGAAGGTTATTAACAAGTTCAGTTAGGCAAACTGTCATAGCAAGTGACACAAACTATCACGAAAAAGGCATGCTAACATGAAAAAATCAACTAAAAAGCAAATGAATACAAATGCAATTAAACATGAGACAACCAAGACAATCCCCCCCAAACTCGAGGAAAACATTGTCCTCAATGCATGAAAACAAAATGAAAACAAGAAGAAAAAATAAAAATGAAAATGCAAATGATAGTCAGAGAGGTAGCCACCTCTATCTCGAAGTTTTCTGGTGGCTATATGCTTAACATGCTTTTCGGTACGTACTGGTTGCTGTCTTGCTGGTGGTGTAGGGGTTGAAGCTTTAGTTTTCTCAACCCCATCCTTCAGCTCACCCATCGTATTGGCTTCCTTAACTGGTGAAGCTTTACGCTTCGTAGGCTTTGGTGGTTGTGAATCCGATGGTGGGGACATCAACGGAGAGGACATGGTGTCTTCAGACTCTACAGGATCAACATCCAGTTTAGTGCACGTCAGTTCCATCATTGGTTTATTACCTTTATCCTTGGCAGCAGTTACCGCTGCAGTTTCCTTCTCAGCTGGGCCAGACTTGCCAGCCTCACTTGCTATGGCAAGTAACTCTGCCAGGAACACATGGAATGGTACATTGCAATCGGGGTACTTCTCCAGAATGATTCGTGCTAGTACAACATCCTGATCCTTGATATACCACATGAGCTTTATTTCTCGCTCCTCCATGTGTTCCAACTTTTCCAACAAAGGGTGTACTAGGTCGACCATTCTTTGGGAACTTTACAGGGCAAATTTATTTGGTGCAGTGTCTTTTGCTGCGGCATGTGCACTTGCCGGGGCAACTGGGATAGTTGGTTTCGGTGCTGTTGGTCGTGGCATTCCTTCTTGCATCACTCGCATGTATTGTGCCTTTGTGCACCCAGTCCTCTTTGGCAGTCATTCATCAGTTGGCTCGATTGGTACCTTTTCATTCTTTCACAAAATAGATATTAAGTTGGGAAAATATAGTGCTCTTACATCATTTTTACTGCATGCATAAATCTCATTCACAATTATTTGCCCCACATTATTAACACACTTATGAATAACAGTGTGTAATAATAACAATCGGGACAACAAAACAGTGGTGTTGTGTGTGGTAGGCATTAAACGAGTCTTAATAAAATTAATCCACAACTTAGCTTTAGGTTTTAGCATGATGCTATTTACCATTTGTAATCACTCATTTTTATCTGTCTTTGTTAATATTTTACTATACTAATATAACAGTTAATTAGTATTATTATTGCATGTTTACATGCGAGCATATGTGTTATTAATATGCATGTAATATAGGTATGATGTGTGTAAATGCATGTATAATATGTTATGCGGTGTATGTGTGCATTGTGTGCATGTGTGAGTATTTGTGTTAATTATGTATATGGTTATACATGCATGTGTTTATATACTATATTAATTAAGGATGTGTTACATATTGCGTGTACATGTATTTATGTCTGTTTGTAATAAGTATGTACAATGTGCGTATATTTATTATGTGTGATCAAATACGTATGTTTGTATTATGTACTTAAGTATATGTGTACGTTATATATATGAGTGGGTGCATATATGCATTGTTTATTAGTTATTAATATTGCATGTGTTATAAGGTATATCCGTATATGATTATGTGTTAATGTTTGTATGTGCATATTATTATTACTATTAATATTATTGGGCTAAATTTAAATAAAATAAAAGGTATATAAAAACCAATTAATTTAAATGTCCAGTCCATTATTACATAATCCCAAAAATTAAATACATAAGGCCCATTTTTGGCCCGATCCAGACTCAACCAAAAACCCTAACTCATCTGGTAACACTAAACCCTAACCATGAGGTTTTCCCTTTGCACAGCTCGATCTGGACCGTTGGATCAGATTTTGATCCAACGACTCCAGATCAACCATGACGACCTATCTGGCCGCGAGTGGGAAACACGCGCAGACTGCTCCTCTCTCACACGCGCGTGTGGAGCACACATTCGCCGTTCAGATACCAAGACGCCACATGGCGAAATCTGATGCAACCCTTCTCGTTTCAAGATCAAATCCAAGCCATTGGATCTTCATGCAATCCCAGCCGTTGGATCAAATCTGATCCAAAGGCCATGATTCAGTCTGACAGAGAACATTACCACCATGCCTGCTTCACCGCTGCCGCCGTACGCTCGTGCCTCACCGACCCACCAAACTAGACATGCAAAGTTAGAGGAGTACAAGTCAGAACCACTGGAAACCATTTTTATTTCTAATCTTGTAAGCAAAGTGAAAATCAATCAATCGAAAGGCAGATTATATATCATATAGGGGGACCATTTTGTACTCAGGTTTTTTTGGGAAAACAAAATAAATAACAAAGAAAAATCCAGAATCTTATTTGTAACTTTCTCCCTTCCTCTCTCTCTCTCTCTTTTGCATGTCATTAAAACACAAAATAATAGCAAAAATAGAAAAAAAAGAAAAGGGTTGAGGGTTTACCTTGGCCGCGGCTGCCGTCCGGTGACAATCTTTGAGGTTTTTTCGAACCATGAGGGGTGAACCGTATAGTGGTGGTTCTTAAAATAAAAGGAGGTGGTCTTAAAATAAATAGTTTCAGTTTTTTTGTATATCTAAAAAATGGGGTTTTAAAAGTTTTTTGGGGTTCATTGTTGCTTGTGGTGGCTGGTGTTGTGTTTAGGACGGTTCGAGGTGGCCTCACGGCCGCGCCTCACCAGAAATCACCTGAGCACGGCCGCCGTTTGGGGAGATTGAAGGTTTGAGATGTTTTCGGTTGGGGAGGCTAAGTGTATGGAGGAGTTTTTTTTAGAAAGTCAATTTTTTTAAATGCCAAAGGTTTGATAGCTGAACCAAACATGTCTTTTTTATAGACACTTAATATCCTAAAAATGGTTTAATCAAGCTATAAGGACCTCCGCGTTTCTGCTTCTTTCGTTTTTGGCTCACCGCATGGGTTATTCACAACCCTGGTCCCTCTTTGACTTCAAAGTCTTTCAATTTAGTCCTCAAATTAAACGGTATCAGGTTTTCAAGGGTGAAATTACTTGTGTAGTCCTCCCGCGTTTTGTTTTTGTACATTTTGGGCTTGCCCCTTGGGTATATTGCATGATCAGTCCCTTCAGGCTTTGTTTAACCTTCGATTTTGTCCTTAATATCAGTTTCTTTGATTGTTTTAATTTCCGTTTCCTCTTCTATTTAATGCCCTTTTAGTCATTTTATTATTTTAAAATATTAATGTCATTTATTTCTTTTTCAGCATGTTTGCATTTGTTTTTAGTATGCTTGCATATTTAGGATGCCATGTTTATTGTCAATTTATTTACATGTTTTTACATGTGGTGTTTAATTTAATCCGTGTTCATGATGGCAAGTTTTTTTCGTCTATCCATTTTGTACATTATGGTGTTAATTTACGGCATGATTAATTGTGTTCTTTATGTATGGATTATCTTGGACATGTTTATTCATATATGTTCTCTTTGGCGTATGTTATTATGTGTTTAGCGTTGTTTAGCCATAATAAGCAAGTGTTAGCTTTGTTAAGTTTGATGGGTCTTTTAGGTCATATGATAGTATGAAAATTTGTTAATTTCGCTACGACATATTTATTTTGTGTATGTATATACATTGTGTCATGTATTAAGTTTAGGTTTACCTGTTCATATATGGCTTAGATTTAATCGTATTATTATCTCCATTACATTTATGCCATGCATATGGTGTATTAGTTTTCATGTTTCGTCTAAAGTATGTTGTAGAGGGTCAATTTGATCTTTGGAGCACGCTGTTCTTTTTCCTTGTTTATGTGCATACTTGGTTTTTATCATTGTGATATATTTTGATCATGCATTTAATTATTTTATTTTATTTTATTTTGTAATACTCATATATTATGTTTTTAAATATCATGACGATGTAAATTATATGTTTTACATTTTGCTTTCTAAGGATGCATAATGTAATATTAATTGTCAATGCGATGCCCTTTTATCCGAGCGTAAACGGGGCCAGTATCAGGCGTAGTGATTGTGGTTAGGCGTTTACTCTCGGATAATGAGGCCTTTAAAATTTACTCGCACTTATAACCAAATTTTAAATAAATCGTCACTTTAATCCAGAAAGTTTAATATTAATAAAGCGGTAATTATTAAAGTACAAATTTTTGGGCGGTGTGGGGGTGCTAATCCTTCCCCATCCGTAACCGACCCTCGAACCCAATATTTTTAAAATCTCTGGTTTTATGATGTTCGGCCTACCTAAGTGGCCGGTGGTGACTCTATTTTTAAATAAAATACGGTTTTTGCAAAAACCCCCACGGAAGACATTATTTTCAAAATAAAATAAAAATAAAAATACTTTTTTAGCGAACAATAAAAAAAGAGGGACATCGCTACAAATGGCGACTCTGCTGGGGATGATTTTTGTTTTTTCAAAAACAAATGAGAGTAAATCTTTTTAAAATAATTACCGCTTTACTAATATCGGAAGTTCCGAATTAAAGTGACTATTAAATTAAAATTTGGTTATAATTGCACGTTTATTTTAACGCATTTAAAATTTGGCATATAAACCCGTCATTTTTAAGTGGGGGGAAAACGCTAATGCTTTCGTGAGGATAATGTTCCTCCGTGTAGGCCTAGCAATTACCTTCGGGGCTTGAGTACTTTATGCTTTTGTAAGGATATCGTTCCTTCGTACAGGCATAAGCGAATGAGTCCCATTGAATTGAACCCGATTGAAAGGAGCCTATAATGGGTGATGATCGAAGGCCTTGCTACTCTTAGTAGAGGATAGCAAGGACAATTCGGGTACCTCTTAGCACCAACACTGCATGTAGAGAACATATAAAAACCCACCCCTTTAGAGCCATGCAGATAACCTAGGTGTTTTAGACGGGATGTAAGTAGGGTTGTTTTGTTTGTTTACCTTATCTAAATTGTTCTTTTATTTATGTATTTATTTATTTTATCCGGTACTGACTCGTTTTCTTTTTTGTTTTGATTTTTGCATACATCATTGCATTTGCATTACATAAAGGTACTGGATTGAGTGGTTTGCCTGATTAGAAAATCTTTCATTATGGAAAAAGGGTATCTTAAGAAAGATCCACTCAGCCGTCAGACACTAGTCAAAAGTCAATCAGAGGACCCAAGGTAACAGTTTGCCGAGCAAGCGCATAGTGGCAGGATACACCTATGTGAGTCTCCAACAGAATAATTTATGGGAGCTTAAAAATATTTGGGAAGGATGGGATCGAAGACTACAAGACTTATTATGTGATAGTTATGGCGACATAGCATAGTTGATGTATGTCCGGGTCAACCAACCATTGCTCCGAGCCATCTTCCAATTCTGGAATCCTACTTTTTGCTGCTTCACGTTCAATGGGCAGGACATGATGCCTACGGTAGAGGAGTACATCGCTTTACTTAATCAGAAGAATGTCCAGAAAGACTGGATCTATGCGAAGCCATCAAGGAACCAGAATTACAATTCAAAGCTCAAAACTTTTGCAGGGATGAGCGACGATTGGATTAATGGCCTGATTCAGCTTCGGGGAGACAGCTTAGTCTTTGCATGGGAGAGTATTCAAGACATCATACCCACGCATCCAGATGAGGGGAAGAAGATGGACCTATTTGCCTTGGGAATATATGGTTTGGTCATCTTTCTGAGGATCCTTGGAAACATTGATGTAGCCATTATTGATCAGTTTGAGCGTATAAAGTGGAAGGCAAATCCCAAAGTTGTAAATCCCTCTAGGAAGGATTGGTCATTAAGACTAGATGACGCACTTTGGGCATACCGCACTGCATTCAAAACACCCTTAGGTATGTCCCACTTCCGACTTGTCTATGGCAAAACATGCCATCTACCGGTGGAAATCGAACACAAGGAATACTGGGCAATCAAGATCATGAATATGGATTGGGAAAGTGCCGGACAAAAGTGTTTGTTGGACCTCAACGAGATAGAAGAATTCCGAGCACTCGCCTATAACAATGCACGAATCTACAAGGAGAAAACAAAGCGATGGCATGACAAAAACCTATTGCCGCTGCAATTCACGCCGGGCAACTAGTTCTCTTATTCAATTCTCGGCTAAAACTTTTCCCGAGAAAGCTGAAATCAAGATGGTCGGGACCATTCAAAGTTGTCAAACCATTCTCCCATGGTGCCGTGATAATCAAGTCCATCACTGACAAACATGAATTCAAAGTTAATGGACAAAGATTGAAACATTACAATGGTGCCCATGCGGAACGTAACAAAGAAGTGGTCAACTTAGGAGATGCATGAGCATGCTCTCCCTTTGATATTTTTTTTATTTTTTTATTTTATTTTCGATTAATTTTTTTGAACTATTTTTTATTTTTTTATTATTTTCGATTATTATTATTTTTTAGGATAGATTTTCTTTTTATCTTTTTAAGTTTAAGAATCCCTTTATACATCATTATTTATTTTCTTTATTAGTTTATCTTTAATTTTAATCCTTATTTGATTTGTCTTTGAATTGTAGGAAAAGAGTTCAAGATAAAGAGGAATTTTAATCCAAGAAGGAAAACATCTTCAACAAGGAAACTAATGGGCTGAATCTAAGGCTTATATAAGGCTCCAATTTACCCTAACCAAACCCCCTTGCCGTCACCCTCTCCCTAAACCAAAACCCTTTTTTTTCATTTTCCCCTAATCCCACCCACCATATTTACCACCTATCTTTTCTATAAAACCCATCAACCTTAACCAATTCCTACTTTTTATCTTGCAACTTTTTAGTTTCTTTTCTTTTCTTTTATTTGTTTTTACAAAACTCACAACCAAGATCATCCATGGCATCAAAAATTAAATTTTTAGCTCATCCAAGTTCCTCCAAAGAACCAAGATACAAGAAGTTTGCTACACCGGTGGTTCAAGAAAGACTTCAATCCAAGTTTGAAAGCCGAAAGATTCATGAAGAACAAGGCTTTGAATACTCCAACTCTCATCAAGATTTCGGCCTTGAACCATTCATCTTCGAGAGGATTGCACATCAAAAGTGGCAAATCTTTTTCCATCAACCGAAAGCGGGTAACATCTCATGGGTAAGAGAATTCTATGCTCACTCACCTAACCCAGATAATCCTTATGTTTTTGTTCGTGACAAGGCCATACTCATAAGTCCCGAAAACGTCAACACCTTTTACGGGCTTTAATTGAGAAGGACGAGCATCAAGCCTTCGTTGATCAAATCACGCCCAAGCAACTCGACAAGGTGCTTCAAGAACTCACTCAACTGGGAACTCATTGGAACGACGGTAAATACAAGGGCACGGTAAACCGCCTTCAGCTTAAACCTGAGGCAAAACTATGGAATAAGTTTGTTAAAACTTCTTTAATGCCCACCACACACAATACTACCATTGATATACCACGTCTTTTGCTCATACATTCTATTTTGCATAATCGCATCATTAACATTGGAAAAATTATTTGTGATGAGAGTTTTGTATGTAGCTCAAAAGATAAGGGTTCTCTTTTCTTCCCTTGCTTAATTTCTAATCTTTGCAAGGAGATGCATGTCCCAAGTGAGTCCACCGATGAAAAGGCCCTATCAAAGTCCGGTTGGAATCAAGCACAAATCTGAAAGCTAATGGGAGAGGCACCAGGAAATTCTTCAAGGCCTCCAATTGCCGCAGTAACTCCTGCCGCCCCGGCAATCCCTAATGCCCAAGCACCTAACACCCGGGCAACTCGGCCATCAACCTCGGGACACTTTAAAGCACTCTTGCAACTATTGGCAAGTCACCTAAGGCAAATTGAAGACCGACAACTAATGTTCATGCGGTACATGAAGGAGCGCAACAATGCCATCACCCAAGTCATCCTAGAAAAGTACCCAGACAGTCGCGTGCCGTTCCCAATCTTTCCTGCCGAGATCCTTGCCCTGGCACCCAATGAAGTAGTCGCCACGGAAACCACAACAGATGATGCCGCGGCAACCTACGTCGTGCCTGCACAAGTTGATGCCACGACAACCAACCCTGAAGATGCCACGGCAACCAAAGCTAAAGACATCCCGACAACCACTGCAAAAGCCAAAGGTAAAGCACCTATGCCCGAATCAACTCCTACAGAATCATTTTATGATTTTTCAAATTTGGACGAGTCCTCCATTGCACCAACAAAGACCGCACCAATTGAATCCTCCAAGCGAAAAGCCAATGACACTGATGAAGAGGACGATGAGGACAACCCCGTACGAGGATCGATTCCACCACCGGCAACAAGGAAACAACCATCGAGTTCAAGGAAGAGAATCAAGACACCGACCAAAAGGAAACTAATCATCTACGATGACGAACTCTCGGAGTAAGTCCTCGTATGCATTTTATTTTTTGTTATTTTTTTTTCTTTAATGCATGCATTAAGGACAATGCCTCACTCGAGTTTGGGGGGATTGTTATTAGTAGTTACCATGTTTAGTTACATTCATCTTAAGTATTACATTTAGGATACATAAATTGCTTGCCATGCCTTTAGTTGGAACAAGAATTGCTTAGATTTGATGAATATCCGATGATGACTTTGCCAATGCACTTAATTGATAGAATTTTTATTCTAGGATAACCATGGAAAAACTTAGAATTTTACTATGATGCTAAATTTGATGAAACACTGTTGTGGTTTGATTGATTTAAGGAATTCTAGTGAACTTAGGTTGATAATTAAACAAATTGGGGGATTAGAATAAAAATTGGATGAATGCTAGAGGTGCCCGAAATTGGCTCTAGCATGTGTTAAAAAATTGATCACTAGAGGTGCCCGAAACTGGCTCTAGTATGTGCTAAAAAAATTGATCGCTAGAGGTGTCCAAAACCGGCTCTAGTCGGATAAAACTAAAAACAAAACACTAGAGGTGCCCAAAACTGGCTCTAGTTAAAACATGTTAAAAAAAGAACCCAAGGAAGTAATTTGAAAACCTCTTGTTTGCATAGAATCCGAAAAATCAACTTGCACACAACTCCGCACACATTCACAAGCATTATAGTTTGATTCCGAGTAACTCCTAAGTTTTCCAAAAAATAAAAAGCCAATCATACTTTGTGCCCCGGTTCTGAGAATTGAAATCAAGTTCAAAGCTAAGTTTGTGAACATTGAAGTCTTGGCAGGTAATTATTAGTTTGCATTGCTTGAGGACAAGCAATAGTTCGAGTTTGGGGGTGTGATAAGTGTTTAAAAGTACTATTTTTCTTACCCCTTTTACTCATATTATTGTTAGACTTAGGCTCATATTAGTTGCATAATTAGCCATTCATGCATTAATCCATGTTTCCTTCCATCGTTGAGCTTGATTACTTAACTTGGTAGTTTTTGTGGGAAAAGATGTTGCTTTGGTGTGTTTTGTGTGTATGTGCAGGATCACTTGCCAAAGCAAGGCTAGAACCAGTTGCCAGGGCATTGCATGAAGGAGATGTCGAGCTAGTTGCTAGGGCAATGCATGAAGGAGACGCCGAGCCAGTTGCCAGGGCAATTGTCGACAAAGAATAAGGTGATATGGTAGTCAAAATTGATGACTAGACAAGCCCAAGATGATGTGGAGCAAAGCTAAATCCCAAAGGAATTTGATTTCCATGAAGAGATTAAAGAAGAATTAAATTCCAAGAAGATATGAGAAGTTCTAGTAGGAATATAATTATAATAAAGAATTATATTCTTTAAAGATAATTTAATTCCAACTTAACTTCCTCCTCAAAGAATAACTTTGACCTAGCCCTTTAAATAAGAGGCCATATCGTCAACTTGAGGAGAGCAAGAGAAGGGAATTTCGACAACTCCAAGGAGAGAAAGAGGAGAGAATTTTCGACAAGCATCTAGGGCAAGGGAATTTGTACAAGCTTCTTTCTTCATCTTTTTCTTTCTTGTTCAATTAGGTTCATGCTAGGGATTATTTATCTTGTGTTTCTTTGGAACCTAGCCATAAACTAAATCTATTTGGCTATGGTTATTGTGTTTTGTTTAGGTAATAAGAGTTTGCACTTTTCTATTCAAGGTTTATTCATTCTTGGTTCTTATTCTTGTTTGCGAGTGAATTGGGAGAGGATCTCGTAACTTCATATATTTATCTAATATCGGGAGAGTTAGATTCAAGAAACGAATGAATATGATCTTTATTCAATCTATTGATGGTGAAGATTAATCCGGCTTAGGAATAAGTTAAGGATTTCAACGGCTAAGAGGAGCGCAAGATTGATTGTTGTTCACCCTTGATTCACGCAGGGATGTATTATCAAGGCATGCACAAGTAGCTAGAGTTTCGACTTAGGGATAAGAAGAAACCATTGAAGAACGCTCTGCCGAACCTTGAAGGTTGCTGCCCAGACGCCCAAGTAGATGCCCAACTAGTCGCCCAGGCAACCATCGATTAGTTGCCAAGGCAACCCCGTTGTGCAAGTTGCCACGGCAACTGAGTTGCCCGTGCACTCTTTTACCAAGACGATCCAATCGGCTATTACACCTCAACTCACGATAACCTGGCCTATCTCTCTCATTTGTTCTCATTTATTCTTTTACTTTATTGCCTTCTAGTTTAGTTATTAGTTAAACTCCTATAATCCTTTATTTGTGTTTTTACTTTTTACAGTGCAAGAGACTAGATTCTTGAAGTGACACCAATCCCTGTGGAGACGATATCTTTTATACTATAACTTGCAACGTGTATACTTGCACAATTGTGTAGCACTTATTACGCGCAACAGTTACTCCAAAGAACAATATCATGAGAGACATTGGAGATGGGGATACAAAGAATCGAATCTGCATCTTCCAGTAAGAAGACTTGGCGCACTTTAAGTTCATCCCACAAAGGCTGCCCGCGTACCATAAAGTCATGGCATCGAAGAGGCAGCTCAGAGTTATCCATATAATTCCCCGAGAGATTGATGGATGTCGTTCCACCCCAGCGGTCCGCATGCATGCGAACATTACTGTTAATTCCAAGCTTCCAAAAGAAACCCGAGTGTGAACTTTGCATGGCATGGTGGATACCCTTCATGCAAAAGAAGCACGTCTATTAGGCTCAACATTCAAGATATTTCCCGAAGGGAAATATTTTACCCTGAAGATACAGGACACAAGAGAGTCAGGCTCAGTAATCATACGTCAAACCTGCTTACCCAATAAAATAATATTAAAATTATGCAAATCCCTAAAATCGATGTCACTAGCACTTTTAGGGGTGCAGATGGAGTTCCAGGCAACAAGGGGCCAGCCACGCTTATTGCTACGACCTGACCACCAATAGCGTCTCATAGATTTGGTCATGTCATCCACTAGATTCTGAGGGAGAAAGTAGCAAGACATGACGTATTGAGGCAGAGATTGAGCAACAGATTTGATGAAAACTTCTTTCCCACTAAAAGAGAGCAAATTCTTGGTCCAACTAGCAACACGAGAGCCCACTTTGTCTCGAATATAGCCAAGGGCCTCAAATTTGTTTCGGCCCACTAGCAGGGGAATGCCCAAGTAGATACCTGGGTGTTCTAGAGAGGTCCGAGGGCTGAAGAAAATTGTGGACTTCTCAAAGTTGACACGTTGTTTCGACGATGAGGCATAGGTCAAAAGGATCTCTTTGAGTCTAGTAGCCTCCTCAACATTATTCCGCATGAAAATCATGCTGTCATCGGCATAGAGAATGTGATTCACATAAGGACCATAGCGGCTAGCACTCAAGCCTTTGAGGCAGCCCGCATGTTGCTCAACCGTAAGAGTGGCCGAGAGGCCTTGAGTGCAAATAAGGAACAAAAAAGGGAGAGAGGGTCCCCCTACAGCAAACCACGCTGAGGAGAAAAGATCGAAGAAAGGAAACCGTTAACCCGAGTAGTAAAAGAGACGGTTGAAATACAGTGCATGAGAATATCCACCCACGAAGGTGCAAAGCCCATATTCAACATGACATTCTGAAAAAAGGACCACTCAATACGGTCAAAGGCCTTCTTCATATCTAACTTAAGGGCAGCACCCCTATTAGAACCCGTCCTTGGCGAATGAAGAGAAGGCACAAGTTCATGGCCTATGAGAATATTGTCGAAAATACTTTGGCCTTTTACAAAAGCCACTTGGTTTTCACTAATGCAAAATGGAAGAATAGGCTTCATACGATTCACAAGCACTTTGACAATGATCTTGTAAATGACCGTGCATAAATTGATAGGGCGCAATTGCTTCATGTTGGTCGGTTCGACCACTTTAGTAAAGAGGACCCGAACTGTCTTGTTGACAGTAGCCATATCCGTAATGCCTCAGAGTAGTTTAAGACAGAGATTGACCACGTCTGAGCTAACTGTATCCCAATGTTGTCGAAACAAACTGCTCAGAAGGCCGTCAATTCCTGAAGGTTTTTTGGGGTTGATATCCTGGAAAGCAAAAACCACTTCTTCAGAGGTAAAATATTTGGTCAAAGTAGCATTTATTTCTACAGAAATGGTTGGAACAATATTATAGAGGAGAGAGGGGTCAGTTGCGGAAGAGGTAGAAGCAAAAAGAGTCTGAAAGTAATCCGTAACCACTTCCATAATATCCTCAGTGCCTTCTTGCTAAACATCATTTCGATCGAACAGACATTTAATATAATTTTTTGCCTGCCCGTGGCCCGAGCATGAAAGTACGAGGTATTCCTATCTCCCTGAGAAAGCCAGGATACTCTAGACCTTTGAGTCCAATATGCCTCTTGCTTATCAAGAAGATGTTTGAGTTCGCCTTTGGCAACCAAAAATATAGCCATGTCGGTGTTAGAAAGACGGTGGTGTAGACAAGAGTTTATCTGATCCTGCAAATCTCAAATACGATGATAAGTTATGTCTCTCTACTGATTCTGCCAAGATTTTAGGGCCCCCCACAGCATTTATCTTGTCAAGAACCGAGCCAATAGTATTCAACTAGGCATCATGAACTGTTGTGACACAGGCCTCCTCATAGACGCAATAGTTTTCAAACCAGAAGTGATCTTCCCGCGAACGGGGACATGGGCCAAATGCCTCCAAGCAGTGTCCATAAGAATAATACAATGGTTGAAGTCTGCATTATATTTTAAAATAGCTCGGAAGTCGAGATAGAAGGAAATCCATTCTCTATCAGCAACGAACCTGTCAAGGCGTTCGCAAATAAGGGAAGTAGTGGGCCAGAATTGGTTGATGTAAACAACCCATTCACAGGTTTGCAGTCAAAAAGTTAATTTTGGGAAAGACAATCTCTGAAATCGTCAAGAAGGTTACGCCCTTTACGACGTCCCTCTTGTTTTCATTATCCGAGAGAATCTCATTGAGTTCCCCTCTAACGAGCCGAGGAAGAGGCGAAGCGGATCATAAGCGGTCAATTAGTTCCCACGTCTATGCTTCATATTATTTTTAAAACATCCATGAATGCCGGTGAAATGAAATAGTTCTAAATTTGAATAGATAACAACATCAATATGAAGGCAGGAGTACGAAAGCAAATCCACTGTAACTTCATTATTCCAAAGAAACATCAGCCCAGTGCAACCATGGCCGTTATCAATAGTGATACAACCATCCATATTTAAAGCATACCTAATCATATCACTACTACATTTTTCAAACGGGTTTCACAAAAAAATAACTTGTGGGAGCTTGTGAGTAATAACTTGCCCAAATGAACGATCCGTCTTAGGTTTCCCGAGCCTGCGGCAGTTACAGCATAAAATCATCATTTCTCTCGACAGGGTTGCCTAGCAACCTCAGCCGGAGAGTTGGTAACGTTGCCCATCCCAGTTTTAGAAGTCAAAGTAGTCTTTTGAGTAGTCAAAATGGAATATGAAATCTTAGTGAGCCGGTGAAGAAGATGGTTGAAACTGCTTTGCTTTGACTGCCTCGGTAAAAGATGTGCTCCTCTTGGGGATACGTGAGGTCGACTTGTGCCTAGTATGACTGGAGACTGGGGCGAATTTTGGTTGAGTAGCCAACCATGTCTCAAAGTGTGAAGGAATAGGCGGCGGTGGAGGCGGTGGAGGAGGAACAATCTCACGCTGACGGGCAAGGGCAGTCTTTGGCTCAGATCCTGTTCTAGTAGTCTCGACCCTAGTTACATCAATAGCAATTATGACTATCTCGGTCATACCAGCCGCTAGAGCGGTCACATCATGCACATCATGGCCAGCCAACTCGGTCGCAAATTGCACAATGGGGTCAACAACCTCGGGGTCCTCAGCCGCATCTTTCTTAGTAGAAGGATCGACAGAGGAAATGTCCTCGACATCATCATCCGAGCCATCCTCGAACACAACTGCTTCCTCGTTCATGCCATCATCATCCGAATTCGCCTCTAAATCAACCCGACAGCCTCAGGCACAATGAGTTTGGCATCCATAGTCTCAACCGAGGTGGTGCCTTCGTGATAAATAATTCTAACCCTCAGACGTTGGGGGTTCATGAGGCTTAGGAGGGGCCACCCGAAGCCAATCTCCATATTGCAGCTTCGTTGAGGCATCTACTTTCCCCATTTTGCACTCGACATAGGGCATATTTGTGGTTTGTTACCTGGCCTTACAAGGGCAACACAGCTTCAGAAGGGCTTTGTGGCATCGATGAATACCCAGACACGTAAGAATTCTCCTATATTCCCATCTAGGATCTGGGTGTCAGTCCCAATCCATTGACCAATGCAAGTACCGAGAGATATACCAAGGTGTGCAGTCATCAGGACGATGGAGATACGGTGGATAAGGACCCAAACCCGTATGTGAGTAAAAGAGTAGTTATGGATGGCGTATAGCGGATCCAGTTGAAGGAGGGCGAACCACTCTTTATTGAAGACCCAGGGGCCTCACTTGAGCACATCGTTCCTCTTAGCTGCGGTTGAAAATTTTATGAGAAAGAAATTCGGATTCAATTCAGTGATGGCGCGTACCTTTTCTTTTTTCCAAACCGAGTAGAAGACAAGGATTAGGGCAGCTACGTCAACATGTTTGGTAGAAATAACTTTTGCCACCGAGTTGGCAAGATCCTCCGAGGGCACCTCCATACTAACTGTAGGTGTAAACACAACACCTTTTTCCTCATCGATAAAGCTCAGATCGCCCATTTGCTCAAGGATAGAGTCTGCCATATTAACAAAAGAGAAAGGTATTTGATGTAGGTGAGACACAAGAAAATAACAGGAGGTAGTAAACAAAGAGCAAACGTTTCTGCAATCAGAAGGACGAGAGAAAAGATAAAAATAGGATAAAAAATAATGGAATTAATATAGAAAGGAAGAGAGATAAAAATGGAGGATAAAAAAGGAGAAGATAAAGTTAGGTGACACTTCAAATTAATAAGATTGATGGAAGTTGAACCGATAGGAGATAAATTAAGAGATAAAACAAAATTTAAAAAACAAAAGGATAAGTAAATAAGAGAATAAAAACCGAAAAGATATAAGAGAAAGGATAAAACAATTTTAAAAATTTAAAAACTAAGAAAAATGAGGAAGAGATAAATAGAATATATAAGAAATACAGTTTTGAATAAAAGAGATAAAATAGGTAAATAATAGAGATAAAAAAGATAATAAATGAATTTGAATTTTAAAAAATAAGGAGATTTTGTTTGAAATGCAAACCATGCAGGAAAGAGTCCAACGTGAGAACAAACTGTGAAATTAGAGAAAAATCTGGAGTAATTTCCGGGGCAGAATCGGGCCATGCTCTTCTAGTTTCACGCGTCAGCCATCGTCGGCATTGTCCAGAACCGATGCCGCCGTGTCTGCGTCTAGTCTTTGAGAGAGGTCCTGAGACAGATAGAAGAACGGTGATAATAAACAGAAAAACAACAGCGTTTAAATCCAGAATAGGTGCATACTGCAAAATTAAAAACTGGACTGGATAATCCAGGAAATAAAAGGTGCAACCATCGAATTTAAGGAGCCATGCAAACTGCGAATAGGGGGCAGAGTCTGACCAGGGACAAACTGCAGTCGTTACAGCTGCATGCCTCGATTTCCAATGATATCCCATGCAAGCACAGTTGAACCTGCACCGGGAGGCCCTGAGGATGAACCCTAAAAACACAAATAAATAGATGGTAAAAGACAAAAGGAAAAAACAGTGATTGATAAAATTTATGTTTATAGTCCAAAGGAGGGCAAGAGATGATCGGATAGTGGAAATTTGCCTAACCCTCCATCGAAAACCTGCACCGGCATAGTCGAAACTACACCTTAAGGCAATGAACCCTAAAACAGAAAATAAGAGGAAAGACAGTGAATAGAGCAAAACCAAAAGAATGAACATTTAGAGTGTGGGTTTGGCAATCCTAGTTCTGCCAACGAGCCGATAGGGGCCAAACCTACCATTCTATGGTGCGGACAGCCGAACAAAGACTGCACATGAACCTGCAAAACCCTGGAAGATTGTAAAGACAGTGATGGTGGTTCCAAAAACCACCTAACCAGTGATGGTCTTGAAGAGGAAAGGAGATGACCATAATCTCATAACAAAAGTTAATCTCTACGAGATCAAATATAACCGGCAGCAAAAAATGGCTAAAAACACCATGCGCCAAACGGCGACCAGAGTTCTCAATCTCACAGCGAATGTGAGAATGAAAACTGGAAGAAGGAGGGGGAGAAGAGAAGTGAACGTTTGTGAGAAGAATTGAGAGCGTTTTCTGTGAGGAGAGTTGAACTCCAACAAAACGAGTACAAATGATGATGACAGGTAAATACTAACAACAAACAATATTGACAAATACATATTATAATAAAAAGACACGCCGACAATACGGTCATTATTACAACTCAATTGCGAATAAGAGCGGTGATTGTAAGCTCGTATTCAAATCCAGTTAGAGGGTCCAAAATATGAAAATCAACAGGATAATCAAAATAGTGTATCTTGATTAGTTGTGGTAATGTCAAATCTAACCTTGACAGAAAAAAAATGAAAAAAACGGCCAAAATATTGTTTAAGAGAAAAAAGAAAGCCAATAGGCAGAGGATGCGTATCAAAAAAAATAGAAAAACGTATCACAAGAACATAGTTATTGAATTTAAAAATTAAAAAATAAAGAACAAAATAAAAGAATAAAAAATTACAGTGATTGACAACCATCATCAAGACTGATATCTCCTCCGGACACGTAAAAATTAGAAAGAAAGAAGTTGCAGCGGCTAAGGAAAATAGGGAGAGCGGCTTATTGACATTGATTTATTTGTTTGATTATTTCGTGATTCCTTTTATACATAAACATATTTAATGATTTATTATAATGTTTTCTTTTCTAAATCGGCAGATTATTATTATAATTAAACGTCTTAAAAGGGTACAAAATTATAGGATACTTATAGCAAGAATATGTATCCTCAAGATACGATGAATACAAGATAAAAAAATCGCATAAACAACACTAAAATCCATCACACATAAAATGACAGTACAACTGACACGGGCCGCCAGTTCGAACCCGGGTCATATGCACAATTAGCTGCCGAAGGGGTTCCGATAGAGGAATTGGGCGTGAAAAGACCACCAGACTTAGCCCGATCCATGGGAGATTCTGGAATGTTCTAGAAGATGACATTATCCATTTGATTTATTTGAATTATTTCAAATGTTTTATTTAGATAATGTTAGAGATAATTAGAGATTTTGTAAAGATATGATGTAATCTCGTCCGTCGATGTAAATCAGTTTTGACCGTCAGATCTGGGGGAGTTCAACTATAAATAGAGGCTCCCCACCTCACTTGTAAATCATCCAATCTTTTATCTTCAAAATAATCAAGGCATTCACTCTAAAAATCCCCTGAGTTGTTCTTCGTGTTCTTGGTTTTCTTCTTTTGGTTTGCAAGGCAATTCTCTATAAATAAAGACAAGTTGTTATTAAAGGTTGGCACGGCATGAATAGCGTGAAAACCAGGCATTTCCTGCCACCGCTCATCATTCATTAAAACACCTTCCTTGCCAACGTCTCTACTTTACTTTCATTCCTTTACTTTTTAATTATTTTCCAAAATCAATTTCAAATCAAATCAACCTTTTTCTTAAGGCAAGTAACAATCAAAGCAATCGAATTCCAAGTCAATCTCTATAGGATCGATACTCAGTTTAACTGTTGTATTACTTGCAGACGGTGTATACTTGCACGCAAAAGACTTATCTAGCACTATTTTATATTTGTCCAACACATTTCTTTTGCCCCTTTCGCCATCATTCACTTAGAGAGTCTACAAGTTTTTGGCGCCATTGTCGAGGATTGCAACAGAATTGATTGTTTTAAATTCTTACTTGTCTTTCTTTTATTTTTATTTTTGTTTTTACCTTTCATTTTTGTCAGTGTATGACCAGAAGCCATCTTGTGGTGGACGAGTGGCCATGCGATTCGAAAATTGAGAAAACCTTACGGAGGATAAAAAGAAGATTTCGAGAGATGCAAAACCAAGGTAATTGAGGGAATGATGTGGTGAACAATGGAGGAAATCCACTCAATAATGAGATACCACCACCACCTGTTGTCCCAATTGTTAATGAGAGACCTATTAGAGAACATTCAACACCAACCATTGATAATTTGATGCTAGGACTTGTTGGCACAGAGGTAAACACTGTCAATTTTGAACTTAAGCAGGTAATGATTCAAACTCTTTTGAATGTAGGTCAGTTTGATAGAACACTCACTGGAGATCCGAGGAAATATCTAAAATAGTTCATGGAGATTTGCCAGCTATTCCAACAAAATGGAGTACCTGAAGATACTGTGAATCTGAAGTTATTTACTTTCTCTTTGAGAGATAGAGCAAAGGCTTGGCTTAATTCCTTGCCACCTGGCTCAGTTACTTCATGGACAGACTTATGCCAAAAGTGTTTGACAAGGTTCTAGCCGCCAACACTCACTGCCAAGCTGCGGGGTGAGATCATTACATTCATGCAGGCTGAGGATGAGACCTTATATGATGTATGGAACAATTTAAAGACTTATTGAGAATGTGTCCTATGCATGGATTCTTGAATTGGACCCAGATCCAAACCTTTTACCATGGACTAAACGTACAAACAATGACTGTTGTTGATGCTTCAGTAGCTGGTTCATTGCTTGACAAAACATATACTGAGGCTGTTGACATTTTAAAGAGGATTACAACCAATGATTTTGAATATCCTGTTGCGAGACTTGGGACCGGAACTAAAACCAATGGGAAATTTTAGGTTGACGAACTAACGTCCATTCATGCCAAGGTTTCCGACCTTACTTGCATGGTAAGAACGTTGCAAAAGAACAACGAGCCCCAGGAAGTCAAAGCATTAGATCCTTTCTATATAATTTAAGGAAAAAATCATCATGTGGATGAATTCCTTGCCAACCCTGAATCGGTAAATTTTGTTGGCAATTTTAATCGTTACTATAATCCTAACTCCAATACTTATAATGTAGGTTGGAGAAAACACCCTAACTTAGCATGGGGAAATCAGGGAGGTAACCAGTACAATGCCCAGTGCCAGAATACCCATGCCATGCCAGCATTCTATCAGAATGCCATGGCACAGAAAGCCCAAAACAATTTTCAGCAAAGGCAGAGACTCAACCAAGGAGGCACACTCTTAGAGTACATGGAGAAGAATGATGCCACAATCCAGAGTTTGGCTGCATCAATGAGAAATTTAGAAGTTCAGCTAGGGCAGATTGCCAATGCACTCAACAATTGACCCTAAGGAACATTGCCAAGTGACACAGAAGTTGCTCGGTACAAAGACAATGAGCAATGCAAAGCTATAACTCTTCGAAGTGGTAAGCATTGCGATATGGAGAAGGCTGCTAAGCAGCCAATTAATTGCCAAGTTGAGAAGCCTGTGCCAGCAGATAATCCCAGGGAAGTAGAGAAAGAGGAAGCAAAAACAGATGATGCCAGAATCGATGCTAGAACCGATGCCAGACAGCACACTAATGCCAACATCAAGGCCAGCCAGACTGATGCCAGCACTATGTTGGCAAAGCCAACATAGCAGGCACATATTTATCCGCCACCACCATTTCCAGCAAGGCTTCAAAAGCATAAGCAAGATTAGTAGCTCAAGCGCTTCTTGGAGGTTCTTAAGCAATTGCAAATCAACATTCCATTGGTAGAAGCCCTTGAGCAAATGCCCAACTATGTCAAATTTATGAAGGACATTCTATCAAAAAAGAGGAAGTTTGGAGACTTTGAAACTGTTGCTCTTACAGAAGGATGCAGTGCCATGATCCTAAACCGATTGCCACCAAAGTTGAAAGATCCGAGAAATTTCACTATTTCCTGTACCATCGGCAACAAATTCATGGGCAAGGCACCGTGTGACCTAGGAGCTAGCATCAACTTGATGCCAATGTTAGTTTTTCGAAAGCTTGGCATAGAAGCAAGACCTACCACGGTGACACTTTAACTGGCAGACCGATCCTGTACACATCCCAAGGGTAAGATTGACGATGTGTTGGTAAAGGTAGACAAATTTATTTTTACAGCTGATTTTATCATTTTGGATTATGAGGCTGATATTAATGCCCTGATTATTTTGGGGAGACCTTTTCTTGCCATGGGTAGAGCTTTGATTGATGTTCATAAAGGGGAACTAACAATGCGCATGAATGACCAGCATGTTACATTTAATGTGTTTCAAGCTTTGAAATGTGCAGATGAACCTAATGAGTGCCAAGCAGAGGAGATGACGGAGTCTATTTACACTTTGGACACGACACAGTTATGCCAAGATACAGAATTTGATGCCAACAATTTAGATGGCATAGCTGACCTGTTTGAGGAACCAGAAGAACCAGTCTTGGAGGCAAGTTATTTTGAGCCACTACAGTTGGCCGGCAGAGAAATCAAGGCACCTAAACCATCAATTGAGGAGCCACCAGCTTTGGAACTGAAACCATTTCCAGATCACTAGAAGTATGCTTACTTAAGTGAACACTCAACTCTGCCGGTGATCATTGCCACTGGTCTCACTAATGATCAGGAGGTAAGATTGTTGGCAATATTACGCGATTATAAGCAAGCATTAGGGTGGACCTTGGCAGACATCAAGTGTAATACCCCAAAATTTGCTTGTTAGTTGATTTATATTTGCTTTATATGTGCTTGGTGATTAGTTTGCAAAGTTCTTAAAATTGATAGTTTTAGTTTGGTGACTAAAACGTAAGATTTCAAAGTTTGGTGACAAAAGTGAGGTTGGGAAAATTATAAGGACCAAAATGGTAATTTTCCCAATAATAAATTTTATGGTAAAAAAATGAATAGTTTAGATAAGAAGAATAAATTCAGTGGGAATCGGATTTTTGGTACGAGAATTGTGTAAAAAGCTAGTAAAGGTATAAGTTTTGGTAAATTTTTCGGGTAAGTATTCGAACTCGGAAAATTATGAAATTTTAATTGGAGCCTTAGTTAGACTCAAGGAACCTTGTGCTGAAATTTGAGAATTTTCTGAGACTGTTTAGATTCGATCATATTCGATACCTTATTAATTATCGGTATTTCGAATCGAGTCTAAATTTTAAAGATGGGCCCCATTGGAGTTGGAAAATTTATAAAATATTCATTTTGAATATTTTATTATGTTCTGGTTGGTTTCTTGAGGTTGGTTGGATTTCAAGTGAATTAGTTGGATTTCAAGTGAATTAGTTGAATTTCAATTAGTTAGTTGGAAACTAACTAAATTGCTAACTAGTATTTAAAGTCTAGTTAGATGTTGATAAGGGAATTTAATAATCCATTTTTTTTTATTTCAAGACAAGTGGCATAGTATGATTTAATATTGTATTTAATGGGTAATAATATGCCAAATGGCATAATTGTCTAAAAAGGAAAGAAAAGAAAAAGGAGATTGAAAGCTGCCGAAATTTCAAGTTAAAAGGGGGTAAGGATTTCAATTCAATTTTGGTGCTTATGTGGTTGATTTTTGGCTTGAGCTATTAGATAGAAAATTTTTCCTCTTAAAATTCTCTATCTATTGATATAATTTTTGCTTAGTTTCCATGTGTTTTTGTTGAGTTTGGAGGATTGGTTAGATGAAGAATTATGGGGAAACTATGGCAAAATTTTGGTTTGAGGTTGGAAATGATGAAATGGAAGTGATTCAAGTATATTTGTGTTGTTAGATTAAAGAAAAAAAAAGTCTTGATTTTTAAAGAGGAAATTTTAGGTTTTTGATAAAAATTGAATTGGAAGGTGTTGTAGAAGAAAGAATTGTTTAGAATGATGATATAAATGGTTTGGAGTGAAATCCCTAATTAATTTGGCATTAGGGACCAATTTGAAAATTTTGAAAAGTTTGGGGACTAAATTATAAAGTTTGTTTTTGGAGTGAAGTGGCTTGAAAAATCAAGTTAAGTGGTTTGGAGGCTTAATTTGAAATTTTTGGTGAATTTGGGACTTGATTGTAATTTTCGGAAATATTAGTGACCAAGTTGGAAATTTCTAAAGCTTAGGTCCTTGAGTGTATTTGATGAAAAATGCAAGGATTTAGTTTGAAATTGATGTTACAAGTTTGAAAATGTCCTTAGGGATTAAAATGCAAAGTTTGGAAATTTTTATAAAAAGTGTGAAAAAAAATTGGTTCGAATATGGAAATTTTTATCGGATCAATTTTATTGATTTTAGATAATTATTGGTTATTTCCATTATTATTGGTGAATTGGGAATATTCTAACATATACTTTGAAATGGTATATGTTATGATTTTTGTAGATAATCACCAAATCGGGGACATAATAATCGAAAGGGAAAGAAAAAGTCTGGATCAAATCGAGTAGTGAGGCATTTTGATACAAGGCAAAGGTGAGTGCATGCATGTTTTTATAATATGTGATAGGAAGACTTGCGATAAGTCGACCTAAAAAGGTAATTATTTTTTTAAAGTATGAAATTATTTTAAATGATATTTGTCTCGTATTTTTAAAGAATGGCAAGATATTGTAAAATGGAAATGGGCCTATTGGAGTATGAACTGCTCCTTTACGATTGAGTTACATGATTTAAATTATAATGCCATGCTAGCCATTATGTTATTGCAGAAATATTTTTATATTTGCCCTTGGTCATGAGTAGACAGTATTGTGGTATACCATTAGAGTCACATGATTTCGACAGGTCGCTTGTTTTCGATACCTTCGGGTGTCGCTCGTTTTCGATACCTTCGGGTGTCGCTCGTTTCGATACTTTATTGTGTCGCTTGTTCGATACTCTAATGTGTCGCTCATTTCGTTACTTCGGTGGCGCTTGTTTTCGTCATTTAATTATGGCGCTCGCAAAGAATAGTACTTTTAGTACACGACTCGTATATTAGTCACTCAATATTACCTTGGGCTATACGATTTTTAATTGATGTTAAATTATGTTTCAACATAATATGATATGTTTTTTTTCCTGCATATTATGAAAAGTATTATGAAATTTAATAGGTTTTACAAGTATCATAAATTGTTTATGGTTTATTTCATGTTACTTACCTTATGCCTCACTGAGTATATTCTCAACGTGTATTTCGGTGATACGCGTGAGGTTGCCTAAATAGCTAGTGGGATAGCTTTTGCATCGATCGGGTATTAGGGCCTACAACGCAGACAGGTTATTTTCTTGTATCTATGACATCCTATTTTGTTGTATTTAGTGGCATGTAATTAAGTAACCTGTTAGTTTTGTAAAATTTTAAATCTGGCTTGCCTTGTAATAGTTCGAAATTAAAACACGATTTATATAATTATAATACTTTATGCTTATCTTTTAAATTGACAATATTAGTATTATGAGTTAAAAAATAAATAAATAAATTTGTTAGCCTAAATTTAGCATGGTAAGTATATTGTATATTTTTTGTGACATTCTCGATTCATATTCGTGTACGGATACGGGTCGGGGGTGTTACATTTATTGGTATCAGAGCTACAGTTTAGCTTGGTTCGGATTTATTTTTTTTAATGAAAGTGTTTTAAAGTGTACATGCCACTAGGATGTCGTTTATACTTGAAAATGATATTTGTTTAGTTGATGCAATTGCTTATGAGTTTAGTGAATGTTATGAGTACATATGTCGGAAGGAGAGGGTTCCCGACACGCTGCAGAGCAGCAAGGCTCGAGATTGCTCGATGCCGAGAGAAGAGGTCCAAGAGCCGCATGCAGCCGGGAATGCCGGTTCAGGATCGGGCACATTTTTGCGACTCAATGCTATATTGAATAGACCTCCCCGACTGAATGTGCCAAAGGAGCTAAAGACACTTGAGGCTTCAATTTTAAAGGAGAAGAAGATGGTGATCCACTCGGCCGATACATGGCTTAATGATGTACAATCTATATTAGCTCGCATCGGATGCGATGATCGAGGAAAGCTTGATGGTGTAGTTTCTCTATTGAGAGGGTCAGCTCTGATCTGGTGGAACACCATTACAGCTCGTGTGCACGAGGAGATCACTGGCGCTTTTTCCTTGAGAGTTTCAAGAAATATATCGAGCTATTTTTGTTAGAGAGATGAGACAACAGTTCATCGTTCTGAAGCAAGAAGGACGGTCGATTTATGAGTATGAGTGTGATTTCAAACGTCTGAGCCGATTTGCTGCTGAGCTGCTACCTACTAAGAGAACTGTTATAGACAGTTTCATTGGTGGTTTGGATTCGAGATATCAGGAGGTGTTAGTGGCCAACCCTATCCAAGATTTTCAGGATGCTGTTAATAAAGCCAAAGCGATGGAGAATGTTCGAGACAAGGCCGAGAAAGAGACGTCTGGGTAGAAAAGAGGAGCTGAATCATCTTTTACTTCGCGATCAGCTAAGCGAGGTAAAGGTAATTTTCATCAAGGAAAATCTGGATATTCGGCATCTCGAGGTCAGACCAGTCAAGCTGGAAAGTCTAAGGGTATTTCGGCAAAGAATTCTGGAAACAGATCAGGAGCTCCACAGTGTAAGCACTGTAATCGGTATCATCGTAAAGAGTGCCGAAAAGTTACAAGTGCCTGTTTCAACTGTGGAGAGATGGGACACTTTGTTCGAGATTGTCCAGCTCGTGAAGACAGATCGGTCCAGACAGAGAGATCAGTGGGTATGCAGGGAGGCCGAGGCCGTGGATCTGCAGGTTCGTCTCGGGCAGGTTCCAGGAAAGATGACAGAGCTTCTGCTCGAGTCTATCATATTCGGACTCGTGATGACCGAGATGATCGGGAGGATCCTGACATCATCATAGGTACTTTTCTACTTTATGGTGAACCTGTTTTTGTTTTGATAGACACTGGATCCACACACTCCTATGTTAGTGCTAAATTGGTACGGGATAGAGGAATTCCTGTAGTGTCTACTCAGAGTGATGTGATAGCTGTCAATCCACTTGGTCAAAGTGCTCGGGTAACCAGGGTGTGTAAGGACTGTTCACTGATAGTTCAGGGATATGAGTTTTCAGCTGATTTATTGGAGTTATCTTTTGATGATTTGGAGATTATTCTGGGTATGGATTGGCTTCATGCCCATGATGCTACGGTGAGATGTCGTCAGCAACAGTTGATTTTGAGGGCAGCTGATGGATCAGAGATTATAGTTTTGGGAGAAGGATCTCGGTGTTTGCAGAATGTGATTTCAGCCCTTAAAGCTAAAAAGCTGTTGGAACAGGGTTGCCAGGCTTTTCTGGCACATGTAGTGGATAATCAAAAGGATGGTAATGATCTCAGTGCCATTCCGACAGTACGAGACTTTCCGGATGTGTTTCCAGAGGAATTGCCAGGTTTGGCACCGGAAAGGGAAGTTCAGTTTGGAATTGAGGTAATTCCAGGGACTGAACCAATATCGATGGCTCCATATAGAATGGCACCGGCAGAGTTAAGAGAATTGAAGTCACAGTTGCAAGAACTGCTGGATAAAGGGTTTATTCGTCCTAGTATTTCACCGTGGGGAGCACCGGTGTTGTTTGTTAAAAAGAAAGATGGTTCGTTGCAACTGTGTATTGATTATCGACAGCTGAACAAAGTGACTATTAAAAATAAGTATCCACTACCGAGAATTGAAGATTTGTTTGATCAACTAAAAGGAGCAGCAGTGTTTTCCAAGATTGATCTTCGATCAGGCTATTATCAGTTGAAAGTCAAAGAGGAGGATGTTCCGAAGACAGCTTTTTCGAACAAGGTATGGTCATTACGAGTTTGTGGTTATGCCATTCGGTCTTACTAATGCTCCAGCTGCATTTATGGACTTGATGAACCGAGTGTTTCAACCATACCTTGATCAGTTTGTAGTGGTCTTCATTGATGATATTTTGGTGTATTCGAAGACCAAAGAAGATCATGATGTGCACCTGCGAATAGTATTACAGATTTTGAGAGAAAAGAAGTTATATGCCAAGCTCTCAAAATGTGAGTTTTGGCTGTCCGAGGTGGCTTTCTTAGGACACATTGCTTCAGTTGAGGGGATACGAGTTGATCCTAAGAAAGTACAGTCCATCCTTGAATGGAAAGTTCCCAAGAATATTACCGAGGTTCGTAGTTTCTTGGGATTGGCTGGATACTATCGCAGGTTTGTCAAGGATTTTTCTTTGATAGCTGCTCCGCTTACCAAATTGTTGAGAAAAGATGTGCCATTTGTTTGGAATGATAAATGCCAAGAGAGTTTTGATCATTTGAAGAAAGTTTTAACAGAAGCTCCAGTATTAGTTCAGCCTGAGTCGGGTAAGGAATTTATTCTCATACAAATGATGCATCTTATATTGGTTTGGGTTGCGTCTTGATGCAAGAAGGAAAGGTGATTGCTTATGCTTCCGACACACCTGTAAACACATGAGAAGAATTATCCGACACATGATTTGGAGCTTGCTGCAGAGTGTTTGCTCAAAGTTTGGCGACATTATCTATACGGTGAGCGTTGTCATGTTTACACACCGATCACAAAAGTTTAAAGTATCTGATGACTCAGAAAGAATTGAATTTGAGGCAACGAAGATGGTTGGAGCTAATCAAAGACTATGATCTGGTTATTGATTATCATCCCGGCAGAGCTAATGTTGTAGCAGATGCTTTGAGCCGGAAGATATTTGCTACATTACGAGCTATGAATGCTCTGTTGAAAGGACAATCTGATGGTTCACTGAGTATATTCTCAGCGTGTATTTCGGTGATACGCGTAGGTTGCCGGAATAGCTAGTGGGATAGCTTTTGCATCAGATCGGGTATTAAGGCCTACAACGCAGACAGGTTATTTTCTTGTATCTATGACATCCTATTTTGTTGTATTTAGTGGCATGTAATTAAGTAACCTGTCAGTTTTGTAAAATTTTAAATCCGGCTTGCCTTGTAATAGTTCGAAATTAAAACACGATTTATATAATTATAATACTTTATGCTTATCTTTTAAATTGACAATATTAGTATTATGAGTTAAAAGATAAATAAATAAATTTGTTAGCCTAAATTTAGCATGGTAAGTATATTGTATATTTTCTGTGACATTCTCGATTCATATTCGTGTACGGATACGGGTCGGGGGTGTTACATCAAGGGTATTAGCCCAACCATTTGCATGCATAAGATTATCTTAGAGGAGTACCATGGCAAGACCATTGAAGGCCAAAGAAGGCTAAACCCAAGCATGAAAGAGGTAGTGAAAAAAGAGATCATAAAATGGCTTGATGCCGGGATTATTTATCCCATTTCTGATAGCTCTTGGGTTAGCCCGGTGCAATGTGTGCCAAAGAAGGGTGGCATGACCGTGGTGCAAAATAATGAAGCTGAGTTAATCCCCTCCAGAACAATCATAGGATGAAGAGTGTGCATAGACTATAGGAAGCTGAACAATGCCACGAGGAAGGACAACTTCCCATTGCCATTCATTGATCAGATGCTAGACAAGTTGGCAGGTAAAACTTTCTATTATTTTTTGGATAGTTATTCAGGTTATAATCAGATTGCCATTGCCCTTGATGATCAAGAGAAGACCATGTTCACGTGCCCTTATGGGACGTTTGCATTTAGAAGGATGCCATTCGACCTATGTAATGCACCAACAATGTTTCAACGTTGCATGATGTCCATTTGTTTCGATGTGATCAAGCACAACATGGAAGTGTTCATGGATGATTTCTCAGTGTTTGGCAAAACATTTGAGGAATGCCTTCTGAGTTTGGAGCAAGTC
Source organism: Hibiscus mutabilis (assembly GCA_019671005.1). Taxonomy (NCBI): domain Eukaryota; kingdom Viridiplantae; phylum Streptophyta; class Magnoliopsida; order Malvales; family Malvaceae; genus Hibiscus; species Hibiscus mutabilis. The sequence goes on from CM033728.1 coordinate 34,745,253, forward strand.
TTGAAGAGATGCATAGAGACAAACCTAGTGTTGAATTGGGAAAAATGCCACTTCATGGTGAAGAAGGGCATTGTTCTCGGGCACAAGGTAACTGAGAGAGGGTTAGAAGTGGATCAAGCAAAAGTTGAGGTAATAAAACAACTATCGCCTCTAACGAGTGTTAAAGGTATAAGGAGTTTTTTTAGGACATACCGGTTTTTATCGGCGCTTTATTAAAGATTTTTCAAAAATTGCCAAACCTTTATGCTTGTTGTTAGAACATAATGCCACTTTTGCATTTGACGATTCTTGTTTGAGAGCATTTCAGGAGCTTAAAGAGAAGTTGATCAATGCCCCTATAATTGTGGCACCGGACTGGAGTGAGCCCTTCGAGCTCATGTGCGATGCCAGCGACTATGCCGTTGGAGCAGTCTTGGGACAAAGGCATGGCAAGGTTTTTCATGCCATCTACTATGCCAGCCGAACAACCTTGAATGAAGCACAACTGAACTACTCTACGACCGAGAAAGAATTTCTTGCGGTTGTATTTGCTTTTGACAAATTTAGATCTTATTTAATTGGTAACAAAGTTGTGGTTTTTACAGATCATTCGGCATTGAAGTATCTCTTGGAAAAGAAAGATGCCAAGCCCAGACTAATCCGATGGACGCTCCTACTTCAAGAATTTGACCTTGAGATCTGAGACAAGAAGGGCAGTGAAAACCTAGTAGCTGACCATCTCTCACATTTAGAGCATCATCTTGAAGATGGTAAGACCAACTTTATAAGAGATGAATTTCCTGACGAGTATTTGCTTGCAGTTAATGCCGTGCAATGGTATGATGACATTGTCAGCTACTTGGTAAGTAACCTTCTGCCACCAAACTTGGCATACAATGCCAAGAAGAGGTTCTAGCGGGAAGTTAGGCAATATTACTGGGACGGGTCAATATTGTTCAAACAGTGTGCTGACCAAGTGATCCGCCGGTGTGTGCCTGAGGATGAACAACATAACATATTGCATCTATGTCGTGCCGTGCAATATGGAGGTCACTTTGCTGGGGTAAAGACTGCTGCCAAGGTACTGCAGTCAGGATTCTTTTGGCCCACACTATATAAGGATGCCCACGAGTATGCCAAGGCATGTGATCGATTCCAACAAATAAGAAACATCTCTGGCAGACACCAACTACCGCTTCAAAACATTATGCATGTGGATTTATTTGATGTATGGGGGATAGACTTTATGGGTCCTTTTCCACCCTCATTCGGTATGTATATATTCTTGTGGCTGTTGACTATGTATCTAAATGGGTAGAGGCCGTGGCCCTGCCAACGAATGTGTTACGATAATCAATCAACACCGAAAGTGGCCAAGAGGGGGTGAATTGGCAATTTAATTTTTTTGGAAGCAAATGGAAAATGATAGACAATAGGACACAATGGTTTATAGTGGCTCAACCTTCTAAGAAGGTCTACGTCCACTACCTTAGCTTCCTACTAAGGATTTTAACCAATTTCACTATGAAATCTTCCCCTTTTCTAGGCTAAGGAGGCAACCGTTACAAAGGATCAAAGCTTTCTACCCAAAGCTTGATCAAGATTCACTATTGTACAAGAAAAGTAGATGGAAAAAATAATAAGATCCTCACAAGGTGTATATTTGCCCAATTTACAAGAACACTCAACCCCAAACTTGAAATAAAAGATTATAATGAAATACACAAGTTGGGTACAAGGATTTGACTCTAAGAACACAAGGGTTGGATTTTTGCTTGAGTACTTGAATGTTGTTCAATCTAGGTTCATTAGTTGTTGTTGTAGCATTGGAGACTTGTATTTATACCCCCTTATTGAATTCTAGACATTTGGGTGGTTGAAGTCATCAATTAAGCCGTTGGGGACCATCTTTCCCACAATAAATGCAGTCTGGTGAACAACCGTATCGGTACACAAAGGCTCGTATCGATACCTGTTACAGAAAAATATAGCCGTTGTAGAAAATGTATCGATATGCGTAAAGTCGTATTGAAACGGTCTTAGTGTTATAATAGGGGCGTATCGAAACGACAATACCGTATCAGTACGAATTTTGCTCACTGGAATCTTGGATGAAAAAGTGTATCGATACACATAGGGGCGTATCGGTACGGGTTAACCGAAATTCAAAGTTTGTTGATTCCAATAACTGACAAGTAACGGTCAAAAAATTTAATGCTGAGATCTTTGAAGATCTTGACAAAATGTATCGATACGGGTGGTGCCGTATCGGAACGATTAAAAAATTTTCTTAAATTTAGATTTCAAACTGTATCAAAACATAGTATACCGTAACGGTACGGATATAAGTTTCTTGAACCCAATTTTAAAACGTATCGAAATGAGTGTGAGTCGTATCGAAACGCCAAGATTAAAACCTTTACCCAGGTTGAAGGCCGTATCGAAATAGGTTGTACTGTATCGAAACGCAAAGCCTAATTTTTCAAAGTATTATGAAGGTCGTATCGAAACGGGCTAAGCCGTATCGGTACGCTTAGCAAAATCAAATTCGAGTAGCTAAAAATCGTATCGAAACACCAAGGGGTGTATCGATACGCCTGGGCTTATTTGTGTATTTTTTGGCTTGAAACACTTAGAAAATTTTTGGGTTTAAGTTTATAACTTTGGAAAACTTTTCCTTGTCCTTTTGTGAGACTTTTGAATACTTAAAATTTTATTTTGCTTTACAATTTAGTCCTTAAACAATTTGTTATATCAAAATCAAACATAGGTTTTACAATCTCCCCCTTTTTGATATAACAAAACCAAAGTGAAAATTTTTAAGTATTTAGAAAACTCCGCCTTAATTTAAGGCTATAAATAAAAATTTGGCTTTTTAAAACTTTTCCCCATTTTTGTTAGATCAAAAATCAATATAATAGGGATAAGACAAGAAAACAAGAACAACTCCAAGCAATTAAATAAACAACATAAGCACTTAACTTCAAAAATTAGTTCAAGCAACAAAGTTCAATCCAACTCAAATACTAAAAACACAAACCAAATAAAAACAAAGCATAGGAGTTCACAAAGACATAAAATAAAGGTGCATAACTTAAATCCTAATATGATATGCTATGAGATGCAAGATTCATAAGAGTCCATGCCATCGTCTTTATCCTCATCCTCATCAACATTTGTGGCTGGAGGTCCATGGGATTGACGTCATTCACCATGAAAGGCGTTAAGAGTGATATCCATAGATTTTTGTCGATTTTCAATAGCTGTTACTCTTTCCTCCAAGGATGTGAAGCGAGTGTTGATCGCGACAAATACGGAGTCCATGGTGGTGTGCAAATAGGTGAACTTCTAATTGAGGAAAGCCATCAGAGCATCCTGATTCGGTTGGGTCACCGGAGCTTGTGGAACGCGAGCTTCTTGAGGAGCCTCCGTCTGTTCGGGCTGAACACCTCTCGAAAGATCAGTATTACGAACCCATTCTCCATTGTAATAAGTGAACTTAGCGCGACGGAGAGAGCGCTCATCAATGGGATCCGTGAGGGGTTTCGCAAGGTCATAGGAACAATCGATCCCCATCTTGTAAAAAAAAGGCTCAAAGCCGTGCCATAAGTGAAGGATGTAACCAAGGAGGTGTGGCGATGTTGGATAAGAAATACGATCTCGGCGAACATAATCTGAGCAAGGTTGGGTCACCTCTTCTCACGAAAGCATCGAAGCCAAAAAACATCAACTTGGTGGATGGTAGAGTATTTCCCACCGAATGGACGGAACCACCAAGTGATCATGAGATGTAAGATATGGTCATGGGCATTAAGTAAGATTCAATTGCAACAACCAAAGATTTCTTCTCATTGAAAATACACTGGGCATTGGAATAGAAGATTAAAACAAGATTTCGGTATAAAATCCCGGGTATACTTAAAAAAGCCATAAATTTCCATTCGTGCATTAAAGAAATATATTTGAATTTAAATCTTTCGAATGATAAAAACGGGATTGACGTAACATGCTCGGGACAAATTTTGTAACTTTGGTATTCTTTAAAATTTTCCATGGCGTTTGGAAATTGAGGTTTATTAAAACAATTTTGATAAATGTGGGTAAGATTGTGTCTATTACCAACATAATCGGGAAGAGGATGCAGAGAATTTGAACTAGAGGCATTGTCCTTTTGTGCTCATTTCTTAGGGGCCATAATCTGAAAACAAAATCAAACAAAAAATGACGTATGCATAAATCAATACATTCGATCCAAAAAGTAATCCAATAATCAAGGTATTGTCAAAAATTTATACAATATAGTTTAAAAATATATACAAATTTAAAAAGAATTTTTGGTAAAGAAAAACTTGAAAACATTGTTAAAAATTATACGATATAATTTTATATTCGAATAAAAACATTTCAGATTTGAAAAAGTTTTTACAAAAATATTGAAAACAATACTATATAGGTTCTAAATCTATGATTTAGTACAAAAACAGTGTATATATGTATGAAAATTAAAAAGAAAAAGGTTAGGGTTTAAACCTTGAAGTTGAGATTAAGGATGAATGAAGTGATTTAGATGCACAAACTTGATGATTGTAGCTTGGGTTTGATGTAAAAACTAAAAGCCCTCAAGAATTTTTAAGAGTTGTGTGAGAAAATATGAGGGATTGAGAGGTTTTTATAGAGAATTTTGTATGTAGGGTTTCGAAATAAAGATGGTATTTGAATTAAAGTGAAAAACCTTATTTAAAGCCTTTAAAAACTGCCCAGCCGTGAACGTGTACCGATACGCCAACGTGGCATATCGAACCCAGTACCAAAATGCTTTCGAGGCTGTTTCGATACGCTATACGTACTGGTACAGGTAAACCTGTATCGAAACGATTGTAAACGACCCGTATCGATACGTAGAACACCGTATCGATACGCCTATGCCAGAAATGTCATTTTTGGCTGTAGGTTGCTCAAAAATTTGATTTTAATCGAATTGAAATGCATGTGAATGATATGAGAACATCATGTATGAGCATAAACAAATGCATACTCCCTTAGCAACAAGTATATATGTATATAGGAGCAAAATCACAAAAGCAATCAATCAAACAAATTTAAGCATATTTTTAAGACCAAAAGAGACTCTAAGGATCAAGGGAGGTTGGTTAAACCTAACTCTCTCCTAAGAGACCAAAAATGCTCTTTGTCTAATGGTTTGGTAAAAATATCCCCTAATTGGCTCAAGGTGTCTACATATTCTAGAACTACATCATTTTTCAAGACGTGATCTCTAATGAAATGATGCCTTATTTCTATGTGTTTGGTTTTAGAATGTTGGATGGGATTCTTAGTGAGACAAATCGCACTAGTGTTGTTACACCTAATGGGGATGGTACCTACGTCAATTCCATAATCTAAGAGTTGTTGCTTCATCCAAAGGACTTGAGCACAACAACTCCCTACGGATATGTATTTGGCTTCGGTGGTAGATAATGCTACACTATTTTGCTTCTTAGAAAACCAAGATATGAGCATACTACCTAGAAATTGACATGTTCCGGATGTGCTCTTTCTACCTATCTTACAACCCCCATAATTTGCATCCGAGAAGGCATATAGGTTAAAGGAAGACTCTCTAGGGTACCAAAGACCTAAACAAGGTGTATCTCTAAGGTACCTAAAGATTCTCTTAACGGCTATAAGGTGTGGTTCTCTAGGACTAACTTGAAATCTAGCACACAAGCAAACACTAAACATAATGTCGGGTCTACTTGCAGTAAGATAAAGTAAAGATCCAATCATAGAGCGGTAAAGCTTTAAATCTTCACACTTACCTCCTTTATCTTTGTCAAGCTTTGTGGAAGAACTCATTGGTGTGGCTTGAGGTTTTACACTCTCCAAGCCAAACTTCTTGAGCATGTCCTTGATGTACTTAGCTTGATTGATGAAGATGCCGTCATTCCTTTGTTTAATTTGGAGCCCCAAAAAGAATGAAAGCTCCCCCATCATGCTCATCTCAAACTCACCTTGCATCAACTTAGCAAACTCTTGACAAAAAGAGTCATTAGTAGATCCAAAAATAATATCATCAACATAAATTTGAACTACTAATATATCTTTGTCATTTCTTTTTATGAAGAGTGTAGTATCCACCTTTCCTTTTTCAAAACCTTTTTCAACTAGAAAACTTGACATCCTTTCATACCAAGCTCTAGGAGCTTGTTTCAAACCATATAAAGCTTTTGAAAGTTTAAAAACATGGTTTGGGTAATTTGGATCTTCAAAACTGGGTGGTTGTTCTACATACACTTCTTCATTAATAAAACCATTTAAAAATGCACTTTTTACATCCATTTGAAAAAGCTTAAATTCGTGATAACATACAAATGCTAAAAGCAATGGCTTCCATTCTAGCTACGGGAGCGTAGGCTTCATCAAAATTGATTCCCTCTTCTTGAGTGTAACCTTGAGCAACAAGTGTTAAGTGTTCAAAAATACTATTTTTATTACCCTTCTTACTCATATTATTGTTAGACTTAGGCTCATATTAGTCATTCATGCATTAATTCATGTTTCTTTCCACCGTTGAGCTTGATTACATAACTTGGTAATTTTTGTGGAAAAAGATACTGCTTTGATGTGTTTTTGTGTGTGCAGAATCACTTGCCTAAGCAAGGCTGGAACCAGTTGCTAGGGCAATACAAGAATGAGAAGCCGAGTTAGTTGCCAGGGCAATTATCGATAAGGGATAAGATGATATGGCAGTCAAAATTGATGAGTAGATAAACCCAAGATGACATGGAGCAAAGTTGAATCCCAAAGGAGTTTGATTTCCATGAAGAGGTCAAAGAGAAATTAAATCCCAAGAAGATAGGAGAAGATCTAGAAGGAATTTAAATATAATAAAGAATTATATTCTTTTAAAGTATTTAATTCCAACTTAACTTCCTCCTCAAGAAAGACTTTGACCTAGCCATCTTCTATTTAAAGGAGACCAAGCCGTCAGCTCCAAGGAGAGAGCAAAGAGGAGAGATTTTGACAAGAGGCTTCAACCATTCTTCATCTTTTTCTTTCTTGCTCGATTAGGTTTATGTTATGGATTCTTTGTTTTTTGTTTCTTTGGAACCTAGCCATGAACTAAATCTATTTGGCTAAGGTTATGGTGTTTTGTGGTTGTGAGAAACAATTGGATTTTGTTTATGTAATAAGAGTTTGCAATTTCAATTCAAGGTTTACTCATTCTTGGTTTTTATTCTTGTTTGCGAGTGAATTGGGAGAGGATCTCGTAACTTCATCTATTTATCTAATATCGGGAGAGTTAGGTTCAAGAAACGAATGAGTATGGTCTTTATTCAATCTATTGATGGTGAAGATTAATCCGGCTTAGGAATAAGTTAAGGATTTCAATGGCTAAGAGGAGTTGCAAGATTGGTTGTTGTTCACCCTTGATTCACGCAAGGATGTATTATCAAGGCATGCACAATTAGCTAGAGTTTTGACTTAGGGATAAGAAGAAACCATTGAAGAACGCTCCGCCGAACCTTGAAGTTGCTGCCCAGCCACCCAAACAGTTGCCCAGCCAGTCACCCAGGCAACCGTCGATTAGTTGCCAAGGCAACCTCGCTGCGCAAGTTGCCACGGCAACTGAGTTGCCCTTGCACTCTTTTACCAAGACGATCCAATTGGCTATCACTCCTCAACTCACGATAACCGGGCCTATTCCCTCTCTTATTTGATTTCATCTATTCTTTTAGTTTATTGCTCTTAGTTTACTCGTTAATTAGAACCTCTATTATCAATTGTGTTTTTATTTTCATAGTGCAGTAACTTAAGCAAAGTGGCCCAAACCAATCCCTGTGGAGATGATACTCGATACTCGTATCACTTTATTACTTGCGACATGTATACTTGCACCGTTTGCGTAGCACTTATTACGCCAACAAGTTTTTGGCGCCATTGCCGGGGATTGGCAATTGGTGTTAGTTGTTTTTGTTATTGCATTTTTCTTATTAGTTCTACTAACTTTTTCTTTTTGTTTGTTTTATAAAAAAAATCAGGTGCGCTACAAGTTAAGGGACATCAACATGTCGAGAAATAAAAGCTGACCTATTCGAGAGTTGATGTGGGAAGATAGGAGTCAATCCAATCAAGAGTTTCTTGCAACCTTCGATGATTATCTATACCAACCGAGAAAAACATACACCGTGGAAAACTCGTGCCTTAGATGGAACCAGCAGCAGCAAAATCCTTCATGGTATGATCAAAAAGCTCAAAATGTTTTTTACCATAACAATTTTGCTGCAGCAATAGACATGCCTCGGCAATGTAGTCCTTATTAGCAGCCTAGTGTCACGGCAACAGATATGCCATTGCAATGTAGTCTGTTTCAAGAACATTTCAATTCCTTGGAGGAAACATTGCTAGCTTCCTTGGCTAGACTTGATGAATCAATTGAAGAGATTCGAGAGCTATCAAAGAAAATGGATGTGAGGATAGCTCAATGGGATGCAACCTTGGGGGATTTAGAAGATCAATTGAGGAGATCCATATATGCCTTAGATAACATGCACCAAAAATCCATTCATGGGGATACTGACGTCCCAAGGCAAAAGGATAAGGAGCAATGCAAATAGAGGTCCCTGATGTGTGGGGAACAACTAAAACCTCCAAGTCAAGAGGATGCCAATGAGAGAGACTGCCCAACACATGATGCGCCTGAGCAACAAATTGCCTCGGCAATGATTGAGGAGCCTGATCAGAGCAATGCGACGACAACACTCAATGAAGCTGAGAACAACAATAGTACAGCAAATTCTGAGGAACCTGATGCCCAGAAGGTTACAAAGTTGATGTTGAAGCAGGAATTTGTAGATTGCTCTCATCTACAGTTGCCACAGCAATTGCACGACCACATGCAAGATCAACGATATGATAATACTTTGCCAATGGAATATGAGCAGGTAATGGTTGAACTTTCGAATTCTTTAAAAACTCACCTCGTCCATTGCAGGTATGTCTTAGAAACCGATGTTGGTAGATTTGAAGCCATCGAAATCTCTACTGATGGAGATGTTTGAGAGGCCAAAAGAAAAAGGTTTTTGGATTTGTAAAGCTTTTCAGAAAATTGGTTCTTCCCTTGACTTACAGCAAATTTTGGCAACTGATTGCCACGGTAATTGGCTAGAGCAGCAATTGCCACGACAACGAAGGCTGCATCCAACCATGATGGAGCCCGACGAGAATGAGGTAATTAAATGGTTAGATGTTGATATAATTTTTCCTAATAATAAATTCATGCCTTCAGGAACAGTAGCAAGGTGGGAGATGTGCATGGACTACAAGGGAACACGGAAGAAAGACACATCCACCATGGTAATTCAAAGGGGAGTAGCTGCGAGCATATTGGCCCAACTCTTTTTGGGCAATATTATCACTCGATGGAAGGTGCAGATGGACTATAAGAAGTATCAAAAACGACCCTCCTCCAATTTTCTTGGATATGCAGTAACCTTAGAAGATGCATGAAATATGCTCTTTCTAAGAATTTTTAATTTTTGTTTTAAATTTTTGGAACTTTATTTTATTTTCATTTTTTTCTCTTTATTTATTTTTGGAATTTTAGGAGATATTTTATTTTATTTTTCTTCATTATCTTTAGTTTCCAGGTTTTCTTTGTTTTCTTTTCTTTTCCACAACAAGACTCACAACCACCATGCTAAGGAAATTCACTGCCGACTACTTGCCACGACAACCGCAACAGAGGACGCCCCAACAACTACCTCAGCAATTGCCACGGCAACAAAAACTGGTGATGCCCAGGCAACAACAATGGCTTCGGCAACTACTGATGCCCAGGCAAGTGAACCTGCCTCGGCAAACATGGATCAAATCAAAGCAATGCTATTCACGTGGTACCAGCCACAAGCATTCAACCACCGATCGAAAAATGAATAAAGCAAATGACACGAAGGAAACTTATCACTCGAGGTGATGACCTCTCCGACTAACTCATTTCATTTAGTTTTTTTTAAATTTTGTTTCACTTTTACATACATTGAGGACAATGCTTCTCTCGAGTTTGGGGGGGGGTATTGGTTTCTAGTTAGTTTCATGTTTAGTTGCATTCATCTTTAGCAATCACATATAGGTTGCATATGTTACTTGCCATGTCTTTGATTGGATTTAATTGCTTAAGACTTGTTGAATATCCAATGATGAATTTTTGCCACTGCACTTAATTGAAAGAACCTTTAATTTTAGGATTACATGAAAAGAACTTAGAATTTTACTATGATGCTGAATTTTTTTACACGGTTGTGGCTTGTTAATTGAAAGAAACTTAGTGAACTTAGGTTGCTTAAAATCTGGGTAAATTTGAAATTAAAAATTAAAAGTTAAATTCTTGCTAGAGGTGCTCGAAACTGGCTCTAGTAGTTAATGCACATTAAAGAATCGCTAGAGGTGCCCAAAATTGGCTCTAGTTGACTAAAATAAAATGAGAAATTGCTCACTTTTCTAGAGGTGCCCGAAATTGGCTCTAGTGAAAATAAAAATAAATGCCCCGGTAATTAAATTGATAAAAGCCTATTGTTCACATAGAATCTAGAAAATCAACTTGTACACAACAACGCACTCACTTGTCACGAGCATTATAGTTTGGTTTTAGGTAATTTTTGTGCTATCCGAAAAATTAAAAGGTGATCATACTTTGTGCCACGGTTCCGAGGTTTGAATTCAAGTTTGAAGCATGTCTTTGATGATTAAAGTCTTGGCAGGTAATTGTTAGTTTGCATTGCTTGAGGACAAGCAATAGTTCGAGTTTGGGGGTGTGTTAAGTGTTCAAAAGTACTATTTTATTACCCTTTTTACTCATATTATTGTTAGACTTAGGCTCATATTAGTTGCATAATTAGTCATTCATGCATTAATTCATGTTTCTTTCCACCGTTGAGCTTGATTACATAACTTGGTGATTTTTGTGGAAAAAGATACTGCTTTGGTGTGCTTTTGTGTGTGCAGAATCACTTGCCTAAACAAGGCTAGAACCAGTTGCCAGGGCAATACAAGAAGGAGAAGCCGAGTTAGTTGCCAGGGCAATTGTCGATAAGGGATAAGATGATATGGCAGTTGAAATTGATGACTATATAAACCCAAGATGACGTGGAGCAAAGTTAAATCCCAAATGAGTTTGATTTCCATGAAGAAGTCAAAAAGAAATTAAATCTCAAGAAGATAGGAGAAGATCTAGAAGGGATTTAAATATAATAAAGAATTATATTCTTTTAAAGTATTTAATTCCAACTTAACTTCCTCCTCAAGAAAGACTTTCACCTAGCCATCTCCTATTTAAAGGAGACCAAGCCATCAACTCCAAGGAGAGAGCAAAGGGGAGAGATTTCGACAAGAGGCTTCAACCATTCTTCATATTTTTCTTTCTTGTTCGATTAGGTTTATGTTAGGGATTCTTTGTTTTGTGTTTCTTTTGAACCTAGCAATGAACTAAATCTATTTGGCTAAGGTTAGGTGTTTTGTGGTTGTGAGAAACAATTGGATTTTGTTTAGGTAATAAGAGTTTGCAATTTCAATTCAAGGTTTACTCATTCTTGGTTTTTATTCTTGTTTGTGAGTGAATTGGGAGAGGATCTCGTAACTTCATCTACTTATCTAATATCGGGAGAGTTAGGTTCAAGAAACAAATGAGTATGGTCTTTATTCAATCTATTGATGGAGAAGACTAATCCGACTTAGGAATAAGTTAAGGATTTCAACAGCTAAGAGGAGCGCAAGATTGGTTGTTGTTCACCCTTGATTCATGTAGGGATGTATTATCAAGGCATGCACAATTTGCTAGAGTTTCGACTTAGGGATAAGAAGAAACTATTGAAGAACGCTCTGCCGAATCTTGAAGTTGCTGCCCAGCCGCCCAGCAAGTTGCCCAGGCAACCATCGATTAGTTGCCAAGGCAACCCCACTGCGCAAGTTACCATGGCAACTGAGTTACCCTTGCACTCTTTTACGAAGACGATCCAATTGGCCATCACTCCTTAACTCACGATAACCTGGCCTATTCCCTCTCTTATTTGATTTCATCTATTCTTTTAGTTTACTCGTTAATTAGAACCTCTATTATCAATTGTATTTTTATTTTCACAGTGCAGTAACTTAAGCAAAGTGGCCCAAACCAATCCCTGTAGAGACGATACTCGTATCACTTTATTACTTGCGACGTGTATATTTGCACCGTTTGCGTAGCACTTACTACGCGCAACAACAAGTCTAGCATTGTTTCTCACTATGTTACCACTCTCATCTAGTTTGTTTCTATAAACCCATTTAGTTCCTATAATAGATTTATTACTAGGTCTATCAACTAATGTCCAAACTTGACTTCTCTCAAATTGATTTAATTCCTCTTGCATGGCCGTTGTCCAATAATCATCATTTAGTGCTTCTTTAACATTCTTAGGCTCAATGCATGAGATAAATGCTACATTACATGCATTTTTAAGAGAAAGTCTAGTGGTTACCCCTTAGGATGGATCACCCAAAATCTCACCACCTTTGACATAGTTGTACTCTCTTGGGTAGCTCACTACCTTTTCCTCTAGACTTATGTCCATCAAGGCTTCTAGAGGTGGATCTTGTGCTTCTTCTTCTTTGTTTGGAACTCCATCCACCTTTGATGATTGCCCACCATCATTGGCTTCAAAGATCCCTACATCATCATCATCACAAGAATCCTTCATCGGAAGGAGGTTATCATCGAAAACCATATGAATAGACTCTTCAACAACCAAGGTTCTTTTATTAAATACACGATAGGCTTTAGAGTTTAAAGAATATCCTAGAAAAATAGCTTTATCACTTTTAGCATCAAATTTGCCTAGATTATCTTTTCCATTGTTTAAAACAAAACATTTACAACCAAATGGATGAAAATAGCTAATGTTAGGCTTTTTGGATTTTAGAATCTCATAAGGAGTTTTCTTTAAAATAGGTCTAATCATTACTCTATTTATTATATAATAAGTCCGTATTAGTGGCTTCCTACAAAAAGTATTTTGGCAAATTGTTTTCACAAAGCATGGTTCTAGCTATTTCCTCTAAAGTTCGATTTTCCTTTCAACAACCACATTTGTTGAGGTGTTCTAGGAGCTGAAAAATTGTGGCTAATACCATTTGAGTTACAAAAATCCTCAAAACCTAAATTTTGAAATTTGGTGCCATGGTCACTTCGAATGTGAGAAATATTCTGACCAAGGTCATTTTAAGTGATTTTTGAAAATGTGATGAATTTTTCTAAAGTCTCATCTTTGGTACTTAAGAATAAAACCCAAGTGTATCTAGAGTAATAATCAACTAAAACATATGCATGTGATTTTCCACCCAAGCTAGTAGTTCTAATAGGACCAAAGAGATCCATATGGATCAATTGTAAAACTGTACTAGTTGAAACATCATTAATGGACTTGAAAGAAGCTCTTTTATGTTTGCCTTTTGCACAAGCATCACAAATTTTATCATTTGAAAACTTTATTTTAGCAAACCTCTAACTAGATCTTTTGAAACCAATTTTTCTAAAACGCTCGTGCTTGCATGCCCTAGTTTTCTATGCCATAACCATGAATCATGCTCATCATTTGCAGCAAAACATGCATGAGAAATGTGTATGTCATCTAGTTGCACCATGTATATGTTTCCTATGCGATGACCCACAAGCGCAATTTTATTTATTTCAATATTTAAAATTTTGCAACCATTAGAATCAAAAACAACGTTGAAACCTTTGTCACAAAATTGACTAATGCTTAAAAGATTATGTTTAAGACCATTGACATATAGAACATTTTCAATAAGTACGGAGGAGTGATTACCAATGGAACCCATTCCTTCAACTTGACCTTTGGAGTTGTCACCAAATGTCACCAATACTCCTCCTTTTAGCTCAAGTTCCACGAATCTAATCTTGTCGCCGGTCATATGTCTTGATCATCCACTATCAAGGAACCACGAGTTTGCACTTGAAGCTTTGGCCTTGTAGCAATGCTCCCCCACAAACAAAGATTAATTCTTGATTTTGGTACCCAAATCATTTTGGGTCCATGAGTATTAGCTCCCAAATACTTGGTTCCCTTAGGAATCCAAGATGCAATAACCTTAAGATTGTTAGAAGTGACAAGTTCCTTAGGAACCCAAATCATTTTCTAGAAAGTGGTATTTTACCTCATGATCTTTCTTATCAGGAAAGAAGTTCTTTCATACATAATGCTAAGCATTATTGTTTTTTAAAAGCCTGATTTTAAACAATGTGTAGATCAAAGTTATGAGAAGATGCATTCTGAGTAGGAGAAAAAATATACTCAACAATGTCACTGTCATCATATGAAGTTCATTTTGGAGGAACTTTTAAATTACTAAAAAAGTCTTTTGATTAGGCTTTTATTGGCCTACTCTGATAAAGAATGCTCATGAGTTTTACAAATCAATGTGATAGATTTCAAAGAACTATAATATTTCAAGACGACATGAGTTGCCATTGCAAAACATCCTTGAGGTATTGTTTGATGTTTGGGGCATTGACTTTGTGAGATCTTTCTATCATCATATGGCAACTTTACATTGAATCCTCCTCTTTGGACTATGTGTCAAAGTGGGTTGAAACGATTACAACCCAAAAAATGATGCAAAGATTGTTCAAAGATTTCAAAAAAACAAATTCTCACGGTTTGGAGTGCCAAATGCAATTATCAGTGATGAGGGTAAGTATTTTGATAACAAACTTATTGTCAAGGTGTTGCTACGCTTTGGGGTTACCTATAAAATTGCTTCTTTATCACCCTTGTTCAAGATATCCCTAACCGGAATTGAAGATTATTTTGGAGAAAAAAAATGAATAAAGCAAATGACACGAAGGAAACTTATCACTCGAGGTGATGACCTCTCCGACTAACTCATTTCATTTAGTTTTTTTAAATTTTGTTTCACTTTTACATACATTGAGGACAATGCTTCTCTCGAGTTTGGGGGGGGGTATTGGTTTCTAGTTAGTTTCATGTTTAGTTGCATTCATCTTTAGCAATCACATATAGGTTGCATATGTTACTTGCCATGTCTTTGATTGGATTTAATTGCTTAAGACTTGTTGAATATCCAATGATGAATTTTTGCCATGCTGCACTTAATTGAAAGAACCTTTAATTTTAGGATTACATGAAAAGAACTTAGAATTTTACTATGATGCTGAATTTTTTACACGGTTGTGGCTTGTTAATTGAAAGAAACTTAGTGAACTTAGGTTGCTTAAAATATCAAGGTAAATTTGAAATTAAAAATTAAAAGTTAAATTCTTGCTAGAGGTGCTCAAACTGGCTCTAGTAGTTAATGCACATTAAAGAATCGCTTTGAGGTGCCCAAAATTGGCTCTAGTTGACTAAAATAAAATGAGAAATTGCTCACTTTTCTAGAGGTGCCCGAAATTGGCTCTAGTGAAAATAAAAATAAATGCCCATATAATTAAATTGATAAAAGCCTATTGTTCACATAGAATCTAGAAAATCAACTTGTACACAACAACGCACTCACTTGTCACTTATTATAGTTTGGTTTTAGGTAATTTTTGTGCTATCCAAAAATTAAAAGGTGATCATACTTTGTGCCACGGTTCCGAGGTTTGAATTCAAGTTTGAAGCATGTCTTTGATGATTAAAGTCTTGGCGGTAATTGTTAGTTTGCATTGCTTGAGGACAAGCAATAGTTGTTGTTTGGGGGTGTGTTAAGTGTTCAAAAGTACTATTTTATTACCCTTTTTTACTCATATTATTGTTAGACTTAGGCTCATATTAGTTGCATAATTAGTCATTCATGCATTAATTCATGTTTCTTTCCACCGTTGAGCTTGATTACATAACTTGGTGATTTTTGTGGAAAAGATCTACTGCTTTGGTGTGCTTTTGTGTGTGTATGCGAGAATCACTTGCCTAAACAAGGCTAGAACCAGTTGCGCGAGGCAATACAAGAAGGAGAAGCCGAGTTAGTTGCGGGGCAATTGTCGATAAGGGATAAGATGATATGGCAGTTGAAATTGATGACTATATAAACCCAAGATGACGTGGAGCAAAGTTAAATCCCAAATGAGTTTGATTTCCATGAAGAAGTCAAAAAGAAATTAAATCTCAAGAAGATAGGAGAAGATCTAGAAGGGATTTAAATATAATAAAGAATTATATTCTTTTAAAGTATTTAATTCCAACTTAACTTCCTCCTCAAGAAAGACTTTCACCTAGCCATCTCCTATTTAAAGGAGACCAAGCCATCAACTCCAAGGAGAGAGCAAAGGGGAGAGATTTCGACAAGAGGCTTCAACCATTCTTCATATTTTTCTTTCTTGTTCGATTAGGTTTATGTTAGGGATTCTTTGTTTTGTGTTTCTTTTGAACCTAGCAATGAACTAAATCTATTTGGCTAAGGTTAGGTGTTTTGTGGTTGTGAGAAACAATTGGATTTTGTTTAGGTAATAAGAGTTTGCAATTTCAATTCAAGGTTTACTCATTCTTGGTTTTTATTCTTGTTTGTGAGTGAATTGGGAGAGGATCTCGTAACTTCATCTACTTATCTAATATCGGGAGAGTTAGGTTCAAGAAACAAATGAGTATGGTCTTTATTCAATCTATTGATGGAGAAGACTAATCCGACTTAGGAATAAGTTAAGGATTTCAACAGCTAAGAGGAGCGCAAGATTGGTTGTTGTTCACCCTTGATTCATGTAGGGATGTATTATCAAGGCATGCACAATTTGCTAGAGTTTCGACTTAGGGATAAGAAGAAACTATTGAAGAACGCTCTCTGCCGAATCTTGAAGTTGCTGCCCAAACGCCCAGCAAGTTGCCGAGCAACCATCGATTAGTTGCCAAGGCAACCCCATCACAAGAAGTTACCATGGCAACCGAGTTACCCTTGCACTCTTTTTACGAAGACGATCCAATTGGCCATCACTCCTTAACTCACGATAACCTGGCCTATTCCTCTCTTATTTGATTTCATCTATTCTTTTAGTTTACTCGTTAATTAGAACCTCTATTATCAATTGTATTTTTATTTTCACAAAGTCACAGAACTTAAGCAAAGTGGCCCAAACCAATCCTGTAGAGACGATACTACTGTATCACTTTATTACTTATGACGTGTATATTTGCACCGTTTGCGTAGCACTTACTACGCGCAACAACAAGTCTAGCATTGTTTCTCACTATGTTACCACTCTCATCTAGTTTGTTTCTATAAACCCATTTAGTTCCTATAATAGATTTATTACTAGGTCTATCAACTAATGTCCAAACTTGACTTCTCTCAAATTGATTTAATTCCTCTTGCATGGCCGTTGTCCAATAATCATCATTTAGTGCTTCTTTAACATTCTTAGGCTCAATGCATGAGATAAATGCTACATTACATGCATTTTTAAGAGAAAGTCTAGTGGTTACCCCTTAGGATGGATCACCCAAAATCTCACCACCTTTGACATAGTTGTACTCTCTTGGGTAGCTCACTACCTTTTCCTCTAGACTTATGTCCATCAAGGCTTCTAGAGGTGGATCTTGTGCTTCTTCTTCTTTGTTTGGAACTCCATCCACCTTTGATGATTGCCCACCATCATTGGCTTCAAAGATCCCTACATCATCATCATCACAAGAATCCTTCATCGGAAGGAGGTTATCATCGAAAACCATATGAATAGACTCTTCAACAACCAAGGTTCTTTTATTAAATACACGATAGGCTTTAGAGTTTAAAGAATATCCTAGAAAAATAGCTTTATCACTTTTAGCATCAAATTTGCCTAGATTATCTTTTCCATTGTTTAAAACAAAACATTTACAACCAAATGGATGAAAATAGCTAATGTTAGGCTTTTTGGATTTTAGAATCTCATAAGGAGTTTTCTTTAAAATAGGTCTAATCATTACTCTATTTATTATATAATAAGCCGTATTAGTGGCTTCCGCCCAAAAGTATTTTGGCAAATTGTTTTCACAAAGCATGGTTCTAGCTATTTCCTCTAAAGTTCGATTTTCCTTTCAACAACCACATTTGTTGAGGTGTTCTAGGAGCTGAAAAATTGTGGCTAATACCATTTGAGTTACAAAAATCCTCAAAACCTAAATTTTGAAATTTGGTGCCATGGTCACTTCGAATGTGAGAAATATTCTGACCAAGGTCATTTTAAGTGATTTTTGAAAATGTGATGAATTTTTCTAAAGTCTCATCTTTGGTACTTAAGAATAAAACCCAAGTGTATCTAGAGTAATAATCAACTAAAACATATGCATGTGATTTTCCACCCAAGCTAGTAGTTCTAATAGGACCAAAGAGATCCATATGGATCAATTGTAAAACTGTACTAGTTGAAACATCATTAATGGACTTGAAAGAAGCTCTTTTATGTTTGCCTTTTGCACAAGCATCACAAATTTTATCATTTGAAAACTTTATTTTAGCAAACCTCTAACTAGATCTTTTGAAACCAATTTTTCTAAAACGCTCGTGCTTGCATGCCCTAGTTTTCTATGCCATAACCATGAATCATGCTCATCATTTGCAGCAAAACATGCATGAGAAATGTGTATGTCATCTAGTTGCACCATGTATATGTTTCCTATGCGATGACCCACAAGCGCAATTTTATTTATTTCAATATTTAAAATTTTGCAACCATTAGAATCAAAAACAACGTTGAAACCTTTGTCACAAAATTGACTAATGCTTAAAAGATTATGTTTAAGACCATTGACATATAGAACATTTTCAATAAGTACGGAGGAGTGATTACCAATGGAACCCATTCCTTCAACTTGACCTTTGGAGTTGTCACCAAATGTCACCAATACTCCTCCTTTTAGCTCAAGTTCCACGAATCTAATCTTGTCGCCGGTCATATGTCTTGATCATCCACTATCAAGGAACCACGAGTTTGCACTTGAAGCTTTGGCCTTGTAGCAATGCTCCCCCTACAAACAAAGATTAATTCTTGATTTTTGGTACCCAAATCATTTTGGGTCCATGAGTATTAGCTCCCAAATACTTGGTTCCCTTGGGAATCCAAGATGCAATAGCCTTAAGATTGTTAGAAGTGACAAGTTCCTTAGGAACCCAAATCATTTTCTAGAAAGTGGTATTTTACCTCATGATCTTTCTTATCAGGGAAAGAAGCAGTTCATACATAATGCTAAGCATTATTGTTGGGACGAGCCTCTGTTATTTAAACAATGTGTAGATCAGGTTATGAGAAGATGCATTCCTGAGTAGGAGAAAAAATATACTCCAACAATGTCACTCGTCATCATATGAAGTTCATTTTGGAGGAACTTGCACAGCAGTAAAAGTCTTACAGTTAGGCTTTTATTGGCCTACTCTGTACAAGAATGCTCATGAGTTTTACAAGCAATGTGATCGATGTCAAAGAACTATAATATTTCAAGACGACATGAGTTGCCATTGCAAAACATCCTTGAGGTATTGTTTGATGTTTGGGGCATTGACTTTGTGAGGCTCTTTCTATCATCATATGGCAACTTTACATTCTGCTCGCTTTGGACTATGTGTCCAAGTGGGTTGAACAGTTACAACCCCTAAAAATGATGCAAAGATTGTTCAAAGATTTCAAAAAAAACAAATTCTCACGGTTTGGAGTGCCAAATGCAATTATCAGTGATGAGGGTAAGTATTTTGATAACAAACTTATTGTCAAGGTGTTGCTACGCTTTGGGGTTACCTATAAAATTGCCGCGACATATCACCCGCAAACCAATGGGCAAGCCGATATCCCTAACCGAGAATTGAAGATTATTTTGGAGAAAGCTGTAAATCATTTATGTAAGGATTGGTCTGAGAGGCTAGATGATACTCTTTGGGATTATCGAACCGCATATAAGACACCCTTGGGCACAACTCCATATAGACTCGTCTACGAAAAAACTTGCCACCTTCATGTAGAGATCGAGCATAAAGCTTATTGGGTCATCTCAACAATGAATATGGAATGGGAGAAAGCCGGACAAAGATGTTTGTTGGACCTAAAAGAGATTGAAGAATTTCGTGCATCTGCGTATGACAATGCCAAGCTAAACAAGGAGAAAACAAAACACTGGCATGACAAAAAGATTTTTCCACGGTAATTCTTGCTAGGGCAAATGGTGCTTCTTTATAATTCACAACTTATACATTTTCTAGGTAAACTTAAATTGCGATGGACTGGACCATTCGAGATGGTTAAACCCTACTCCCATGGTGCTGTTGTGATCCGATCAAGCAAGAATGGAACTGAGTTCAAGGTCAATGGGCAAAGATTAAAGCACTATGTTGGAAGCCATGTTGAGAGAGACAAGCTCACAATCTCATTGGGAGATACATGAAAATGCTCTCACTAAGGATTTTTCATTTTATTTTTTTAGTTATTTTTTGACTTATTATCTTTGTTATTTAAATTTATTTTGGGATTTTTTAATTTTTTTGGTTATTCAAATTTCGGTTAGTTAGACTTTTTGGTTTTAAATTTTTAATTTGTTATTTTCAGTTAGTTAGGTTGTTTGTTATTTTTCTAATTTAAATTATTTTATTTATATTTCTTTTATTTCTTTTTAAATTTTAAATTTGAATATTTTCTCTTTTAAATTATCCATTCTCTTATTTTTATTTTATTTTAATCTTTATCCTTTTCTTTTTTAGGTCAATGATTTGAATTGGAGAAAAATTGAAGAAGTGTTGAGAATTTTTTTTCAAGAGAGATCAAGGGCCGACGAGTAAACATAGGTTTAAATATCTAATTTTGTTCAAACCCTAGATTTATTTCATCTTTTTCTCTAACCTAGCTGCACCACTCTTCACCTTCTCATCATTTTATGTTTTCACCTTTCCATCACTCATCATTCACTTCACCATTATAACACCAACCTTCCATCTCTCCCATTCATTTACTCTCTCATATTCACTTTATCTTTTTCCCACTTCCTTTTCTCCAATTTTGAAATCTTGAGTTTTTTATTTTCTTTTTCTTCTTGAATCGGCATCATGTCTACAAACCTCAAAACCATGGATGAAATTTGTCCCTCAAGCACGCCACAACCATCTTACTAAAAGTTTACCATGGCGGCCGTGCAAAAGCGATTCAAAGAGAAGTTTGCAACAAAACGAGTTTGGGAGGAGCAAGGCTTTGCCTATGACATGCCACACCTGAGTTTCAGTCTTGAGGAGTCCATATCTGCCATGATCGAGAGTCATAAATGGCCAATATTCTATAAACAATCGGCTGGAGTAAACGTCTCATGGGTAAGATAATTTTACTCTCATGTTTCTAGTCCAGATAACCCGATTTCATTTGTATGTGGAAGAGCCATTTTTCTCGACGCTACTACCATCAACGCCTATTATGGCTTGTTTTTCAGGGAAGATAAACATGCAAAGTTCTTAGAGAATGTGACACGAAAGAAAATGGACCAAGTTTTGAAGGATCTTACCTTGGAAGGTATGGAATGGAATAAAGGAGAACTTAAGGGAACAGTAAACAACATTATGCTAAAACCCGAAGCTAAGTTGTGGATTAATTTTATTAAGACTCGTTTAATGCCTACCACACAAAACACCACTATTTCCTGTCTCGATTATTATTGTTGCACTCTATTCTTCACAAGCGTGTTATCAATGTTGGGGAAATACTTGTGGATGAAATTTATGCATGCAATAAAAAGGACATAGGAGCCTTATATTTTCCCAATTTAATAACTATCTTATGTGAGAAAGAAAAGGTACCAATCGAGCCAACCGATGAACGCATGCAAAAGCGGAGTGAGTGGACAAAGGCGCAGTACATGCGGGTGATGCAAGAAGAAATGCCACGACCAAAACCAACTATCCCAGTTGCCCCAGCAAGTGCACATGCCGCAGCAAAAGACACTGCACTAAAAGAGTTTGCCTCGGCAAATTCTCAAGGGGTGGTCGATCTAGTACAACCTTTGTTGGAGAAGTAAGAACGCATTGAGGAGCGAGAGATACAGCTCCTGCGGTATATCAAGGATCAGGATGTTGCACAACATTATCTTGGAACAGTGCCTCGATTGCCAAGTACCATTCCCCATGTTCCCTAAGGAGTTACTTGCCACAGTAAGTAAGGCTGGCAAGTCTAGCCCAGCCAAGAAGAAAACTGCCACGACAACTGATGCTAAGGATAAAGGTAAAAATCAGTGACTGAACCTATGTAAATTGAACCATTTGTTGATCCTGCAAATTCTAAAGACACCATTTCCACACCGTTGATGTCCCCACAATCGGATGAGCCACCACAGAAGCCAACGAAGTGTAATGCTTCACCACTTAAGGAAGTCGACAAGATAGGTGAGCTAGAGAAGGAGGTAGAGTAGACTGAAGCTTTAATCCCTACACCACCAGCAAGATAGTAGCCAACATGCACTGGAAAGCGTATTAAGCACATGGCCACTAGAGAACCACGAGCTAGATGTGATGACCTCTCTAACTAGCATTTGCATTTTCATTTTATTTTTTTGTTTCGTTTTCATGCATTGAGGACAATGCTTTCCTCGAGTTTGGGGGGGATTGTCTTGGTTGTTTCATGTTTAGTTATATTTGCATTTATTTGTTTTTAGTTAGTGTCACTTGCCATGATAGTTTGCCTGAATGAAGTTGTTAATAACATGCTGTGATATCTGATGATGATTTAATTGCCACGGTATTAGATTAAGAGAACTTTTGACTCTAGGCTTAGCATGGAAAGTTGCTTAGGATTTTGTTATGATGCAGCTTTAATAAACACTGTTGTGACTTGTTAATTTAGGAGAACCTAGTGAACCTTAGGTAAGGAAATATTAAAAAAATGCTAGAGGTGCCGGAAACTAGCTCTAGCAAAAAAATGATGAAAATGATGAACAAATGAACCTTAGCTAGAGGTGCCTATCTGGCTCTAGTCTTAGTGATCTTGCAAATGCTAGAGGTGCTCGAAACTGGCTCTAGTATAAAAATAAAAAGAAGAAGAATTACTAGAGGTGCCCGAAACTGGCTCTAGTTAGATCACTTGCTTCGACATGTTAATAAAACTAAGGTTTTGCTTGGAACTCCTATAATTAACGTGTACATAGCTACGCACACACTTCACTTACATCATACTAAATTTTGAGTAATCTTTCTACATTTTGCCAAAGTCACAAAGGTAATTAATGCTAGTTGCCCCGGTTCTGAGGATTAAAGTCAGGTATGCAACTTGTTTGTGTTTGGTGAATGCCTTGGCAGGTGATGGTTAGTTTTGCATTGCTTGTGGACAAGCAATAGTTTGAGTTTGGGGGTGTGATAAGTGTGTAAAAGTACTGTTTTCCTACCTTTTTACTCACATTATTGTTGCACTTAAGCTCATTTTAGTTGCATTTGTAGTCATTCATGCATAAGTTCGTAGTTTCCTAGTTTAATGTGCTTGGCCATGCATTTTATTACTTTTTGTAGAAAAATGCTTCTCTTTTTCTTGTTTGTGTGCAGGACAAATTGTCGAGCCAATTGCCATGGCGTTGAAGGGATCAAAGCGGTTAGGATCTCCAACCGCCCAATTCAAATTCAAATGCAAATGATAAATCCCCAATTTTTATTTATTTATTAGCTGCATTATCCCCTACATTTGAAATTCAAAATGGAAGCCTATCTCCACCAAATTCTCACGCAACAAACTCCCCTCCACACATATTTAAAGGATCGAAACTCATGAAGAAAGGGGAATTGGATTGGATCGAAGATAGAGGAAATTGGGGAAGTCAGATCAAGGGAAATGTAACACCCCGGTTTGGGGCTTAGATATTTTAAGGGTCGGTTCGAAGGTTCGGTGGACCGATATTAGAGATTCGAGTCAGTTTCAGGATTGAATTGGATTTAATGGTTTTGAAGGTGATAAAATTTTGGAAAAATATGCTAAAATCATTATTTAATATATTAATGAAATTTGTGAAATCAATTTTGGAAAATGGGTTTTGGAAGGATGACATTTTGGTTAGTGACCAAAATGTAATTTTTGAAAACTATTTTTAAAGGTGACTAACATGAAAAGGGTCAAATTCTTAGAATCCTTAAGGAGCTAATTTACCAAGTTTTTGCTGGTGATTTCTCTCTTCAATTAAGCCTTTTTAACATGTGTTTTAAAAGATAATTAAAAGGGGTTTTAGATATTAAAGTTAGTTATCATTTTTAAAGAATTTTGACGTAACTTTTCTCTCAACTTTTCTCTCCACTTCTTTTCTGTCAAACACTCTTATTTTCATCAAATCACAGAGGTGAGAGACTTGTCTTCTTAATTTCTTTATTTCTAATTGATTCTTTATCTTTGATTTACAAAACCTTATTGAATCTTGTGTTTTTCAAGCTTTAAACAATCAATTGAGGGAGAAATCACATAATAGAGGTAAGGTTCGTTCTTCTCCTCTATTGATGGTTCTTTATTGATATTCCCAATTATTTGATCCTCGATTTATGATTTATAACCTGATTTTGTGTTTCTATAATGATTAGTTTATTTAATTGGGAAAAATTAATGAAATAGTGGAATATTCGAATTGGATCTATTTTCCAATGTTGAGGGTTGTTTTTAAATATATTTTGGAAGTATTATAATGTTGTTAAGTTGATTTTAACAATGGAATCCCGAAACTCTTGAATCCCTAGTTGTTAAGGTTGTTAGATTTGTGTTTTTGTGGTGTTGAAGTGGCTGGGAAGTTGCTAGAAGTATTTGGATGAATTAATCATGTTTTAAGTGTTAATTGATGATGTTTGATGGATTGAATCGCTGTAATATGGCTGGGTTAAGTTTCGAAAGTGTTTGATAATGATTTCGGTACGTTTCAGATAAGTTTTGAGTGGGCAACTTGAGGGTTGCGGGTAATTGCTTGTAGGCAATGGTTTGAATGCATAATGATGCATTTTCCCTCTAGTTTTATGTGGTTAAAACAGGGGATAATCAAAGCGACAAAGCTTGACGTTGATTTTGGCTTGCCGGAAGCTTGATTCGCATTGGCGAGAAAAATGAAGCGTATCGGTGAGTGGAAACTAATAAAGGTTGTTGGGAGTTTAGGATAAGTTTGAAACACTTACCTAAACTCGGAAGTAAGTTTTCCCTCTTTTGCTCCTTAATATCGATTCGAATATGAGCATGTGTAATTCATGTTTTGGTCGTAAACATGGTTTGATTTACTTACTGGAAATGCATGATTTTAAGTACATATGCAAGGGTTTAAAAGTATAAGAAATGCTAGTGAGCATTGATTTTCATTCCGGTTAGGGATGGTGTTATTGCTTTGGCAATGTATTTGCATATGTGGTGGTTTTGTATAATGCATTGTAAAACAGTGAGTAAAGGGTTTTGTAAATGATATATTAGCTATGTGACATGATGAGAAAACATTCAGATATAGTTGGCATGCCATAGGATGAAGTGCACTATAATATGTTAAAAATCGATCGTGTTTTAGAGTCCTTGAGATAAGAGGTCGGCTACTCGGATTATAATGTTGTCACTTGGGTTGAGCGGTCGGTTTACCTTGTTGATGTTGATCTTGCGTCGGCAAGGGTGTTATATCATGTGGTCGGCATGGTATGGGTCTTGGTAATGGTTGACTATCATGGGAGATCCATGTATCCGAAATGTAAGGTTAACGGTCGGTTACTTAGAGATTACTGGTCGCCTAATCAAGGATAGAGGTCGTCTCTCTGAGGTCACTATAAATGCCAATATATGAAAATTCAAGCGTTGAGCTTACTTTGTAATAGTTTTGGATTTAAGCATGGGTTGTATTTAATGCTTTGGAATTTGAGCGTGGTTTTGTATATAATGCTTTGAGGATTTAAGCATGTGGATTATAATGATTTGCATGTGGTCGATAGGCATTTTTATTTTGGAATCATTGGAACTTGCTTAGGTCTAAGCATGGTTTGAAAACAAGTGTTAAGTTTTCAAGGGTTTTTAATGCATCATTGTTTTAAGAGCATCCTCACTAAGCATGTGTGCTTACGCTCTCTTTTTCCTAATGATGCAGAGCATTGAGGTTTTGGGGCTGCAAAGGCATGGCTAAAGCGATCCAAAGACAAAGATTTCATTTGAGTGTGAACTCGGTTTAAGTTTTTGGTTAATAAGGCAATGTGTTCGCCATATTTTGAGGATTTGTATTTCTGTATGCCATGAGTTTTAAGCATGGGTAGTGCTGGACATTATGGTTTGTTGGATGTTGGTTGAGCTTGAGTGAATCTTGCCTGTGTTGTTGCTAGCCAAGTGCTAGAGTATGTATTTAGTTGGTTTTGCTTGATTTCCATGGTTTGATGATTCAAGCAAGTTTGGTTTGATGCTATAAATGTGCAAGTATGCTAAATATGCCTTAAATGTACCAAATGTGAGTTTTGGTTGCTTGGTGAAAAGTTTTTAGGAAGCATGCCTATAGGTTGTTTTGCGTAATTTAAATGCCATGAGTAGTTGTTGAATCTGTGATGCTTTGGATGGTTATGTAATTTAGTGATGTTGCATAAGTGTTTGAAGCATGTTAGAGTGTTTTGGATATCATCAAAGTGTGTTTAGACAGCAATTTGGGACATTACAGGTCTAGGCGTACCGGTACGGGCGTCCCTATTTCGGTACAGGTAAGTCATTCCAAGCTTAGCGTACCGGTACACGGGCAGCTGTATCGGTACGGGCCAAGGCAAAATTGGCCAGTGTTTCGGTACTCGGGGAGGCATTTCGATACGGTCTAATGGTTTTATAAAGGGCGTTTTGATACGCGAGGGCATATCGGAACAAAAATTGGTACTAGAATTCTGGGGTTTCGAAATAATGAAGGCGTACCGAAACACCCCTTTTCCGTTCCGGTACTGTGACAGTTAAGTTGGTTATTTGGTATATTCTGAAGTGTGTTTTCTTACATTTTGGTCCCTAAGTTTTGTGAATACAATTGTATGAGTTTGGGTGACTGTAATGATCTGAAATTTGACATGTAAGCATGGAATTGGACTAATTGAGAATTGGTAACTTTAATTTCAGTAATGGTCCTTAAAATTGTTAGTTTTGCAATTTAGTCCCTGAAGCTATGTTATGCAATTGGAGGCCTTTCCATGATCTATTTTCTTTGGAATTTCACCCGCTGCAAGTATGTACACATAGGATTTATAATATACATCTAGATAAGATAAAAGGAATAAATGGATCGGTTTTTTGTAGTTTTTCTCCGGTTTGCTTCGGCAAACCTAATGTAGTTCTTTTAGTTCGGTCGGACGTCTAGGCCGGGTCGAGGGGTTTACAGGAAAGTCAGTCAATGGAGTGATCAAATTGAGGAGCTCATCTCCTCTCTTCTTTTTATTTCTCTAATTGCACATCACCCTCCATGTTTGGGGAATATTTCTTTGTATTTTCTTTTCACCCGACCATGAACTAAACTTAGATGGTTTGGGTTATTAGGTTTTCAGAGGCTTTTGTATGGATGATTTGATTTTGGTTTAAAGTTAAATGACTAATGTTGATTCAATTCTTGTTCTTGCAATTTGAGTAGTTTAGAGATAAACACTTGAGTGAGAATCATTTGTTGAAACTCAAATCCCTAAATCGGTGACAACACAAGGGAGAGCGAGATCAACGAAGGATTCGCGAGAAGAAATCATTCCGATGAAGTGACAGCCATTGGAGGATCCTCAATCGAGTTGATTTCCAAACATTACGAGAGTTGATGGAGATCAACGGACTGAATTGAATCCGGGTTTCCTAACATTGCGAGAGCTGAAGAAAACCAATTCCCTCTTGAACCAAGTTTCTGGAAAGTGACAAAGTGAAAGAGCTTGGCGACGGTGAGACAAACACATCACCAAGATTTGAGCAAGCGTTATCCTTTCAAGTTAGAAATAATGTGAAGGCAATGAAGAACACACTACCGAGCATTGAAGACACAATTGACTTGCCACGTCATCACACTTTTTGCAACAATTAACTTGCTGGGGCAACCATTTGTCGAGAAGAGTCCTACTTCGACTCAACCACTTGCAATTGCATTTCAATGGTCACAGAGAGTCCTATTTCCAGCAAACTACTTGCCTTGGCAATTACTTGCCACGACAATCTACTTGTCTTAGCATTTTACTTGCCTCCGGTATTCAGCTTGCCAAAGCAACTCATCTTAATAATCAAACCAACGCTTTCATTGATTACTTCATTTCCTTTATAATCTTTAGTTATTTGTTTTATCTTTCTATCACCATCTATCCTCACAACTATTCTTTTATTTCAGTGCAAGGAGTTAAGAGTTCAAGTCCTTTGGACCAGTTCCTGTAGAGATGATACTCTATATTCATCACTTTATTACTTGCGACGTGTTCGCTTGCACATTTGCGTAGCACTCAAAACACGTAGCACTTCTTATAACAAACTTCAAAATCATTGCCCATCATTTTAATCACCCATTTTTGTTGGGATGGTGTCACTGCCTGTTTCCTAGCCAAGAATTTCAGACTTTGATGGTTTGTCCTAATTTTAAAATATATGTCAATCAAATAGTTTGACCACTTTTTCATTGCCAGTAAAACAACAAGCATTCCGTTCTAATAGGCTTATAAAGCTTGGTGCCTCACCCTTAGGCCTTTGTTGAAGAAAGCCAAGGGTTTCCCACATTGAATCAGTACAACTCTTATTCCTAAAACTGAAGCATCTATTTCAAAAATAAAAACTTCTTCAAAATTGGGCAAAGCCAATGTAGGAGAAGAACTAATAACTTCCATCAATTTCACAAACTAATAACTTCCTTCAATTTCACAAAAGCTTTTTCTTCCTCCTCTGACCACTTCTAAACACTCTTCTTTAAGAAATTTGTCAAGGCTCTAGCAATCCAACCATAATCCTTTATGAACCTTCTGTAGTACCCCATACAATCCCAAAAAGCCCCTTAATTCCTTAATTGAAATAAGAGAAGGCCATTCCAGAATACAACTCATTTTGGACTAGTCCATGGCTATGACTCCATTAGAAATTACATATCCCAGGTAATCAACTTTAGTAGCACCAAAACAACATTTGCCTTGTTTAGCAAACAACTAATGTTCTCTCAATATTTTTAGAACCACTTCCAACTATTTTAAATGAGATTCCCAATCTATAGAATAAACTAAAATGTCATCAAAAAACACAATATGGATTTTCTAAGCAGTCCCTTGAAATGTTTTTGTGGCATTAGTGAGTCCAAAGGGCATCACTAGGAACTCATACCACCCTTCATAAGTCCTAAATGTTGTCTTGTGGATATCTGTCCCCCACATTCTTATTTGATGGTATCCAGATCTTAAGTCAAGCTTAGAAAAGAACTTAGCACCTCCCAATTCACCCAAAAGTTCTTCAATAACTGCCATAGGAAACTTATCATTTGCTTTGATTTGATTCAATCTCCTATAATCAACACGCATTCTCCAAGAGTCATCTTTTTTCTTCAACATAATAATGGGAGAGGAGAAAGCACTATTACTATCTCGGATCACCCCAACTTAGAGCATTTTAGCTATCATTTTCTCAATCACGTCCTTTTGAGCAGAAGGATACCTATAGGGCTTTACTTTTACCACTGTTCTCTCATCCATCAAAACTATCCTGTGATCTTAACCTGTTTCTGGAGGTAAGGACATGGGTTCAACAAAAACATCAGAATACAATTCAACAATCTCTAGATGTCCCTATCCACTATCCCAACCATCTCTTTCATTTCTAACTGTGCATTAAGAACCACCAAAGAAATAGTACAAGGACTGTTTTTTCCTCTCAACAATTTTGCACAAGTCTTAGCATCATCCCATTGTAAAGGTTCTAGCTTGCATCTCATCAATTCTATTGGTTATCCTTCATACATATTTTTCATCTTTAAGGCAACAAAATTTCACTTAATAGTTTCTAATTCAGAGAGCCATTGTACCTCTAACACCAAATCACAATTTTTAAGGGATAAGACCAAGAAGTTAGTCGCAAAACACTTCCCTTGTACCTCCCACTTCACTTGCAGACATTCCCCT
The DNA here is from genome assembly GCA_019671005.1 of Hibiscus mutabilis. Taxonomy (NCBI): domain Eukaryota; kingdom Viridiplantae; phylum Streptophyta; class Magnoliopsida; order Malvales; family Malvaceae; genus Hibiscus; species Hibiscus mutabilis. The sequence goes on from CM033728.1 coordinate 34,775,274, forward strand.
AGTGTTCCCATATAGTTTCTATCTGCCACAGTTACTTTCAACTGCTTCCTCTTGTTAATCACTAGACCAATTATCTTCTCTAAATGTTACGTGTGATTCTATAATCAAGCAAGGAAATTCAAGCCTTCCACCCTAAATTGTAACTTTATAGTGTCTCATTGTGCAGCTTCCCACATAGATTGCAAAGACAAAACTAGAGCTTCTATCTTAAACCCTACAACCAATCCCATTTCACCATTGTCCTCACAGTTTAGGAACTTCCTTCTCAATTCTTTTTACCACTATCTGATACAACTGAGACTTTTAACATTTATGTTCAGGTGTAGATTTAGCAGTACACCAAAAATATAGACCCTTTCTTCCTCAATTTTAGCAGCTGATAGTGTTTTCCCACTTCCCTTAAAACCATTGTTTAATGGAGCCTTGGCAAATATTGGACTAAGCACATTAGCAGTGTTACTCATGTATGTCAGTGAAGGAACAGAAGGGATCACTCCACTAAATGCTCCCCTAAAATCCACATTAGTAGACCGAGAAAGAATAGACAAAAGGGATATGGCTATGTATCTATTAAGGCTTGAGTATGACTTCTTTTGACCAGGGAAAAATATGCATTCAATATATTTTGCCATGTAAAATGCCTCAGATAGTGAATTAGGCTTCAACAATTGAACATACTAACTAATTTCTAGTCACAAATGAATCTTAAACAAACTTAGAACATAATCATCTGGCAGGTTTACCTGATTCAGTAGATCAATGAAATCCACATAGTGCTTCTCCACTAATTATGTCTATCTCAACCCACTAAATCTAAAAATGGATCCTCGAATCCACCTGGAGCAAATCTCTCTTTCATCCACACCAAATGCTATTTCCAAGTAATCCAATTCAACTCAACATTGTTCTTGGTCACTAATTGATGCCATTGTAATGCTTTCACTTCCAAGTGCAATATCACTATCCTTACTTTTGCAGTTTTTGGGACATGCTTAGCTTTAAAATACTTTTCCACCTTGGACAACCATCCCTTGAAATCAGAACCATCAAATCTGGGGCACATCAACTTATATGCAAAATTTCCAGTTTGGGTTTTCTCTTCTCGCAGACTAATTTAAGTTCTCCCATCGGTTATCACAATCGTTGAGGCCACATCGTTATGGGTCGTATCAACTAGAACTACTCCGGCCTCTAAAGATTGTTCCAGACCAGAGCCCAACACCCTCAAAATCGTGATACCTTGGCCACTGAGTCCATTACCTTCCCATTCGATTCATCCATCATCTGAACTTTGAACTCAGCCAGCTTAGTATTAATCTTATCATCCAGTTTGTTGATTTTGGTTTGTAAACTCTCCGATTCCATCTGCCAAGTTATTATCTGATTCGATGACTTCGTGTTTCCACTATAACTCCGATCGTTGGAGCTCTGATATCTTTGTAATGGCAACAACTAAAGATCCACAAATTCAAGTAACAAATAAGAGAAATAGAGAAAAGACAGACGATAGAATTAGAGCAAAGAGAGATAATAGAATTTTAGAGATACAGGATAGGGTTTAAATTCTCGATAAGGATAACTACCTCAACAATAGGCAATATAATCTCTACCTCACCCAAACGATAATGTTTGGCCCTACTGTCTAAAACCAACAATAAAACGCATCGTATCATTAAAGTTCTTTACAATCTTTTTTAAATATAACTAAACCAACTTAACAGAAAATTAAACATCTCCAACGGCTATTTCCTCTCTCCCAGATTGAGTCATTACAATGCCCTCCTCTTCAAAACATCTTTGTTCTCAAGGATGGAAATCTGGAAAATACTGCTGTAATTGATAGAGTGGCTCCCAAGTTGCATCTTCTAGAAAATAATTGGTCCATTCAACCAGAACCTCAGTGTTTTTTCCAATCTTCTTCTCAATAATCTTCAACGTCTCTTTACTTATTCCCCCATTAAGCCTTATGACTAGCAGATCTGATTGAAAATTAGCATTTCCAATGTGTTTCTTAAGTTGTGACACGTGAAAAATTGGGTGAACCCTGGACTCCTTCGGCAATTACAACTTGTAAGCAACCTTCCCTATTTTGCCAATGATAAGGAAAGTTCCAAACCACTTGGGATCAAGTTTTTGACAGCTCATTTGTTTCACAACTGTTGTCTATGGAGTTGCAGCTTCAAATACGCAAAATCTCCCAACTAGAACTCATTCTATCTTCTTCTTATCAGATTGTTTCTTCATCTTTTCTCGAGCTCTATTCAAATGGAATTTTAGCATCTTCATTGCAGCTTCCCTTTGTTGCAAGCTTCTATCCACTGAAGCCACAAGAGACTCTCCAGCAACATTGGCAAATGATCAACAGGTGGCTGACCATACAAAGCTTGATATGGTGTAGATTGGATAGATGAATGAAATTAGGTGTTATACCACCACTATGCCAAATACAACCAATTGCCCCACTCTTTGGGTTTCTTACTGGTCATGCATCTCAAATGAGTTTCCAGGCACTGATTCACCCTCTAAGTCTGGCCATTAGTTTTTGGATGGTAGGCTGTAAAAGGATTAATCTTAACTCCCAACTTCTTGAATAATTCCTGCCAAAAAGAGCTCATAATGATTTTATCCATGTCAAAAATGATATTGCTGCCACGTAGTTTAAAAAATTCTCCAAAAACACCTGTGCCGCATCCTTAGTAGTGAAAGGGTGAGCTAAAGCCGTATGTAATAACCATTTTCGTCTGGCCCTTTCAAATAAACCATTAATTAAAATAAATCCTATTACAACTAAAAGTCTAAAAAAATCTATATTTTAAATTGTCTGTATTACAAGCCCAAATACTCTTTACAAATTATGTCCAAGCCCAACAGCCTAATCCAATTACCCTTTTGACCCAAATTACAACATACTCGGTTACCCAACTACCCATACCCAGTTATCCATTTCCAAAACCTAGCTGACCCGGATATCCTAAACCTAACCCTAATCTAGAAATCACCCAAGCCCTCAGACGCCGCCGACCATTCCTCTTCCAACCTTCTAGAAACTTTTAGGTTGTACCCCTTGGCCTTCTAACTCTATGTCCAGTTTGCCACGTCGACTCCATGTCGGACGCCACGCCAGCAGTCACGCCACGCGTGCATGATCCTTTGCTGCCCTCTCCACATCCGGCCAAAATGGTCCCCTCCTCGTATAATCACATGCAACAACAACAAACAATAATATCATATTTTTAGAGGATGGTAGAAGCAATTTTTTTATTTTTAAATCCTTGTAATTTCAGCTATAAAGCCCGAGTCAAAAATAATGTAAACTCGGGAGAGGGGTATATAAAAAAAATGAGCAATACAACTGAAAAAGTTCAAAAAGATATCTTTTTTCTTTTCTTATTTCGAAATTTACAATAAAATCAAAAGAAGGTTTTAGGGTTTCTTACCGGTCAGAATAGCCACGACCACTGTTTCCTTGTTGTCATTTTGCCTTCCCCGTTTGGGGATTCAAATGCTTCGAATCAGTTTTAAAAAAGGGATTTTGGGTTTTTTTTAAATCTAAAAGGAGGAGTTTATTCTCAAAATATGGGTTCATTTTGGTTTTTATAAAAGAAAGTGAGGTTTTGGAGTGTTCAGAGGCCACCGGCTAGCTGTGGTCGAGGCGGCAGCGCATGGTGGTTATGCCATCGGTTTCTGAAAAAAAAAATAAAGGGCTAGGGTTTTCTTTTTCAGAGCTCTCTCATGTTTTTATCAACATGGTTTAAAATGGTTTTTTGTTTTGTTTTTGGATTTTATAAGCCATTGAAACGCTACGTTTCAGGCAGCCTCAGACCCGCATGGTGACCCGACCTGGAGGGAAGGATCCACGCACTTTGGTCGATGGTTAAATTGCCACTCTGGTCTTCCCCTTCCTTCCCGCTTCCATTTTTAACTACGCGTTAATCCCTTTTTAATCCTTCCCCTTTTATTTTAAAACCAATTTCAGCCTTTTTTATTATATTTTGTTTTAATTTTAACCCTTTTTTTCTTTTTTCTCCTATCCAGTCCTTAATTTATACATGTTATGCTTATTTATTATTATGTTATACACATATATTATATTATTTCACATATTAACTACTCTACGTATTATATATGTATATATGTGTATCCATATATTATATGCTTTATGTGATAATTATATATGTTATTTTATATATATATTATATTTATTATTATATATCATATATAATCTTATGTATTGATGTACATGTATTATAATTTTATATTAATTATATTATATTATTATTTATATATTTGACTATTTAATGTATGTTCGAATCGGCCTTTCGGCGACCAGCAACATGGGATGATCCGTATTATTTATGGCTCAGTTAGTGTAGCTTTTAATTTCCGCATTTAATTTCTTGCATTTATTTACGCAATCTAAATTTCTGCATTTACTTTCCCGCCTTTAATTTCTCACCTTTAAATTAACACATTTATTTTACGCTTATTTTGCTCGATTCGGTCCTTTTTTCAGATTTTTCAATTTCTGCATTTATTTATTGTGTTCGATCTTTTATTTCCCGTATTTGTTTCTCTTGTTCATTTCTTTTGTTTGCGCTTTTTTGTGACATGCATTATCTTGACATTCATTTCACCCCTAATTGATTTGATCCCACAATGTTAATTTATTAATCTAAACTACAAAAATGAGATATTTATTAACCCGATTATTTTGGTCTTAATTTTGGCTTAATGGATATAGACCAAATATTCGAGTTAATTCTTATCGTTTGAAGGTAAATATTAAAATAGGTAAAATTTTGATAACTCATAACATCATTTTTAACTGTTTACACCACACATAAAGGTGATGTACTCGATTCGAAACGTAACTTAATACGGCAGTCTGTAATACCCAAAAATTTACTAAGTTGATTAAGGGTCATTTAGTACTAAGATAATAGCTTAAAAGCTAACTTAGTGACTAAAATGACAAAAATGCAAAAGTTGGGATTTCTTTAATTATGGGTTTTGAAAAGGAAATTTCTAAGGTTTAAAGGTCTCATGTGATAGATAGTGAATTAATAAGGTATTCTTAAAGTTTGGTTGAATTTCAAGGGAAGTTGGAATGGGAATTGAAGTTTAAAAAAGCAGTGACCAAAACGTAAATTTTGAAAATTTTATGGCTAAAGTATAAACTTTGGAAAAATTTGGGGACTAAAGTTGTAATTTCCCAAAAGTTAATGGTTTTTATTTCATAAATAAACAGATCACCTAAGGGTGTGAATCGAATGCAGAATTATTGGTTCGATCTGATACTTCGATTATTGGGAAAATCGCAGTTAAAGTTTAAGTGGAATTTGGATACCCGGATCGAACTGGAAAATTTTGAAATTTTGCCATATGATAGAGAAAGGTTATAAAAGTCATTTCCAAGTGTTGGAAATATTTTTAGTTTAATTCAATATGAATCCTATAGTTTATTTCTGAGTAAAGGATTATTTATCGATATATTGGATCGAATGGAAATTTTGGAGACTGATCCAAAAGCTATGGAAAAGTCATAAAATGTTATTTTATGAATATTTTATTATTGTTGGTTGAATTCTAACTAGATTTAGTTAGATTTTAATGGAATGACAATTTGGAAACAAAGTAGTAAATAAAGACTAGTTGGAGGGCGAATTGGTCATTTTGCCCCAATGGCAATTTTGAAATATTTAAAAATTTATAAGGGAAATTTTGGAAAGAGGAAATGGAAGATTAAATCTTGGCCCTTGATTGATGATAAAATCAATCTCAATCATTGGATAAAAGGGCAAAATTGTAATTTCACTATTAAATGAACTTAATATTCATTTAATAGATATATGTGTAAAATAATGGTGAAAATATTTTCCAGCCTTGAAACGTGGAGAAAGAGGGGAAAGAAGAAGAAAATTTTCCAAGCTTGATTTAAGCCCCGAAACTCGATTTTCAGGTAATCTCTTCCACTTCAAAGTTGTTCTACTCTTCAAGCTCTATCTTTTGATATCAATAATTCATGGAATCCATGCTTGATTGATGAGAATTTACTTGAGAAAGAAATTAGGGCTTATGGATTAAATTGGGGCTTTTGAGATTTTATGATTCCATGATTGAATTCAAGTTGAAATCAAGCTAGTATGATGTTAAAATCATGATATTGAGTTGGATTTAAGTTTCACATGTTTTGATTTTATGAAGATGATTAGGGTTTATGGATTCAAATTTAATTTAGGGTTTGTGATGTTAAAATAATGATCTAGTAAGCTTGAATTGTTGTTTGGAAGCAAAACCCTACGTTAAATTGTGTAGGGACCATTTCGGCAACTTGAAAAGTTGAAGGACCAAATATGTATTTTTAGAATTTGGAGTGTATTTGTGTTATTAATGATGTTAGAGATAAGAAAATGAAGTTAGAATGCTAAATTGATGTTAAATCGAGTTAGTGACCATTTTGACAAATTGTCAAAATTAAGGGACCATTTCCGCAAGGAGGTTTTTGATAAGGATTAAGTCTGAATTTTAGTTGAAATAACAGAATTCAAGTAGTAATGTTGATTTGAGGACTAAATTGCAAAGTTACGAAGTTTGAATCCTTATCTTTGCATTTTAGTGACTAATTCAGAAAGAAGGAAAAATTAGGGGGGATCAATGTTGAATAATTATTTGATGAAAAATGGTGAGAAGTTGATGGTGTGAATAAAGTATTAGGACTAAATTGAAAAGTAGAGAAGTAAGGAGAAGTTAGTATAAAGTTTGAAGTTATTTATGGAAGCAGTGTAGAAAACTAGATTTGGCAGTAAGTTTGAAAAATTCACCATAAATTCTACAAAAATGGTTAGAAGGTGAATTTTATACCGATGTAAAGATTTGTTCGTCTAGTTTCGTGTCCAACAAAAGAAAACTGATTTCAAGTTTCGAGTAAAAAGATATGAATTTTTAAGTGGTGAAAGGTCAAAAAACAGTATAGTAGGCTGTTCCGAATTTCAATATTGGAAATTGACTTTGAAAAGTCGCCATAAATCGTACAAGTTGAATTTGGGCTATTAATTTATATGGTTGAAAAGTTTATTGAATCTAGATTCTTTCATAATAAATGGAATCGAATTCCAAGTTGTAGATTATTTTATAGAAATATTTTTTTGGATGTACTGCAAACTGCCAGAGAATGAGAATTGATACACTTTGTATCTAAGGTTTAATAGTAAGCTTGAAAGGGGTTAATGGAAGTTCAAATTGGTCACTAAGGACCATAATGAATTTTTAAACAATACAAGGAAGAAAGGAAAACGTTTGGAGATTTTGTATTCGAATGGACAATATGTCTAAGATATTGTTAGATTGGGATCTAACAAATATTTTACTTACTTGAATTATGAAGTTAAGTTCGAATCAAGGGAGGTTCGAGGTACGATAAAAGAAAGGATCAAAGAGGACTTAGTGAGGCATACTAATACATGGCCCAAGTGAGTGCAATGCATACATAACATTATACATGGATGTTTTAGACATCACCGGTAATACTTGCGATGGGTCTACCTGGTTTATATATTGTCATGATAATTATGTCATTGATCATATATTTGACATACTTTAAATATGTCAAAGGTTGAAAATAAATGCATTGACCACTAGTTATTGATGATAATTTACTGTTAATGTTATTTAGATATGAACTACTTCATGTTAATATAAATTGATATACATTGCCATGGATGAAATATTTGATGATATAAAGCCCAAGTATGATATAGAGGTTCAAAGGTATAGTTGGCTAGCCATAGAGTCATAAACAGCTGTATAAATATTCTAAGCACTTCGGTGCAATATTCATAAGTACTCATTGAGGGTATACTCATGCAAGGTTTGGGTATACGGAAACACTTAGGGTGTTAAGCACTACGGTGCAATTTTATTAAAACTCAATGAGGGTATACTCATGCAAGGTTTGGGTATACAGAAGCATTTAGGGTGCTAAGCACTACGGTGCAAATAATATACATACTCAAGAAAGGTTGGGTATGGGGGATGACTCGTGTACATAGAATCTCTTAATTCGATACCTTGGGCTAAATAAATTGAAAAGAATAAAAAATAAACAGGAACATAAGCTAGAAAGCTTGCAGATAAAAATGGAAAGAGGTATTGGTAAGCATTGAAAGCTTACGGATGGAAATGGCAACGGTATTGGTAAGATCTAATCTTATCACTTTGATATACATATTTATGTTAACGAGCATGTAATGGTAAGGTGATCATATGCATTGTCAATCATTGATATTGATATTATGACAATTGCACTTGAATTCGAATTATTGCCTCACTAAGTAAATACTTAGCTTGTAACTGTTTTACACGTAGGAAAGAAGAAATGGTTAGAGTAAGGAGCATAAACGGACATCATCAATCAATAACAGGTACATCAGTATTAGTAAGATATCTTTTGATACTGTTTGATATTTACTAGTTGGCATGTATACTATAAAGGTATGTCTGCTCTAATAGAATTTGTATTTTATTTGGTATCTGAATAAATTTTAAAACAGACAGTTTTTAGGCAGTTTTATTAATTATATCAAGACAAATTAAATTGATAAGTTGTTGCTTAAAAATAAACTCTATTTGAAGATGACAATATTATTTTTAAACTTTACGCAAATAACTAGATTTGTAAATAAAAAAAACTAAATACATTGCAATATTTTTAAAGAAACAAAATTTTACTGAATTACAAATGTATAGGGTTTTATGAATGTTTTGTGACATCTCTGCCTCATATTCAATGATAGGTACATCAGTATCAGTAAGATATCTTTTGATACTGTTTGATATTTACTAGTTGGCATGTATACTATAAGGGTATGCCTGCTCTAATAGAATTTGTATTTTATTGGGTATATGAATAAATTTTAAATCAGGCAGTTTTTAGGCAGTTTTATTAATTATATCAAGACAAATTAAATTGATAAGTTGTTGCCTAAAAATAAACTCTATTTGAAGATGACAATATTATTTTTAAACTTTACGCAAATAACTAGATTTGTAAATAAATAAAAAAACTAAATACATTGCAATATTTTTAAAGAAACAAAATTTTACTGAATTACAAATGTATAGGGTTTTATGAATGTTTTGTGACATCTCTGCCTTATATTCAATGATAGATACGAGAAATGGGTGTTACACAATCAGTCTTATTCGATGTTAGTTTAATCTATGGTCCGATGTACAGTCACCATTATTAATTAAACGGATAATTAATTCAAACCCACCAAATCGTTAAAGGCCATTCAATTTAAGCTTATATTCGATTAGGAACAATTAATTAAATCCAATTTAAATTTTAGTAATTTCCATCGATTAAAAGCAACGTATAATTTGATTTTGGTTTCCAGGCGTGATGAGGGTGCTAATCCTTCCCCACACGTAACCAACTCACAAACCCGTTTTCAAGAGAATTTCTGGTTTTAATGGTTCCCGACCTACCAAAGTGTCTGATGGTGACACCGGTCTTTATCTTCTTTAACAAAAAAACAAACAAAAATATTTTTCATTCTAGCGATCTCGAATTTTAAATTTTCGAAAGACAAGGAGGACGCTACAGTTGGCGACTCCGCTCGGGACAATTTTTTGAGATTAAGCCAAAAACATATGTTGCATTTATCGATGGAAATTTTGAAATTTAAATTTCTTTAATTAATTTGTTCTTTCTTGAAGATACGTTTTAATTCAACGGGCTTTGATAATTAGTGGTTTTGCATTAATGGTTCATTTAATTTTTAAGGAATCACTGACATGTGTTGCATCATGATCATCAAGCTCTATACCCGAGCTTTGCCCCTTAAGTGGAAGTGAAATGCCACATAGCCACGTGAGAAGCCCTCCATGGGTCGGTAATTCACTTCTGGAATCCACGCCTTTTGACATGTGAGCAGCCTTCCATGTCACTAGGTCGTGCTTTCCCTCGAACCGAATCTGATTCGCAAGCCTGTCATGGGCCAGAATCGAGGTTCTTGTTATTTTAGTATGTAACACCCTCTTCCCAGTCCAGTAGAAATCCAGGTTGGAAAGTGTTACAGAAGCAAAAATGGTGATCGGTACGATACTTTATTCAAAAATTGATACAGGATTACAGAAGGGCAGAGAGAACAATAAGGTAATATGTCATGAATTGAGCCAAATTAAAACTTTTATAAACTTAGAGGATCTGAATAATAGATTCTAGGGACTTGCTAAGGGCGATTAACAAATTTTTGGACATGGGTACCAGATACACTATGGCGAAATTAAGTCTCAAAATTTCCAGTGACAAAAGCCCTTACCGATACACTTCAAGCCTTATTGGTACGCTCAACAATGACTGTTAAAACGGTTAGGTCCAATAGCCCCATAAAGATACGGGTTCAATTCGTATTGATATGCAATGTTGTTTTAATTAATTTCATTTTACAGGTTCAAATAGGTGTATCAATACGCACCAATCCGTATCGATACCAAGCTACACCAAATTTTCCAAATTCAAAATGCCGTACCGGTGTGGCTCGAGCCGTATCGGTATGCCCCCTTAATTTGATTCCAAATATGCAAACTCGTACCGATATGCCATCACCCGTACCGGTACGGCAGGGCTTGTAATGCCAGTCTCTAACTAGTTTATTAGCAATTTACCCAACCGAACTATGTCCAAATTCAATGAAACTTTACCAGCAAGTTTATTTAACCTAAATCTATTAGCATACCAAAGTTTAGGGTCAATCGAATCTGTTTACTAGGTTTTCCTTGGTTTAGGCCAAATATATGTTTTAGTCCATTTTTAACCAATTTCAAAAGTCCCATTTTAGCTTCTTAAACTTACTAAAAGCATACACTTAATACATGAATCCATAGGGTCAAAAGTGACTTATACAACCATTAAACAACCCTTCTAGGAGTTTGTAGGATTAACATACTTTACTTTAGCAGCTTCGTGACTTGCCAAAAACCTTTAATACCTCGATCTCCCACTCAAAACCTTGCTAACTTGAAATGCATGGAAATGAATGCATTAGGCATACTTTGCCTAGTGAGGTAGTCATAAACAATGGATACATCGAGGAATGCAATCTAACATGCTTCAATATTTTCAATGACAATAATGACATGATCATGTACTTCAATGGCAACTTCAACACAATATCAATGATCAATACAACCACAATAATAATCAATACAATAACAATAATCAATGGAATTTTATATTACATGTCAACTAGTTTCCTTGGATCGATGTAAGGTATATGGATACACGAATTCCTACGCTGCACCAAAATCAATAGTGGTCTAGTCCCTCCGCCGCACCACAATAAAGGTCGTAACCTAAGGACCTTAGTCCACCCGTACCAATGAGCTCATGAATTCTATGGCATGCAAATTGTATCCAATCCTACTAGAATCCAAGTTCAATAAAAATAGTCCGGTAACAATAATTTCAGTGGCAATGATTCGGTACCATAGGCTGATAACATTATTTTCATAAAAATGGATCAATAGAAATAGTTCAATACAATATTTAGTGGTAATATTCCAATTGCAATATTTCATTAACAATATTCAATTCTCAATAATCAATAATTATGTATGTCAATGCTTCATTGATTCCGGTGACAATAACAATGATGCTACGGACAATGAATCGATGAAGTACTTACCAATACTTACCAATATAGCTATCAACAATGTTTTTAAGCAATATCCTTAATACACAAGGTTAGAAATGCAACAATCAATATTCAAAGGTTCAGGAAAGGCACCTAGCCTACTCCTGAGACTCCGACTACACTCACCTTAGTTTCTGAAGCTCTCAAGGCTTTCGGATAATGATTCTATTGTCCCTAGCTTTAGATGGAGATACTAGCCCTTCTTTCTCCAACACTTGAGCTAGTTAAAACAAAGGGAGATTTAGAATCAATACTTATGGATTCAAGATCAATATTTAAGCTTACTAGAGCTTTTAGCCAATAAGACTTCTATGGATTCATTCTTAAAAAGTATGGGTTCAACTATGGTCTTCATGACTTAAATCCTAAAATTAAGCTCCAACTATCCATGGATTCTCAAAATTGTTTGAGGGCTTTGACTTACCAAATCAAGGGCTATCTGATGGTGTAAAGAAATCAAGAAAAGCTTACACAAACAAGAGTGGTTCTTCCTTAAGCTTAAGGTAGAGGATGACAATGGAGATGCTAGCTTATTTGTTGAAAAGATGGTGATGGAGGCAAGGTAGGAACTCGGTGCACTTTGGATAAAAGGAACCTCTTTTAAGTGTTTTAAAACACTTTATCCCTTAAAGTGGGAACCAATGAAGCTTTCCTTCGCTAGAGGGTAAGCTTAATTTAATATTATTTCCTCATTTTAATACTTTAAATCCAACAATTATTATTACCATCAATTCCAACATCTTTCATCCCCATATTTCCTAACAATATGGTCATCTTCAAGTGAAGGATGGAAAGCTAGGATGTGACTCATCCCAAAATAGGATAATTATAAAGGTTGTCCCTCAACTATCCAAGGTTCACACTTTTGCCCCCAAATTTCCAATTTTTACAATTTAGTCACTAAATTGTTTCTAAAGGATTAAATTAGGTCCAAAGTCTTTAAATTGGCTCAATTAGAGTCCAATACGGTATAATTGGCTACACAATTTAAAGTTAAAGCAAAATTGACCTTCCGATATAAATTTTCTGATCACCGAAACCTAATTCTGACAAGACCAATTTTTGGGGTGTTACATAGTCGATAATAAGATAGGTTTGCGTACCCCTCTCTAGAACCTAAACCGCTTGTTTGAGAATCTAGGAAGCCCACCCCTTTAGAGCCATGCGGACAAACATAGTGAACTAGAATTCATGATGTTAGACCGTTTTGGTGTGTATTTATTCAGTTCTTATTCATTATTGATTTATTTGTTACTAATATACTCTTCTTGCCTTGTTTGGTTGTTTATTTTTGTGCATACCTATGAAATTTTCATACGAAGTGTTGATTTGAGAGTAGTTCAAAATTGAAGGCTTTCGTAATGGAAGAAAAAGTCCATAAAAACGAGTTAAAGAATTTTGAAGTCCGAGTGGGGAAAATGCTAATCTAGATGTATTTTATATGGAAGTCATTCTCTTTTTCTTGTTGTAATGAGACTCAATCTTCATTGGGAAAAGTTGTTCAACGAGAATATTTGTCGATCAATACTTTTTTGCATTCATTTGTGCATTATTAATTGTTTCCCTTTACTCATTTTATGGTGATTGTATCGGCAATCAACTTTAATTTCATTCATTTGCATCATAGTGGCATGACATCTTCATTATATAATTAATCATTTTTGCATCAATACCTTTGCATTTAAATGCATTCATTTTGAAAACATCAAGACTAATTTTTGGGATATCCCGTAACAGTGATTCTAGATCAAAGAAAAATTTAGTCGATTCAACATCCTTACGGAACCCGACAAAAAACCAAAATGGTGAACGAAGACTGATTAGACCGAATTGAGCAAACCCAAAGGGACATGCAAGCGGAACTAGCCAAAAAGATGGAAGAACGGTTAGCTAGGGCCCAACAAGATATGGTGTCATAGTTCAAGAGATCTCAACAAGATACATTAGGCCAAATAGCCCAAATGATTGGATTTAAGCTTCTCGAACCCAGAGAGGCATCTGATGTGAATCCTACAGCAAATCCCAATCCCATTTATGGGAATGAATGTCCCGCATATCATCCAGGGTTTAATCCTACTCATGTTAAGGTTCAATTGATCCCTCAAGTAGTACTTTCTCGAGGGAAATCACCGCTTCATCAGGTTGGCGCCTCATTCCCTATGAATCTACCCTCCGTATCAAAAGTCAAGCCCAGCGGTAATCAAGCCAAAAAAATTATCTCAGAGATGGATTAGTTGATCAAAATAGAGAAAACTAGAGTTGAAACCTTTAAATAGATCGAGGACCGATGCAAGCGGTTCAAGGAAAAGATGGAAGCCATCGAGGTACCTTACACCTTTGTTGGATTTGATTCCCATAAACTCAGCCTCGTCCCGGATCTGGTATTACCTCTAAAGTTCAAGGTCCCAGAATTTGAGAAGTATGATGGAACGAGTTGTTCTCGTGCACATCTCACCATGCTCTACCGAAGTATGACATGATGCGAGAGAGATGATAAGCTGTTGATCCACTGTTTCCAAGACAGTCTCTCAGGATCTGCCATAAGATGGTATAATCAGTTGAACCGGCATAAGATAAAGTCATGAAAGGACTTGGCCAAAGCTTTCCTAGAGTAGTACCGACATGTCAGTGACATGGTGCCAAACCGTTGGACCTTGCAACACATGAAATAAAAGTCAAATAAAGGCTTTAGACAGTATGCCCAACGTTAGAGAGACATGGTGGCACAATATCAACCCCCGCTCAGCGAAAAAGAAATGGTGGTCATGTTTATCCAAACATTGGAGTGTCCAGTCTTGGATTGCTTGATAGGCAACGTGACTACCAATTTTTCCGACCTTGTACTATCTAGTGAACTCATCAAAAATTCCGTCAAGAGTGGTATAATCGAAAGTGGAGGTAGTTCATCCTACAAGAAGACCTCATATGCAAAGAAAGACCATGAAGTAAACTCTTCGGGTGTTTACAATGTCGGTTATCCAAAGCCTATGATAGTTGTACAACCCAAGGCCGCGCCAAACGCCCAGGGTTCTTTGAGCCAAGACTCCGGTCAAAGAAGAAACCCCGAGAAGATGGAGTTTACCCCGTTACTAATCTCATATGGTGAATTGTACAAGCAAATGTTCGATGTCTAGCACCTTTTTACCAAGCACCAGTACAACCTTCATTCCCAAAGTGGTATGATCCTAGAGCAAAATGTGTATACCACAGTGATCAATTGGGACACTCGATTGAAACTTGTATCAGTTTCAAGAAGGCTGTGGAAAAGCTTATCAAGCTCAGGGTCATAGGTTTTGACAAACCCAGTGGGCCAGCTATGACCACTAACCCCTGCCAAATCACACTGGCGGAGTGAATGCAGTCTTGGAGGAGAGCAACCGAACACTCAAGTCTAAGATATCAGAAGTCAAATCACCCCTCAGTTGGGCTTGGAAGAAGCTATTTGAAACGGGCCTAATCTGTCAGGGAATAATGATACCCGAGAGGTACATTGGTCTATACTGTGAGTTCCATATTGAAGAGGGGCATGCCATTCAAGACTACTGTAAGTTTAAGGATATTGTTCAAGTCCTAACAGACAATAAAAAAGTTGAAATCTTTAAGGAATGAACTCTCTCTTGCTCCTTAGTCTAGATGCCAAGCTACAATTCCAGTAGGTTCCCTTTTTGCTTTTAGCTTCTTTTAAGGTAATTCATGTAAATCAAATCGACCTGCCTAAGCTCGAAGGCGGTGTTGATCTTTTGTAAGGGCCTAAGACCATATGCTTTAACTTTTAATGCAAAGTTGCATTTTGTTTTCCAACTCACTCTTCATTTTTTGTATATATTTGTCTATCGATTCCCCGTATATCAATTGTTCAAGGGACATTGACTTTGACTCAAAGGTTGAGTCCGAGTAGCCTGTGTCTAACTGAAATCCCAAGCTGCATAGATTATGAACGTGTGACTCTCATTTCACATTAAGGAATCAACCTTCATGTTTGAAGCCTAGTAATAGGATACTCGGATTCAAACATAAATCGGTGCAGCTTAATGTTTGAAGCCTAGTAATAGGCATTTTCAAAATAAGAAGAAATAATTGAACTTTCGAAGCTTGGTAATAGGCATTTTTAAAAAACATTTCAATGACTAAATCCTGGTAATAGGCATTTTTTCAAAAATTAATAAAAAAGCACTCTAATGTGCGAGACCTAGTAATAGGCATTTTTGGATAAGAGTGTGGAATTTTTGGGGCACTACACTAAAGCCCATTCTAATCAAAGCTCTTCATCTCATGAGTGATGGTAATATTTTCAAAATCATGACAATGCCAAGTAGCTCGGGAATTTGTTGTTTGCTCCATCATATATTCCAAGCCAAAGAAAAATGATGAATTGAATTCCCCAAACATAAATGAGATAGAAATGAACCTGCCAAGGTAAGTTGGTCAAGCACCGAAGTAATTTAAAATACTTTTTACATTTACGAACATCAATTTAGCTTTCGAGGTCTCCTAGACACAGGGTTTGCTTGGGGCAATCCTCGGTAAACCATTTTAGTGTTGCTCGTGCACTTGACATTCAAGGTATTCAATCTAGCTTGATATATTCACAATTTGAAAAGAAAAACCCCAATTTTCTTAATATGCCTCTCACATTGAAATCAAAACTTGTAGTCTAAGATCTGTAGTGAAATAAAGATTTCTCTACATTACTTACAAAGAAGCTCAAAAGTGTAGGGTCCAACACTAAATGTGCCCTCAGATCGCTGCTTCGACTAAAGAAAGCACTTACAAGTTGACCTTCACCTAGAAAGGTAACATTTTAGAAGAAGATGGTCAAACCCACAAGAGGTTGGGGTATCACTATATACAAGAAGACAAAAGTCGTCTATCCAATCCACAAGATAGAACTTCAGCAAAAACGAGCCAAGCTGTCAGTGTGGACAGAAAGTCATGGGGCATTCCTTTTGAAGTCAACATCATGGCCAGTTGTATTGCATACCATTCATTTCAGCTTCATGCCATTTAACTCATCATCCATTCGCATTAAATGCATACATTACACATCAAGTTAGATGCATTCATGCTAAGTGCATTTGCTTCACTCATATATAAAAAACAGGTTCAGGATTAGAAGCTTCAATCATAGAGGATAATAACAAATTGGCAAACCCTCAGCCACGAAGGGGAGCCAAACCAAAAAAAGTTGAAACCTCAAGATGGAGGATAACAATACCTAATGCCAAATGGCGAACCCTCAAAGTAAAAGAAGCCAAGCCAAAACTCAAACGCTAAGTGAACAATTACTAACTATTGTTTACTTTTATTTTTTAGATCTTGCCTCATCGTTAGTGGTGTAGCGAATCAGACTTCTCTTTAAATCTCGACTATCCATCAGTGGTGCAGCGGATCAGTTCCTTCTTCAGATCATGCCTCTTTGTCAGAGTTGTAGCTTGATCATATCTTCATCTTCAGATCTTAACTCATCGTCAGTGGTGTAGCGGATCATGCCTTTTCGTTAGAGTCGTAGCTTGATCAAATCTTTAAATCTAGACCCATCGTCAGTGATGTAGCGGATAAAAATCTTCCTTCCGAGCATGCCTCTTCGTCAGAGTGGTAGCTTAATCACCACTAACTCAGATCATGCCTCTTCATCAGTGTCATAGCTTGATCGCAACCAATAACTCAGATCATGCCTCTTCGTTAGAGTCGTAGCTTGATCGCAACCAATAACTCAGATCATGCCTCTTCGTTAGAGTCGTAGCTTGATCGCAACCAATAACACAGATCATGCCTCTTCGTCAGAGTCGTAGCTTGATCACAACCAATCACTTAGATCATGCCTCTTCATTAGAGTCGTAGCTTGATCGCCTCAAACCTCCTAGATCATGCCTCTTCCACAGAGTTGTAGCTTGATCACAATATAATCACCGAATTATACCTCTTCGTCAGAGTCGTAGCTTGAACCAATCTAATCCAATCTCCCAATATTGTCTCATCATCGCTGGCGTAGAGATCACCCAAATTCAAACATCCTTTTACTCAAACATTTTAATTTTATAGTTTTAAATAAAATAAGTGGATACTTAGCATGAAACAATTTAATTTTACTCATGCAGGTTCTATTATTCCAAAAAAGAGATGAAGTAGATGAGTCGACCAGATCTTGACTCTCTGTCGGTGGTGTAGCGGATCAATAGATGAGTTCTATTTCTCTAAAAGTTGGAAGATAGACCAGCTAGATGCAGAAGGAAGAGTTGTGCCAGAAGGGGGCTCCAGTTCGACCGAACGAAAATGGTTATCTTTTAGTCTTTGCTCTATTACTGTATCACAACAATAAGCAAAGAGGGGCAGCTGTAATAACCATTTTTTTGGCCTTTTTTCTTTCGAATAAACCATTTATTAAAATAAATCCAATTAAAACCAAAAGTCCAAAAAATCCATATTTTAAAATATCTGTATTATAAGTCCAAATACTCTTTACAAATTATGTCCAAGCCCAACAGCCTAACCCAATTACCCTTTTACCCAAATTACAGCATACCTGGTTACCCAACTACCCATACTCGGTTACCCATTTCCAAAACCCAGTTGACCTGGATATTTTAAACCTAACCCTAATCTGGAAATCACCCAAGCCCTTAGTTGCCGCCGACCCTTCCTCTTCTAACCTTCTAGAAACTTCTAGGTTGCACCCCTTGACCTTCTAACACCCAGCCATTTCACCACGTCGACTCCACATTGGACGCCACATCACGGTCACGTCCGCGCCATGCTAGAAGCCGTTCCATTCGTGCTTGATCCTTTGTTGCCTTCTCTACATCCGGCCAAAATGGTCCCCCCGTACAATCACCTACAACACCAGCAAAAAACAATATCATATTTTCAGATGATGGCAGAAGCAATTTTTTATTTTTAAATCCTTGTAATTTTGACTATAAAGCTCGAGTCAAAAACAATGTAAACCTGGGAGAGGGGTTTATAAAAATGAGCAATACTACCGAAAAAGTTCAAAAAGGTATTTTTCCTTTTCTTATTTCAAATCTACAACAAAATCAAAAGAAGGTTTTAGGGTTTCTTACTGGTCGGAATAGCTGCAAACACTGTCTCCTTGTTTTCGTTTTGCCTTCCCCATTTGGGGATTCAAATGCTTTGAATCGATTTCAAAAAAAGGATTTAGTTTTTTTTTTTAATCTGAAAGGGGGAGTTTATTTTTAAAATCTGGGTTCATTTTTTGGTTTTTATAAAAGAAATGTGAGGTTTTGGAGTGTTCAGAGGCCGCCAGCCATCGGCTAGCTGTGGCCGAGGCAGTGGCGCATGGTGGTTATCCCACCGGTTTTTGGAAAAAATAAAAGGCTAGGCTTTTCTTTTTTAAAGCTCTCTCGTTTTTTAGCAACACAGTTTAAAATGGTTTTTTGTTTTGTTTTGATTTTTTTAAGCCATTGAAACGTTGCGTTTTAGGCAGCCTTAGACCCACGCGGTGACATGACCCGGACAGAAGGATTCACGCACTTTGGTCAATGGGTAAATTTCCACTCCGGTCTTTCCCTTTCTTCCCGCTTCCATTTTCAACTATGGGTTACTCCCTTTTTAGTCCTTCCCCTTTTATTTTGTTTTGTTTTAATTTTAGCCCTTTGCTTCTTTTTTCTCTGATTCAGTCCTAAATTTATACATGTTATGCTTATTTATTATTATGTTACACAAATATATATTATATTATTTCACATATTAAATACTATACGTATTATATATGTGTATCCATATATTATATGCTTTATGTGACAATTATATATGTTATTTTCTATATATATATATTATATTTATTATTATATATCATATATAATGTTATGTATTGATGTACATATAGTATAATTTTATATTAATTGTTATATTATATTATTATTTATATATTTGACTATTTAATTTATGTTCGAATTGGTCTTACGGTAACCCGCAACGGGGATGATCCGTATTATTTATGGCCCATTTAGTGTAGCTTTTAATTTCCACCTTTAATTTTTCCCATTTATTTTCGAAATTTAAATTTCCGCATTTACTTTCCCGCCTTTAAATTACCGTATTTAATTTCCGCATTTATTTTACACTTATTTTGCTTGATCCGGTCCTTTTTTCAAATCTTTCAATTTCTGCATTTATTTATTGTGTTCGATCTTTTATTCCCCGTATTTATTTTTCTTGTTCGTTTTTTTGTTTGCTCGTTTCTTGTGACATGCATTATCTTGACATTTATTTCACCCTTAATTTATTTGATCCCTCAATGTTAATTTATTAATCTAAACTACAAAAAATGAGATATTTATTAACTCGATTATTTTGGTCTTAATTTTGGCAAGGTGAATATAGACCAAATATTCGAATTAATTCTTATCGTCTGAAGGTAAATATTAAAATCGGTAAAATTTTGATAACTCATAACATCATTTTTAACTATTTGCACCACGCATAAAGGTGAAGTACTCGAATCTAACCGTAAATTAGCACATCAGTCGGTCTTATTCAATGTCGGTTTAATCTACGACCCGATGTACCGTCACCCTTATTAATTAAATGGATAATTAATTCAAACCCACCAAACCGTTAAAGCCCATTCAATTAAAGCTTATATTCAATTAGGAACAGTTAATTAAATCCAATTTAAATTTCAGTAATTTCCATTAATTAAAAGCAATGTATAATTTGATACCGATTTTTGGGCGTGATGGGGTGCTAATCCTTCCCCACACGTAACCAACTTCCGAACCTGTTTTCAAGAGAATCTCTGGTTTTAATGGTGCCCAGCTTACCAAAGCGGCCGGTGGCAACTCTAGTCTTAATCTTCTTCAACAAAAAATAAACAAAAATATTTTTCATTCTAGCGATCCCGAATTTTAAATTTTCGAAAGACAGAGAGGTCGCTACACCATGAAATGCCCCTATTTGGTCAGGCTGTCCAGCACTACAAAGATCACATCCTTGTTTCTAGACACCGACAGTCCCTCTATAAAATACATACTGATTGAGGACCAAGCAGAGTCTGGTATGGGTAAAGGTTGCAAAAGACACCTAGGATTTACCAAATTAGACTTTTTTCTCTAACATACTAAACACTCTCGGACCATTCTTTTAACTTCCTTTCGCAGGCCTTTCTAGTAAAAAATGGAAACTATTCTCTTGGTAGTTGTATGAGCTCCAGAATGACCCCCAGTTAGACTTGAATGAAAGAAGTCCAACAATTCACCCCTCAACTCATAATTGTTGCCTACACCCAATCTCCCTTTTCTCTTTAGCTGTCTCCCATCCCATGTACATTTGGAATGCTTTCCAATGTTTTTAATAATTTCCTGTAGTTTATCATCCATCTTCCAAGTCTCAGCCACTCTTTTGTAAATATCAGTAGAAGCACTATTAACGCTCATAGTTTGAATCTGAGCTGTAGTAGGCCTTCTAGAAAAGAGATCAACCACTATGTTGTCAATGCCCTCTTATAACAAACTTCAAAATCATAGCCCATCATTTTAATCACCCACTTTTGTTAGGATGGTGTCATTGCCTGATTCCCAGCCAAGAATTTCAGACTTTGATGGTCTGTCCTAATTTTAAAATGTCTGCCAATCAAATAGTTTAATAACCACTTGTTCACTGCTAGTAAAACAACAAGCATTTCCATCTCATAGACTTACAAAGCTTGGTGCCTCACCCTAGGCCTTTGTAGAAGAAAGCTAAGGATTTCCCACATTGAATTAGTACAACTCATATTCCTAGATCTGAAGCATCTGTTTCAACAATAAAAACTTTGTTAAAATTGGGCAAAGCTCTATTCCTTCAACTTCACAAAAGCGTTTTCTTCCTCCTCTGACCACTTCCAAGCACCCTTCTTTGACAAATTTGTCAAGGCTCTAGCAATCCAACCATAATCCTTTATGAAACTTCTATAGTACCCATACGATCCTAAAAAGCCCCTTAATTTCTTAATTAAAATTGGAGAAGGCCATTCCAGAATACAACTCACTATGGACTAGTCCATGGCTATAACTCCATTGGAAATCACATATCCCAGGTAATCAACTTCAATAGCACCAAAATAACATTTACTTTGTTTAGCAAACAACTGATGTTCTCTCAAGATTTTTAGAACCACTTCCAACTGTTTCAAATGAGATTCCCAATTTACAGAATAAACTAAAATGTCATAAAAAACACCAATATTGATTTTTTGAGCAGTCCCTTAAAAAGTTGCTAGGGAATTAGTGAGTCCAAAGGGCATCACTAGGAAGTCATAGTGGCCTTTATGACTTCTAAATATTTTCTTCTGGATATCTGGCCCCTACATTTTTCTTTGATGATATCCAAATCTTAAGTCAAGCTTAGAAAACAACCTAGCACCTCCTAATTCATCCAAAAAAATTCAATAACTGGCATGGGAAATTTATCCTTCATTGTGATTTTATTCAATCTCCTATAATCAACACGCATTCTCCAAGAGTCATCTTTTTTCTTCACCATAACAATGAGAGATGAGAAAGCACTATTATTTTCTCGGATCACACCAGCTTGGAGCATTTCAGCTATGATTTTCTCAATCACATCCTTTTGAGCAGAATAATACCTATAGGGCTTTACTTTTACCACAGTTCTTTCATCCATCAAAACTATCCTTTGATCTTGACCTTTTTTTGTCCTTATCCACTGTCTCAACCTTCTATTTCATTTTTAACTGTTCCTCAAGAACCATCAAAGAAACAAAACAAGGACTATTTGTTCCCCTCAACAATTTTGTACAAGTCTTAGCATCAGCCTATTGTAAAGGTTCTGGCTTGCATTCTATCAATTCTATTGGTTGTCCTTATTGTAGAAATTCCATCTTTAAGACAGCAAAATCCCACTTAATAGTTTCCAATTCCGAGAGCCATTGCACCCCTAACACAACATCACAATTTTTAAGGGATAAGACCAAGAAGTTAGTCACAAAATACTTCCCTTATACCTCCCATTTCACTTGCAGACATTCCCCTAGTGTTCTCATATAATTTCCATCTGCCATAGTTACTTTCAACTGCTTCCTCTTGTTGATCACTAGACCAATTCTCTTCACTAAAGGCAAGCTAATAAAGTTATGTGTGCTTCCAGAATCAAACAAGGCAATGCAATTCAAGCCTTGCACCCTACCTTGTAACTTCATAGTGCCCCATTGTGCAGCTCCCTACATAGCTTACAAAGACAAAACTGGAGCTTCTATCTTATACCCTTCAACCAATCCCATTTCACCATTGTCCTCATAGTCCAGGAAATTCTGATGGTCCCTTTCCTCTTTAATTCCTTCCACCACTATTTGATACAACTGAGACTTTTGACATTTATGTCCAGATGTATATTTGGCAGCACACCAAAAACATATACTCTTCTCTCTTCTTTCCTCAATCTTAGCAGCTAGTAGTATTTTTCCACTTCCCTTAGAACCACTATTTCTTAGAGCCTTAGAAATTACTAGACTAAGCAAATTGGGGGTGGTACTCCTTGATGTCAGTGAAGGACCAAAAGGGTTCACTCCACTAAATGCTCCCCTAAAACCCACATTAGTAGATCGGGAAGGAATAAACAAAATAGATGGGGCTATGGATCTATTAGGGCATGAGTATGACTTTTTGACTAGGAAAAAATATGCATTCAAGACATTTTGCCGTGTGAAATGACTCAGACAGTGAATTAGTCTTCAACAATTGAACATACTAACTAATTTCTAGTCACAAATTAGTCTTAAACAAACGTAAAACATAATCAACTGGCAGGTTTACCTGATTCAGCAGATCAATAAAATCCACATAGTACTTCTCCACTGATTATGTCTGTCTCAACCCCACCAAACCTAAAAATGGGTCCTCGAATCCATCTGGGGCAAATCTCTCTTTCATCCACATCAAATACTGTTCCCAAGTAATCCGATTCAACTCAACATTGTTCTTGGTCACAAATTGATGCCACTGTAATGCTTTCACTTCCAAGTGTAGCATCACCATCCTTACTTTTACATTTTGTGGGACATGCTCAGCTTCAAAATACTGTTCCACCTTGGACAACCATCCCTTGAAATCAAAACCGTCAAATATGGGGTACATCAACTTATATGCAAAATTTCCAGTTTGGGCTTGCTCTTCTCGCAGACCGATTTGATCTCTCTCATCGGTTATCACAATCGTTGGGGCCATATAGTTATGGGTTGTATCACCTGGAACTGCTTCGTCCTCAGAAGAATGTCCTGAACCTAAGCCCAATACCCTCAGAAACATGATACCCTTGGCCACCGAGTCTAGTAACTTTCCAATCGATTCATCCATCATCTTCTTAAGATCAACCATCAGCTGAACTTTGAACTTGGTCCGCTTAGTGTCAATCTTATCATCCAGTTTGTTGATTTCAGTTTGCAACCTCTCCGATTCTAGCTGCCAAGTTGTTGCCTGGTTCGAATAACTTCATGTTTCCACCATAACTCCGATCGTTGGAGCTTTGATACCCTTGTAACGGTAGCAACTAAAGATCCACAAATTCAAGTAACAAAAAAGAGAAAAAGTGCAAAGGGAGACGATGGAATTAGAGCAAAGGGAGACAATAGAATTTTAGAGAGACATGATAGGGTTTAAATTCTCGATAAGGATAACTGCCTCAGCAATAGGGATACAATCCCTACCTTGCCCAAAAGACAACGTTTGTCCCTACTGTCTAAAAGCAGCAATAAAATGCACTGTATCATTAAAGTAATTTACAACCTTATTTAAATATAACTAAACCAACTTAAGAGAAAATTAAACATCTCCAACGGCTATTTTCTCTCTGCCGGATTGAGTCGTTGCAAGAGTGTATTTTTTAAAGTTTATAATTTATAATTTAAAATAAGTGTTTAAAATTTAATTTTTAATATTTGAACATAAAAAAAAATGGACAAAGGCTTTTTTTGTCCATAAAGATTCGTGACCTAGGCTTCTAACCGCAATATTTTCATTTTGTGGTTTCTATTTTTCATGGTCGTTCTCCCTTTTATTTTCTTTTCAACTCTTTATCTTCGGGATTTTTTCTACTTTTTGCCCCATCTTCATTCTCATAATCGTATACACTCATCACTTTTCTAACTATATCCACCATTGTTTTCTCGATTAAGAATCTTCACCTCGAATCTGTGCAAATTAATATTAGAATTTTACTCCTTGGAAGCCTCAAAGGAACCAAGTCCCATAAAATTAATATCCTCAATGGCCCAAGTGTTATGTAGGCCTAGGGTTGGGCTGTAATACCCCAAATTTTGACAAGTGATTAAAATAAATAAAACGAAAGTTTGGTGGCTATAGTGGAAATTTTTAAAAAGTTTGAATACTAAAAAGGTAATTTTATCGGAAATTGTAACACCCTAACTAGAATTCTATATTAAATACTAATTAGAGTATCACATACGGAATAATTTTTTTTTTTGCGTAAAATCACATTTTGGATTTTTATCCCATCAAATTGAATCCGATTTCAGGCAGCAACTTAAAAATTCTTTTCTATAATATATAAGAAATATAACTGCCTAAAACAAAAATCTACCCGATTGATCTATTTACCCTTATCTAGTTAATACCCGATTTTAAAATTTAATATAACTACTCATTATCTGTTATAAACATAAACTAGTTTATATGTTATTACAAACCATGTATAAACTAGTAGATAACCAACTAATTCTAACATATACATTCCATCTAGAAACATCAAAACACATCAAAAGATGTTATTACTGATATCGTGTTTATATTCCGGATAAGTAGGATGCCCGCTCCTTACTCTGATTTTTGCTTTTTACCTACGCGTGAAAACAATCACATGCTAAGATTATACTTAGTGGGGCAATAATAATATCCAGTGCAATATAACATAACCATAACTAGTAAAATGTAACCGTATTCATGCATTTTAAATAACTAGATATGTTCACCATCATGTTAATTATACATCAATATGATATAAACCGGATATAAATTTTCTTACCAATATACATACCATAATTTTAAGAGTGTATAAACTCTTTAACCCGTTTATCAATTATTTATCAATTTCATAGCCCAAATATTAACCTATGAAGACCGTGGGTACTCGAGTCAAAGATGCACCGAAATGCTAATACACATAAGGTCATTCCCACCATCCGCACATTTATAAGGCAGTGCTAACCATACACTAAGTGTCATTTATATACAGTACAGTGCTAACCTGGATAACCGAATATGCAGCGTGCTGCTGGACTCTATGGCATGTCAACTATACCATGTCCCTCGATGACTTATTTGGGGATAATTTCCATATTTATTCCATCCATAGCAATGTATATCAATATAATTGAACATCGGGCAATTCATACCCAAAATAACATTCATAGTATACCACCATATATAACTAGTGATCCATGCATTTATGTTCAACCTTTGAGATATTTAAAATATGTCAAATATATGATCAATGACATAAATATCATGCCAATATATAAACCAGGTAGACTTATCGCAAGTCTTCCCAATGATGTATAAAACATCCATGTATAATGTTATGTATGCATTGCACTCACTTGGTGCCTCACTAGTAAGCCTTACTATAGCTTGTAGCTTTACTCTTGAAACTTTTCCTTATCTTTAAATTTGCTCGTATTATGATCTTGATCACGATCACAATCTATAAAATCATCATTTACTGAATACATACATTTCAAAGCCTATGTTAGTATCATTCTAACATAAGCACATATTAGGAATAAAATGCCTAAAAATCCTTCACTATCCATATCCATCACAAATTCACAAAATAGCCATAAAATGAATTCTTTTAGAATTCACCTCAACATTCCAAATTATTCAAAATGGTCTCTTGCCATTAAACTTCAAATTCAAACACTTAACAACATATTTAAGCATTCCAAGAATACATTCAAGCTTAACACATTAATTTCTAATCACTTTCCATATCATTCTCAACTTTCCCTTAATATGCCATTTGATCCTTAATACTTTAAAAACTTATAAATTGATCCAAACAACATTCTAAGCCTTGTAGAATCATTCTCACATGATTTCTAGCCTTAGGGAAATTTTCCATAATTTTCCCTAATATCCTCCCTTAGGCCGAATATGAAAGGTCACACTAATCAAAATTTCCAATTTGATTCAAGCATGAATTCAACTTCTAAACCTCATTTCCAAGCTTATATAATTATTCACATGTCAAAATCAATCCAAATTCAACTTCCTATCAAAATCCTAACTTTAAACAAATTAGGATTTATCTACTTCCAAGTAGTTTCAATCATCGTACAAGCTTGGATATGATTTTACAACAACAACTTCATCAAAAACTAATCTTAAATCATCATATTTAAACATCCCCTTCATCCATCAAAACCATAAAACTAGGGTTTCATGTAAGGAAATCATGAATAAATGGTACCAAAAGATAGAAAATTTCATGAAGATCAATTTCATATTTCATACAAAATCCAACTAAATAAGCTTGAAAATCCAAATGAAAATTTTTCTTCTTACCTTGGAGGGGTATTTGAACAAGAGAGAAAGATGATGGAAATGTCTTGAAATTTCATTTGTTTCCAATTTGGACATTTTTCATGTATTTTAAAAATCCAAAATAAAATCTCTTTTTATGATAAAATGACCAAATTGCCCTTTTAATCCAATGCTTCATATCTTGCCACATGTCTACCTACTCATCCAAGGGTAAAAATAATCCAAGTAGTTAGTGATTACCAACTTTACCCTTGGAATTTCCCAAATTTACCATCTTGCCATTTTTCATCAATGGCTCATATTTAACATGGAAAACCTACTTTAATCCAATGGTCCATTTTAAATCCTAACATTCGCTTAATAGCCAAAAATACAAACTTCGTATGAAAAATCTGAGTAACACGAAAACATCATTCTTAGGGTTGAACTATTCATTTACGGGACTAAAATGCATAACTTTTGGAAATTACAATTTAGTCCCTAAACTTTTCCAAAGTTTATACTTTGATCACCAAACTTTCAAAATTTTCATTTTGGTCACTAACCCAAAATTTTTGATATTACAATTCTCCCCCTTAAGAAAATTCATCCTCGAATTTTGCTTACTTGGTTCAAAAAGGTACGGCTACTGCTTTTTCATTACTTCTTTTGTTTCCCAAGTAGCTTCTTCTACTTTGTGATTTTTCCATAAGACTTTAACTAGAGGTATCTTTTTGTTCCTTAATTGCTTTTCTCCCTGAGCTAAAATTTTTACAGGTTCATCATCATAGGTCAAATCCAATTGAATCTCAATCTCTTCTGGTGTAATAACATGTGAAGGATCCGATCGATATCTCTGAAGCATGGACACATGAAATACATCATGGACCTTACTCAATTCATGTAGTAAAGCTAGTTGATACGCCACTGGACCAACCGTTTTTAAGATTTCATAAGAACCAATGAATCTTGGACTAAGCTTTCCTTTTCGTCCAAAGCGTAATATCTATTTCCAGGGTGAAACCTTTAAGAATACTTTATCTCCAACTTTGAACTCAATATCCTTTCTCTTAAGATCTAAATACGACTTTTGTCTATCAGCAGTAGCCTTAAGATTATCTTGAATTTTTTTACATTATTCTCTGTTTCTTGAACAAGATCTGGTCCGATGATTTTTTGATCCTCTACCTCAAACCAATTCAACGGTGTTTGACATTTTCTTCCATATAATGCCTCATAAGGTGCCATATTTATACTTGATTGATAACTATTGTTGTAGGCAAACTCAGCTAATGGAAGATATTTTTCGCAAGAACCTACAAAATTAATTATGCATGCTCTAACCATATCTTCGAGTATCTAGATAGTTCTTTCCGATTGTCTATCTGTTTGGGGATGGAAAGTAGTACTGAAGTGTAGCCGAGTTCCCAATGCTTCATGTAGTGCAATCCAAAACCTTGAAGTGAACCTTGGATCTCTCTCAGATATAATAGACATAAGAACTCCATGCAGTCTAACAATTTCCTTAATATATAACTCTTCCAACTTGTTCAAGGAGTAGACTGTTCGAATTGGTATGAAATGTGCCGTCTTAGTCAATCGGTCTACAATCACCCAAATTGAATCTTTCTTACTTGGCGTCAATGGTAGACCTGTTACAAAATCCATAGTGACCTTTTCCCACTTCTATTGTGGAATTGAGATCGGTTGAAGCAATCCCAATGAAACATGATGTTCTGTCGTTATTTGTTGATAGGTTAAGCATCTAGCAACAAACTCAGAGATAGCTCGTTTCATGCCAGGCCACCAAAATCGACTTTTTATGTTTTGATACATTTTGTTGCCTCCTGGATGCATTGTTAAAGGACTGAAATGTTCCTCTGAAAGTATTTCTCTCTTTAAATCCTCATCTTCCGAAATGTATATGCGTCCCCTATAGTATAGGCATCCATTTGATTTTATTTCAAAGTCTTTAGATTCACCATGCTCAACTTGCTCCTTCTTTTCCAAGCATTCTTTATCCTTTGTTTGTAACTCTTTAATCCTTTCTATCAGAGTAGGCTTGATTTGAAGCTTAGCCATTATTGCACCATTTTCCTGTAATTTTAACTGCGCATTCAATGATCTCAAGGCAGAAAATGTCTTCCGGCTAAGTGCATCTGCTACCACATTAGCCTTCCATGGATGATAATCTATGATTACATCATAGTCCTTGATCAATTCTATCCATCTTCTTTGTCTCAAATTAAACTCTTTCGCAGAGACTATGTGTCCAAGGAAAGCTACTTCAGACAACCAGAATTCATACTTTGCATATAACTTCTTTTCTCGGAGGATTTGAAGAACTACTCGAAGATGAGTATCATGATCCACTTTGGTTTTTGAATAAACCAATATATCATCTATGAATACCACCACAAACTGGTCCAAATATGGCTGAATATTCGATTCATCAGATCCATAAAAGCTGTCGGTGCATTTGTAAGTCCAAAAGGCATTACTACAAACTCATAATGCCCATATCTAGTTCTGAAAGCTGTCTTTGGTATATCTGCTTCTGATCTTCAATTGATGATACCCTGATCGAAGATCAATTTTAGAAAACACCGTTGCTCCTTTAAGTTGATCAAAGAGGTCATCAATCCTTGGTAAAAGGATATTTGTTCTTCACCGTCACTTTATTAAGTTGACGGTAATCCATACATAACCTTATTGATCCATCTTTCTTTTTCACAAATCAAACTGGAGCTCCCTAAGGTGATATACTTGGTCGAATAAAACCTCGATCTAATAATTCTTGCAATTGAGCCTTCAGCTCTTTGAGTTCTGTAGGAGCCATTCTATAAGGTGCTATTAATATTGGTGTTGTCCCAGGAAGCACATCAATACCAAATTCCACCTCTCGGTTAGGAGGTAATCCTGGTAATTCATCTGAAAAAAATCTAGAAATTCTCGTACCGTGGGTATATTTTCCAGATCTATCTTTGTCTCCAGAGTATTTATCACATGAGCTAAATAAGCTTCATTCTCAAGTGATAATAACTTTCCAGCAGTTATAGCTGCAATCTCCTTACTCAAATAATTATGTCTTTCTCCTTCAAATATTATTTCTAAACCATCTGGTTCTTTTAAGACTACCCTTTTTAATCGGCATTCAACCTTAGCATCATATGTCGACAGCCAATCCATTCCAAGAATGACTTCAAACTCTTGGAGAGGTAATTCCATAAGATTGACTGGAAATTCTCTTCCTTGGATCCTTATAGGACACTTTTTACATATTGGAACTACTTTGGCGCTTTGTCCTAGGGGATTAATAGCAACTACCTCACTCAAAATTAGTTATACTGGTATATTTCTTTCAAGTACTACTTTAGAACTAATATATGAATGGGTAGAGCCTGGATCAATTAATGCAAAAATGGGTTTGCCAAAGAGTTCTAGAATACCTGCTACGTTCTCTGAATCATCTCGGTCGTGAGCAGTCTTGATATTATATACTCGAGTAGCACCCTTATCTTCTCGACCAGGTATAGACATAGATACTCCTGGTTTGCCCCCTTTATTTCCTCTGCTTTTCTAAGGCGCTGTAACTGATCGATCAGAGTGAAGCTCTGGACACTCTCTTTTGAAATGACTGACTTGTCCATAATAATAACATTCTCCACCAGCGAACCAACATTAACTAGAATGCCTCTTTTCACAATGCTCACATTTTGGAAGAGGACGAATTTTAGAGCCTCGAGTACCCGCAGTAACAGTCTAAGCCTACTTTAACTTTCCTCCGGAATATCCCTTTTTAGCAGAAGAAGCTAATGCCTCTGGATGTTGCTGTGGAAATCCTTTACTGCGTTTAAATGACGACGCAACAAAAGAACTTCCAGGTCTTTTTCCTGAATGGATCTGTTTTCTCGTTTTTTCCTCAAGGTCCACTTTCTCCATAGCTTTTGCTTGATTCACCGCCTCTTGAAAAGTGGTGAAGTTGTGGGAAACCAATACCCTTTTATATTGAGAATCCAACCCAGCAATGAATTTGTCGATTCTGGATTTTTTGGTTGGAACAAATTCTTCTACAAATCGGCTCAGTCTATTGAATTCACATTCGTATTCATAGACTGCCCTACCCGATTGCTTCAAATCCAGGAACTACTGCCTCATTTCTTCAATAAACAGGTCCCCAATATGCTTTTTTTTTGAATTCTTTCAGAAAGAATTCCCATGTAATCTATTCTGAGGAACTCGTGCAGTGACTACATTCCACCACACGCTCACTTGGTCCATCAGAAGGGATACTACTCCTTCCAACTTTCCTTGGTCATCACAATAAATCCTACTCAACATGATCTTAATATCATTCAACCAGTAATCAGCAGCCATAGGATTAACATCAGTGTCACCTTTAAATTCTGGTGCTTTCATTTTCCTTAATTCCTTTGAAATTGATACTGATGCTCACCGATTTATAATAACATCCAATGCCTGAAGAAATAAGCCTTGATCTTGCACAGGCATATTTCGTTGTTCCTAAGCTAATGGCTCTACATTCTATTGTCCCTGAGGCATGTTTTGATTCACCTCATTACTTCCACGTTGTTCTTAAACCGATACTTTTTGCATGTATATGTCCCTTATAAGTAAGGAGTAACAATACTAATTACTGGGCATCTAATTATATTCATACAAATATCAGTAATCTTGACATCTTAGTGGCATGTATATAATTTCGACTGTCTCTATACCCAATTTATGTCCAGAACCGGCTAAACCTATAGCTCTGATACCAATAAGTGTAACACCCTAACCAATATTCTATATTAAATACTAATTAGAGTATCACATACTGAATATTTTTTTTTTTGCGTAAAATCACATTTTGGATTTTTATCCCATTAAATTGAATCTGATTTTAGGCAGCAACTTAACAATTCTTTTCTATAATATATAAGAAATATAATTGCCTAAAATAAAAATCTACTCGATTACTCTATTTACCCTTATCTAGTTAATACCTGATTTAAAAATTTAATATAACTACTCATTATCCATTATAAACATAAACTAGTTTATATGTTATTACAAATCATGTATAAACTAGTAGATAACTGACTAATTCTAACATATACATGCCATCTAGAAACATCAAAACACATCAAAAGATGTTATTATTGATACCGTGTTTATATTCCGAATAACTAGGATGCCCGCTCCATACTCCGATTTCTGCTTTTTACCTACACGTGAAAACCATCACACGCTAAGAATATACTTAATGAGGCAATAATAATATCCAATGCAATATAACATAACCATAACTAGTAAAATGTAACTGTATTCATGCATTTTGAATCACTAGATATGTTCACCATCATGTTAATTATACATTAATATGATATAAACCGAATATAAATTTTCTTACCAATATACTTGCCATAATTTTAAAAGTGTATAAAGTCTTTAACCCGTTTATCAATTATTTACCGATTTCATAGCCCAAATATAAACCTATGATGACCCTGGGTACTCGAGTCAAAGATGCACCGAAGTGGTAATACACATAAGGTCATGCCCACCATCCGCACATTTATAAGGTAATGCTAACCATACACTAAGTGTCCTTTATATACACTATAGTGCTAACCCGGATAACCAAATATGCAGTGTGCTACTGGACTCTATGACATGCCAACTATACCTTGTCCCTCAATGACTTATTTGGGCATAATTTCCATATTTATTCTATCCATGGCAATGTATATCAATATAATTGAACATTGGGCAGTTCATACCCGAAATAACATTTATAGTATACCATCATCTATAACTAGTGATCCATGAATTTATGTTCAACCTTTGACATATTTAAAATATGTCAAATATATGATCAATGGCATAAATATCATGCCAATATATAAACCAAGTAGACTTATCGCAAGTCTTCCCAATGATGTATAAAATATCCATGTATAATGTTATGTATGCATTGCACTCACCTGATGCCTCACTAGTAAACCTTACTATAGCTTGTAGCTTTACTCTTGAAACTTTCCCTTATCTTTAAATTTGCTCGTACTATGATCTTGATCACGATCACAATCTATAAAATCATCGTTTACCGAATACATACATTTCAAAGCGTATGTTAGTATCATTCTAACATAAGCACATATTAGGAATAAAATTCCTAAAAATCCTTCATTATCCATATCCATCACAAATTCACAAAATAACCATAAAATGAATTCTTTTAGAATTCACCTCAACTTTCCAAATTATTCAAAATGGTCCCTTGCCATTAAACTTCAAATTCAAACACTTAACAACATATTTAAGCATTCCAAGAATACATTCAAGCTTAACACGTTAATTTCTAATCACTTTCCACATCATTCTCAACTTTCCCTTAATATGTCATTTGGTCCTCAATACTTTAAAAACTTACAAATTGATCCAAACAACATTCTAAGCCTTGTAGAATCATTCTCACATGATTTCTAGCCTTAAGGAAATTTTCCATAATTTTCCGTAATGTCCTCCCTTAGGCCGAAGAAGAAAGGTCACACTAATCAAAATTTTCAATTTGATTCAAGCATGAATTCAACTTGTAAACCTCATTTCCAACCTTCTATAATTATTCCCATGTCAAAATCAATCCAAATTCAACTTCCTATCAAAACCCCAACTTTAAACAAATTAGGATTTATCTACTTCCAAGTAGTTTCAATCATCATACAACTTGGATATGATTCTACAACAACAACTTCATCAAAAACTAATCTTAAATCATCATATTTAAAATCCCCTTCATCCATCAAAATCATAAAACTAGGGTTTCAAGCAAGGAAATCATGAATAAATGGTACCAAAAGATAGAAAATTTCATGGAGATTAATTTCATATTTCATGCTTTCATCCAAAATCCAACTAAATAAGCTTGAAAATACAAATGAAAATTTTTCTTCTTACCTTGGAGGGGTATTCTAAAAAGAGAGAAAGTTGGTGGAAATGTCTTGAAATTTCATTTATTTCCAATTTGGCCATTTGTCATGTATTTTAAAAATCCAAAATAAAAATATCTTTTATGATAAAATGACCAAATTTCCATTTTAATCAAATGCTTCATATCTTGCCACATGTCTACCTACTCATCCAAGGGTAAAAAATAATCCAAGTAGTTAGTAATTACCAACTTTGCCCTTGGAATTTCCCAAATTTACCATCTTGCCATTTTTCATCCAATGGCTCATATTTAACATGGAAAACCTACTTTAATCCAATGGTCCATGTTAAATCCTACCATTTTAAGACATGGAAATGACATTTTAAACTTTGCCTTATCATCCTTTAAAATATCTTAAATTTTCGATTCGATTCGATTATCCGAATATTTTTCTAAACTTTATCACTTAATAGCCAAAAATACAAACTCCGTACGAAAAATCCGAGTAACACAAAAACGTCATTCTTGGGGGTGAACTATTCATTTATGGGACTAAAATACATAACTTTTGGAAATTACAATTTAGTCCCTAAACTTTTTCAAAGTTTATACTTTAACCATCTAACTTTCAAAAATTTCATTTCGGTCACTAACCCAAAATTTTGGATATTACAGGAATAAATTTTATTCCAAAATTAGATAGATCACCTTTGAGATGTGACCGTGAATGGAATTTTAGAATTAATCCGAGATTTTGATTGAAAGGAATTAAATGATTTAGTCTCGGGAAATTTTTGGATAATTGGATCGAATATAAAATTTAAGAAAATAATGTTAGCCAATGAAGTGAAGGATAGAAATGTCATTTCACGTGGTTATATTGGTAGGATTACTATGGACCAATAGATTTAAATAATTTTTCCATGTTAAATCTTAGCCATTTGATCAAATTTGAACAAGATGGAAATTTAGATTTGTGGCAAGGGAAAAGTTGCAAACTACTAATGAAAGATTAACTCTAGGCTGTTGAATGTTAGATGTAGACATGTGGTATGTTATGGAATCATTATATTTAAGAGAAAAATGATTATTTTCATTAAAATAATTAAAAATACCTTATGGTTATTATAAACGCCACACGGATGAAAAGTGAGCAAATATTTTAATCATTTTTTCCAATCACCGCCTCAAGCTTCAATAGCATCCAAGCAAGTTAAAGATCTACAAAAGGCACTTGACAAGAGAAGAAGTCAAGAGTGAAGCTTACTTGGACTACATTTTGATTGGTAAATAGAAGTGTCAAGGTGAGTGTATATTATGCTTTCAAATATGCCTAATAATGGTGAGAAA
Organism: Hibiscus mutabilis; assembly: GCA_019671005.1. Classification (NCBI taxonomy): domain Eukaryota; kingdom Viridiplantae; phylum Streptophyta; class Magnoliopsida; order Malvales; family Malvaceae; genus Hibiscus; species Hibiscus mutabilis. The sequence continues at coordinate 34,810,754 of CM033728.1, forward strand.
ACACTGTGGTAAGTTGTCTACATAGTTTATTACAAATGATAAATGATATCATTTATAGAGCAAAGCTAGTATGAGAATGAATTTTTATTCAATAGGGTATGAACTGCCCTATTATATTTATTGTTAACCTAAAATAAATGTTATATCTTATGATATTAAGTTTATATGTCCAAATGATATTATTAAGAGTTATAGGTTCAAGTGGTATACCATAAGTTTAGCAGCTGCATGTCAGCAATTTGATGCTAAGGAAGCACATTGGTGCTTCATGGTTTCGACATTACGATGCTAAGGGCTTTATGCCGAGATAGTTAATAGACTATCAGACACTTTGTGTCATGCATGAGTTTTTTTTACTAGTAAGGGGCTTATGCTCAATAGATTGTGTACCTTGAACTCTATATTAGATTGGCTATATTGTGGATTATATATAAATTTTCGGATTATAAGCATGAAAACTTTAAAGAAAGAAAAGAAAGAACTGGCTATGGTTTTAAGAGTAGGCAAAAGATGGAAATTCATATTTATTATAATGTCTTTATACTCTATCAATTTTTTTATTTGATAATGCTTATGCCTCACTAAGTTCGTACTTAGTGTATGTTTATTGTGCACACGTAGGTTGCTCAAGGACAAAGTAAGTTGTATTAGTGCATCACTCCTTTTGGGGAAGTTCACAAGTGATCAAAGTAATGTATTGATATCTTTTTAGGGTAATCTTATCTATATTATAGGGATGTATGTTTGAAGTTAAAGATGTGGTCTTATGTAAAATGATATTTTGAATTCCACATCATAGTGTTTGTGGAATATAGAAAATATTTGGCTAGTGTAATATCATATAGTTGAAATGATGCATATTTAGTAAATGATAAGCATGAGATGTATATAATAGTATTCATATTGTCTTATATTTTAATTTCGGTACATGTGATGCAGGCATTGATTAGGGATGAAACTGGGTTGAAGTTTGAGTTGTATCCATGCAGATTTTACATTTTGGAATAGAGCATATCGGGATTCACCTAGCTGAACCGACACTACCTGCGCATTATGCCAAATAATTTCAAAATTAAAATAAAAAAGGTTTAATATCTTTTAAGGCCCTAGATACTTTATAAATACAATGTTTAAATTCCCAATTTGTTAAAACCTAAGTTTTGAATTCCTATAACATTGTTAATAAGACTAATAATATTGTGACATCTCTTATTCATATCAGCGGTACTAGATATGAGTAAGGGGTGTTATATTTATTGGTATCAGAGCTTAGGTTTAGCCGGTTCTGGATTGAATAAAGTGTGATAATGAGTCCAAAATATGTATGCCACTAGGATATCATAATTACTAATAATCATACTTGTATGATTGATGCAATTGCTTACTTACCTCGAATGGCTATGTTTAAGTAACAGATGTCCGAGGCCAAGGGTTCTCGACATACGGATGAGTACTTGGGTCAGCATGGGGCTTAAGAAGGCAGTGATAACGTAAATAATAATCTTCCCCCAGCTCAATCGAGTGCAGAGGCACCTGTACAGTAAGAAATGACAAGACCAAGGACTTTTCTTTATGACGTTAGACGTGATCGTTAATAGGCCTTCCCAGGTCTCGATTGAAAAAGAATTGAAAAGCCTTGGCGCTCCAGATTTTTTTAGAGATACCAATGGAGACCCTATATGTATAGATTTATGGTTGAATGACACAACCACCATGTTAGAGGGACTTCGATGTGATGTCCAAAGAAAGCTGGATGTAGTGATATCTTTGTTAAGAGGTTAGGCTCGTCTTTGGTGGAGCAATGTTACTGTGCATCCCGAGAGTCTATTATTTGGGAGTTCTTTCTCTGAGAGTTCCAAAAAAAGTATATCGGAGTTATGTTCATTTGGGAGATGAGGCAAAGGTTCTTGAACCTTAGATAGGGTGATCGAACTATCTATGAATATGAGTGTGAATTTAATAAATTGAGCTGGTTTGCCACTAAGTTACTCCCTACAGAGAATGATCGTTGTGATAGCTTTATTGATATCTTGAATATCATATATAAAGAGGTTCCCATAGCTTAGAATATATATGATTTCCATGAAGTGGTAAATCGTGCTAAATTAATGGAAAGAGTGCAAGCTAAGAAAGAATCTGAGCATTGGAATCCGATTGTAAAGAGGAGTAATGGGTCATCCTTTGTTGCACCACCTCCTAAGCGTGGCAAGAATTTTAAACAACAAAGTCAGTCAGGAGCTGCTGCATCTTACCGACAGAGATTTGGATAGGGAATTATGAATTATCAGTTAGGTTTACGTGAAATACGACTAGTAGAAAAAGGAAGGAAGGGAAGGTTGAAATGCACTGCCTGAGGCTTAAAATTAAATGACATAGTTTTATAATTTTCAATTATTCAGTTTTTCAGTTATTCAAATTTTAGAAATTTAGACTCGATTTGAATTTGAAATTTCAATGAGTTATTTGAGTTGACTCGAAATAAAAAAATAGTTTTTTCAAATCGAATCTAGTTTGTCCACCCCTATATAGGCCCTCGAAACAATCCGGAATAACCAAGACTTCTAATAGAACCTATAGCACGCCAATGGGTGATAAGGAAGCCCCTCATCTTCCATAATAAAAAGTTGACAAGATTTAGGCCTTTCATTACGTGTGTAACACACTAGACCAGTCCAGATGACTAAACCCAAATTGAAGAGTCACATTCGGGTCCCAAGAGCGACCCAAACATCAAAATCCACATAAATTTTAATCTCTTCAAACCATTTAAAATTATAAAACCAAATCCTTGATAAAAATAAATCATGTTTATACAGAACTCTTGTAGTTGACCAAAAACGTGATTCAGAAAAAAAAAATTATCACAACTAGGTCTTAAACATTTCCAAATGAATTCCAAAAATAGAAATCTTATAGAAGTGGTACGGTAATAAAAGGCTCCACTGAGGTATTTAGAAGTAGTCACAATAGGGTTGTTAAGGACATTTTGGTATATCATGAGTGTTCTAATCATTTTTGCATATAAGGGCATTTTGGTTATTTTGACATTCATGGGCAATTTAGTAATTTAACTTGTAACTCTTTTATCCAATTTGGAAGAAGACCAAATTGAAGATCTCACTGAAACTTGAAACGAAGAATCAATCAATCAATCAATCAAGTTCATACAAGTACAAATCTTTAAACAAATTCAAATAAAATCAACAATCATTCAAGGACAATGATTAATTAAAATATAATTAAGAATCATGGGTCCATTAACAAAGTTTAGGGACTAAATTGTAATTTATACAAAATTGAAGTCATTTTCACAAATTAAGGACAGACATATGAAATTTATATCAAAACATTCATACTTGTCAATTTTTAGCTTATTTGAATGTCTAGAACTCATACAATTGATACACGAATCATTTATGACTAAAATGCAAAAAAAAGTAAAAATGAAATAGGTTATAACTAACTATAGCTACCTTCGGTACCTGTAATCGATGGGCTATACCGGTACGCCCATTTTATTTCAAATTCTAGTAGTTCGTATCAGTACGGAATACATAATATGGTCAATTTTAGCCTAATTGTATCGATATCGTCTGCAACTTTTTGCAACAAACACATTCAATTTCACCTCAGGTCCAACTCAAAGTCATTTTTAAGCACCCTAGACATGTTTATGCAGATTTGAACTTGTCAAACTAAATGCACACATGGCCTATATACAATTTCTATGCTTCAAGCAATGATTCATAGTGTAACACCAAAATATGTTAATTACCTTCATTTTCATACCAACTTAAGGAACATATCACTTTGCACAGGGCACAAGCTTACCACTTAGTATCTTCAAACATCATACATATCACATATCTATCAAACATACACTAGATTTATCTTAATCGTTCATAACCTTGTCTACATCAACTACATAACAAATCATGTCAAATCACATCAAGCACATCATAACACGATTACATATGCTCATAACTAGTTCATATTCTACCAACTGGGAGTTTAACAAAAGTGACTACATTACACAAAATGAAAGGGTGGCTTGCAATCTCCCTGGCACGACCAACTACTACGGAAGCTTTATACCTGAAATACATGAAGATGCAACAAAGTAAGCTTACATAGCTTAGTGAGGCAGTTGATAAATGAAAAATACAAAATGAATGATCTTAGTCATTAATGTACAACAATTCGTGCTTTAAAATGGCATGCCTAACTTATTTCAATATCATGGTTCATATGAATAAACATGTATTTCCTTTAATTTCCCTGGATTATGAATAACATATGGATACTCAGATTACCAACCAACTGTCGGGAATATATGCAAATGGTCAATCCCTCCAAATATCGCCAATGGCCAACACAACATCCCTCCCATTGTCGCCAATAAGGATCGTAATCCTTTGGAACGTCAGTGGTGGAGCCAAGATTACTATATAGTAGGGTCAAAGTAGAGTGTGAGGTACGAGGATTCTCAAACCACTATAATAAGTATTGTTGACCCCATATCCCAACAAATAAGTGGGATCAATTTTATTATATCTTATGCCAAATTCTATATTAACTCCTTGAAAATCCATTTAGCTCTTTGAAATTCCCACACCCCAACAAATCAAGTGGGGTCAATTGAGCCCCCACTTTTATATGTGGCTCTGCCACTGTAGACCGTAATCCACCTTACACATGAGCTCAATAAATTCTATGGCATGTCAATTGTATCCTATGTTATCTTGTATCCTAAGATATTATAGATGTGTTTTCAAAGATGAACATATAGTTCTATAATGTCATTTAACACAACATGAATCATAGTTGAGCTATAAGTTCCATGCCTTGACAATTGATCAAAATCAAAATTGAGCAAAAAGCTCCACAACATCAACTTACTTAACATGACATACACAATATACTTTCAAAGTATAAAAATAAAATTTATGCTTACCACGCTTACCACACATAGTTTCCATCAAGATTGCTTTAAGTGAGCTTTCACATCATGTATCATTTGGACATCATAAAGGAAAAACAAATAAATTCGGGATGGCACCGAGCCAATCTCGAGACTCGAACTACATGCATCGAAACTTCCAAAGCTAAGATTGCTCCTAGATTATAATCTATTGATTGGTAGGTTTAACTTTCCTTTGAGGAATAGATGATTCTTCGATGTTGGATTGATCTACACAAACAAAATTTAACATAGCATTCATCAATTTCATACTCAAGGTACTTGAAATTCTAAGAATACATAACATAGATATTCCTAATTTTCAAGGGTTTAGGCATTGGTTCTCCATTAATCCAAAAATCATGAAAAGAAATCACCCTTAGACTTAGGATTCAATCTAGTTTACACATAGATCCTTAAATAATCAAAACCTTAATCCATGGGAATTTACTTATGAAAAAACTAAATCCAATCTTAATAAAATTAGTACCAATAGATAGCTAAATGAATGGGCTTACCAAAGATGAAATCAATTTGAAGAGCTGATGTTCGTATTGCAAGATATTAGACTTAGAAATTTAAAGCTTCAACAGTATTCAACAATGATGTTTTGAAGAGTTGAAGAAGAAAACAACCATGCTTTCTTTCTTTCTCTTTATTTCGTAGGATTATCCTGTCAATTTTCTTTTCGTTTCATTTTTAACCAAATTTAATTATAAGAAGACACATATGGTGATGACTCATTCCACTATGGTCCAATCACCACCTTGCCATCTAATTTCCCATATCTTGCACTATGGTCACTAAATTTATTTTCTTACAAATAAGTCTTTATTATTCAATACATCATAATTAAACTTAATATTCCAAACTAATATACTCATCGACGAGTTTGTCATGACAAAAAGGCAAACAAGTATTCTAGTGTCGAATGTAGATACTAACTTATTCTTTAAGTTCATTAATATCTACTCAACACTTATGATCATTCTTCTACATAGATTCAAGTTGCACAGTTCATACAAAACCAAAGTTCTAAATTCTAAGTACTTAGGCTATAAGCATTAAACTTCCTAGGATAAAGATTCAAAAGATGGTTTAAATGATGACCTACGTCCTCTATTTACTGCCTTGGGAGTAACAAATTTCCAAGAGTTAGTAAATCGAGTTAAAGTTATAGAGATTTCTTATGAAGCTCAAGAGCATAGTAGAGGAAACAATGTAAAAATAGATAAAAGGCCTACGGATGTTTCTTGTTCACCTTCGTTCCCAAAATCTTTGAATCTCAAGTTTACTCTAAACCCAGTCTTATTTTTGGTACCCAAATTCTTTTGGCTCCATGAGTACTAGCTCCTAAAATCTTTTCCCTTTACGAATCCATGTAGCAATACGTTCATGATTTTTAGTAGCTAGGCGTTTCTTGGGAACCCAAACACTCTTAATTACTTTTGCATTATAGATTCTATTGGGTCATCTATGTTTATAACTATTAAAGTTCCTCTTCACATAGTTGGGCTTTGAATTTTCTCCTTTGTCAAAATTTTTAGCTCCAACTTTGTTCAAAGAAACTTTAAGATCATCTACCTCTTTTTGGTGATCATCATGGACCCTTGAAAGTAGGTTATGCAATTCTAGATTTTTCTTTTCAAATTCTTTTTCTTTTGCTTATATATCCTGACACATTCTTTCAAGTCACATCTTAGTTTTGGATAAAGAGTCATTTTCATTTTGAAATCCAAAATTATTTTCTTGTTTTTCAAAATAGAATCCTTGGACTCCAAAACTGTCCGATCATACACCTCTTGTAATTCATCATATACTTCTCGAAGTTCATCAAATGTAAAATCAAATAAAGTTGATGAATTAGAGGTTACCTTATGATCTTTCTCAAGTGCCATGAGACATAGCTTGACTACCTCTTACTCTTCCTCACCGTATGAGTCTTCATCTTGCCAAGTAACCATATGAGTATTGAGTTTCTTCTTGTTCCCAAAACTATTTTTTAATTGGGGATAATCAAATTTGATGTGCCTCAGCTTTTTACACACATAGAAAATGACTTGATCCTTCTATTTAGGTTCATTCTTGAAGCCCTCTTTTCTTTGAAACCTTATTCCTCTGTTGGACTTCATGAACCTTGTGAATCTCTTGGCTAGCATGGCCATCTCTTCATCTTCCTCATCACTAGAATAACTTTCTTTATTAATGGCTTTGGGAGCAACTCCAACTTTTTTCCTTTCTACTTTCTTCTTCTCTTCATTTTTTCTTCCTTGCCTCATCAACTCATGAGTTAGTAAGGATCTAATAAGCTCAACAGGTTTTAATGTCTTGAGATTCTTCGCTTCAATGATGGCATTTTCTTAGAATCCCATCTTTCGAAAAGAGAATAGATAAGCTTTTTCACAAGTTTGTCCTCCGAAATGATCTCTCTATAACCTTTGAGCCCGCTCACTATGACAAAGAATTGATCGATTATTCTCTTGATATCTTTATTGGGATCCATCTTGAAGTTCTCGCAACTGAGATTTAGAAGACCAATTTAAGTCTCATTCACCTTGTTTGTACCTTCATGCGTAAATTCAAGTTTGTCTCATATCTCTTTAGCATTGGAACAATAAGACACCTTGACATATTCATCCGGGCCAAGTGCACAAAAGATGATATGCATGGCTTTAGCATTGAGTTGCATGTTCTTCTTATCCTCATCATCCCATTCTCTTTTGCTTTAGAGAAAGTAGATATCGCCATCTTTCTTTTCAGGTAAGGATGGACCTTCGATCACTACATCTTATAGGGAGTAGTCATTAGCTTGTAGAAATAGCCTCATCCTATTCTTCCAATAGGCATAGTTGGCTCCATTGAGATATGGAGGCTTGGAGATAGATTGTAACTTCTCCATGAAGTAGTTTCCAAAACTAGATGTCATGGATGACTTGATGATTGATTGAACACTTTTTGGATCTTCTCGATGGGTTGTAAGACCTTCGATTGAGCCTCTCTCTAATACCAATTGTTGAGTGGAAAAATCTATTAATGTTGACCAAGAATGGGTGAATTGGCAATTAGAAATTAGTGGGAGCAAATTGAAAAAGAAAGAAATTTTGCAAAGTGATTTATAGTGGTTCAACTCTCTCAATGGAGTCTACAACCATTACATTAGCTACCACACTAAAGATTTCACAAATTCAAAATTTTGTCTTTCATTTTTTGAGAAGGAGATAACCTTACACAATTCAATTGTGTAATACCCCAAAGTCTAATGAACCATTTTCCCAAAAGTGAATAAAAAGAAGCAAACTTAGAAAATCTTCAAAAGGAAAGAATTTGCAGAAAATTAAGCTCACTCAAACCCCAATACACTTGATCAAAAGAAAATACAAGTAATGGCTCTCAAGTGTATACAAGAAAATATAGAAATACAGCTCTTGTGACTTTGGATATTGCTTGAATGATTTAGAATTGTTGTCTTCTTTTTGAAGAAGCTTTAGAGACTTGATTTTATACCCTCTCATTGATTTCTAACTGTTTGAATAGTTGGGGAATTGAATATAGTCATTGAAAAGTGTTTTCCCCGCAACAAATGTTGTCTGGCAATTGTGGGTATCGATGATGATCATAGTATTCATAGTGTTGGTCATCGAGATCTAAACGCCTATGCCCATGATCATGTTGTTCATATAACCCATGAACCTCATCTAGCTCACCATGATCATAATCCCTCTCGCCATGACAGTTTCTCTCATGTCGGTCTCTCATGATCATAATTAGGTGAAACTTTAAGTTCAATTAGAAAGCTTGATTCATAGCAAGCTTAATACATATCACACAGAGTTAACTAAACCAAATTATGCTTTAGGAGTTTAGGGTTTATGTTTTGAGTTTAGGGTTTTGAGTTTATAGTTTAGGGTTAAACTATTTTTAATTAAAATAGGGTGAAATTGAAATGATATGTAGATAATGAGGGTTAAATTTATAATTTTTTCGAATTAGTACAATTATTTTTATGTGCAAATATGGAGGACTAAATGTGTTATTATACTAAATATTTTAAATACCACGTTAGCCTTTTAACGATCGTTAACGGTTTAGTGACCAATTTGGAGCAAAACTAAAAGTTCAATGGTAACATTGAAGCAATTATAAATTTGATTACTAAATTGAATAATTTATCAAAGTTTAGTAACCATTTATGTATTTTACGGAAAAAGAAAAATATCTGAAAAAATAATATAAAAATATTTTTTTAGATTTTATTCAGAAGAAGGATTATAATGCTTTCGGTAATTAAAATAGTTAATAATATATAGCGGTAACATGATTAGTTGTACGTAGCAGTACATGACTTTATCATATAATCATCCCATTTCTTAAGGAAATCAAAAGTTTCATTGGTTCCCCGCTGCAAGTGGAACACAATTAATACAATATCATCTCGAGTTTTAGTTGCTAAATATATGTCTCGTAAGGTGATAATCTTATGTATTGGGACCCATGTAGAAATTCATTGATTTTCAAATATTAATTAAAATAAGTGGTGTAAATTCATCCGACAGAACCAAAAGATATCATAGGTACTGAGGCCTAACTTATCCAACATTCTCATTAGCTCAAATATTAGGTTGTCCCAGATTTCTTCATCAAAACAACGCTTGTTTCTAATGGCTTCAACTGCAACCCTTCCATCTAAAATGAAAGCTTGGACTTATGCTGAATATGGGAAATCATCTGATGTTCTGAAACTAGACACCGACGTTGTTGTTCCCCAAATAAACGATGATCAAGTTCTTGTCAAAGTTGCAGCAGCTGGGATCAATCCAATTGATTTCAAAAGAATGGCCGGAATGTTCAAACCACGGATTCACCTTTACCCGTAACTCTTCATCATATCCGACACGTATTCGAAATTGGAAAAAATTGAACATACCCCGTACTTGCATATGTTGCTGATCTGAACAATTTGCTTTGTTTTTGTGAAGATTATTCCAGGATATGATGTTGCAGGTGTGGTGGTGAAAGTGGGGAGCCGAGTTAAGAAATTCAAGGAAGGGAATGTAGTGTATGGGGATATTAATGAGAAGGCCTTGGATCACCCAACACAATTTGGAACCATAGCTGAATATACTGTTGCTGCAGAGAAGCTGTTGGCTTTGAAACCCAAAAATCTCAGCTTCATTGAATCTGCAGGGCTGCCTTTGGCCATGGAGACTGCCTATGAAGGCCTTGAACGATGTCACTTTTCTGCAGGAAAATCTATCCTTGCCTTGGGTGGCTCTGGTGGAGTCGGCACCGTGGTTATTCAGGTTAATTTTGAGTCTCCGACTTCATTTCCTCTAAAATATTCAATGCTAGAACAAAAATTGAACATATTCATGCCGGATACCTATGTTTTAAACTCGAATTACTGTTCAATTTTCTCCTGGATTAGCTAGCTAAGCAAGCGTATGGAGCGTCCAAGATAGCAGCCACCTCAAGTACAAGAAAACTAGAATTCCTGAAGAGCTTGGGCGCTGATTTTCCCATTGATTACACTAAGCAAAACTTTGATACGATGCAGTTGGTAATATTCGAATACCATTCTTAAAACACGATATAAATACATAAATGGATCGGAAATTTTATTATATAACGCGAATATTTGGTATATTTGGGATGTAAATAAACAGGGGAATGTGAGAGGGCGGTGAAGGCAGTGAAAGAAGGTGGGCATGTTGTGAGGATATATGGTGCAGTGGTTCCACCGGCAACTTCATTTCTTCTTACTTCAGATGGAACAATTCTAGAGAAATTGGAGCCTTTCTTGGAGAGTGGTAAAGTGAAGCCCATTATTGATCCCAAAGGCATATTTTCTTTTACCCAGACTCCCCAAGCATTTGCTTATCTTGAAACTGGCCGAGTTATTGGAAAAGTGGTCATTGCTATAAACCCATAATTATCAAGATTAGTATATATTATAATAATAATATCCTATGACTGTATTAAGAGGTTGTGCTATTGGATAATAAGTAATGTTACCTTCTTAAATAAATAATTGCTACTTGAATAAATAAATCTTAGTTCCTGTATTACTAAAAATATGTTTAAATTCCGTTCAAAAAAATATATGTTTAGATTTGTTGATGCGCAAAGTAAGAATCAATTACTCGTGGTTGTTTATCTCGGTTGATGTGGGCGGAAACCATAATGGAGAGAAAAATTGTAACATCCCAAACTTGATTTGGAACATTCGGCAGGTCTGTAAGTGTCACGTCGGATCACTTACGCAAACCCAAATTATACTTCAAATCAGGGATGAACGTAGGATTTTTTATTAGAGGGGCTAATATATAAAATTTTAAGGGGCTAAACTTATAAAATTTTAAGGGTGAAAATAAATTTTCAATAAAAAATACATAAAAATTTTCTAAAAGAAATTTAAATCATATATAAATTTTAAATTTTTAGTAAGACGACTGCAGCCCTCTCTGAGTCCATCCTTGCAGCAAATCATTTTATAAATTAAATCGTTCAAAAAGCGTACACAACATTTCTTGATCGATTGCCAAGATACTAAATGAGGGATTCTAGGTTCCAAAACAAGGAGTATGGGTACTAAATAAGTGAGTACATGTACTAAACTAGAGAGTACAATTACTAAACCATTAACTATGGATATTTTATCTTGATTATAGATAGCAATGAGTATTGATACTCAAATATAGGTACCAATACTCGATATTTCCATAAATTGATATCTATACTAACTTGAGAGTATCGATATTATATAAACAATATTGATACCAAAAGAATATATATCAATACTCAACCTTTAAAATGCCTAGTTTAAAGGGGGTATTGGTACTCATTCATCGAGTATCGATACTCATACCCACAAAATCCATAAAAAGCCTGGGAAAAAAAATCTAAACTCATCCCAAACAACCATATTTGATCATTAAAACATCCCACATTAATACATGATCAACTTCAAACATTTAGGCATCATTTTAACGTAACATATTTTCATAATAACACACATATAATCATCACCCTAAACACCAAACATGCCTACTTTCAATAAACAAAGCATAACGCTTTATGAAAATCTTGAACCATTTCAGAGTGGGATAGATAGAAAGAGGTAAGCTTTCTTTCTCCTCCAATTTTCTTCTAATCTCTGTGAATTTAGCTTAGTTCATGAAATATTAAAATGATGCTCATGCCTTAAGCTTTCATTTGATCTCAACAATGAAGATTTTAGTTGGGTTTTGGATAAAGCCTAAAAAGTTCCATGGATTTATAAAATGAGAAAGGTAGGGGTTTGATACAAAACATTAAATTGGAGTTAATGCTAGTTAGGAAGCTCTCTTTCCTTCGTTAATTTCATGTTTACATTCGTTTACATGTACATGTGTATAAATTATGATGATGGAGATGGGCTTATATTGATGTATTGTTCTTTGTGTATGTGTGGTTGCTTTCTAGCACCCAAGGAAGACCTGGGAGTAGGAACTTCCAAAGGCAAGGAGGCTTAACTTAAGCCACTTAGTTTACATGCTTCATGTATTATATTAAAGGTATGAGTTTTCATGTTCCTCGTGGTATGGAATCAATACAAAGTCATGTAGAGTAAATGAGCATTTAATGCTCCTACTTAATGTAAAGTGTGACATGTCTATCGCAAATTTCATTCCCTAACTTTTATAGCTTTAATTGATTCATTCTTTTCTCTTGTTTTATACTCCATTGGTGTTGGTGAGACGTCCAAGCTTGTAAAAGGAGGGAACTCTATGAAGATTGTTGAGAAACTTTTTGTTTTGCTTGGAATATAAATTGTATAAACAATGTTTAAATGCTTGGTTGATGATAAATGCGAAGTATGTGTTATTCTATGTAGTTAAATTCTTCAATGGTGAAATCCTTTTTGTAAGGGCGATCTCCAACATGACTTCTAAAGCCTGGATGGTTGACTTCGTTCTTATTCGTCGTGAGGTAAATTTTGCCGCTGATTCTACTGTTAAAATGGCTCCTAATTTTTTTTGCCTAGAAAATTTAAAAATTTATGGGATAATTGTAAATTGTCTCCTACTCTCAGAATAATTATATTTTATCTCTCAAGCTGAAATTCTGACTTCATCCATGTAAATAATGTCTTCACTAATTTAAGAGCTTAAAAGGATAATAATGGAAAAATCTTATTTGAAAAAAATAATTCGAGACGACTGATTGACACATCTCACCTTCAACATAGTTAAGTAATTATACAAATGCTGAAAAAAACTGGTGGACAATGTCAAGCCTTTTAGATCGTTTGAGCAATTGTGAATACTATCACATGGATAAATAAATTGTATTTGCTTAATTTTTTTTTTTGAAATGATTCACCCAGCTTTGCTCCAACCTGGGATGATTTCCTTATTTATTTCCTAATGTGAAGGAGACTTGTACGATAAAAATTTATTCATTTCTCATAAACACTCGTACATTGTTGTTTAAATAAAAATTTATAATGTGTTGCCATACAATTCAGTTATCTTATTTATACATTGGCGGCCGCGGCACCATTTTTTTCTTTTTCACAACGGCACCAACTTTAGTGTTGGTTGTTGACCGCCGGTATTTTTTCATTATTTTTTATATTTTATTTTTTTAGTTTGGTTTTCTTCTAGTTTTTAATAAGTATTCTTTTATTTTGGATTTATATTTTCGAACATCTTGTTGTGTTTAGTTTATCTTCCTCTGTGGCACGCTTTTCTTCTACCATTGTGGCACGCCTCTGCCTTATGGCACATTTTCATCTACCTTTACGATAGATTTGCATTCGTGGAGAGTTTCTCACGACGCTTAGTTCTAATTTGCGTTTGTCGGCTTTTTTAGTAGTTTGATCCCTTTTTGTGGTTGATTGTCGTTGCATTCAGATCTGTTCAGCAAAATAGCCTGCAAGATTGTTTTTTTCTCCCATCACTCCTACATCACATTTAAGCGACTAGCTGAATCGAGACAAAGAGTATTGATGACGATTACTAGGCTTTCCAAAGGAATGTATCATTTTTCTTTGCGCCTTTGGAGTTTATCTGTAGGAGTTTTTGGTGGACTTAGTCCAAAATCTCCTTTTGTTGAGTTGTATTATCTATATTGTATTTTTTTTGTTTTAATAAAAGTTCTTAGTTTAAAAAAATTATACATTGGAAGAGATTTTACCTAAGCGCCAAAGGAGAGGCGTACAATAGTATGTTAAAAATATCAGCTATCATTTCAACTAAAATTATTGATGTATACTGTTAATGCATATTATAATTATAATAATATTGTAATAACGGACCCACGAGCTTGACGTTTTTTACAAAAAAACATTAGTTTTAATAGAGTTGACACCAATCTTTTGATTTAAGTGAGATTGGTTCACCTGAAAACTCGATTATTTTAATGAAAACCTTTTTTGTTAATTTATTAAAACAACGAGTTTTGGTCTGCGAAACCAGAAAAATGAGTTCGGGAGTCAGTTACGTGTGGGGAAGGATGAGCACCCCCACAACGCCCAAAAATTGGTACCTAGTGGATTACATATTGTCTTAACGATGGAAATTACGAATTCAAATTTAATTTAAAAATTATGATCCATGAATGCATGAATTTTATCGTAAAATGCATTTAAATGAATACTCCTTTATATGGGACTAACGAGAAACTTTCGCCCTTTAAGTTCGAGACATAATTTTTGCGAGACCCCCAAATAGAGGAATACTATTTTAAATATTATAATTTAGGATTAAAAGGATGTTCTTATTGTTGACTGTGCTAACGCTTGGCAAAAGATTATATATTTAGCGTAAAAGTGCCAGAAAATAATGCCAAGGATACGTCTTCTTGTGTGCAAGTATACGCAGTCAACAAGTAATACAACAGTAAGCTGAATATCGAATCCATAGAGATTGACCAAGAACTTAATTGATCAATATTTACTTGTTAGAGGGGAGCAAAAGTGTTTGAATATGATTTGGGTTTTTGATTTAAAAGATAGCGAAAACAAAGTAATAAAAGTGGAAACAATTTGGCAAACGAAAAAGTAATCAAATGAATGATGAGCGTTGGCAGAGGTGCCTAGATTTTACGCTAACTATACCAACTTATAATAATGTTCTGCCTTAGATTTATTGCCGAACATATTTAAAAATAGTATGACCTCTGTTGATGGCAATACCATAAGTTAACCATGATAAAACCCTTATATGTCTATAGTGAAGCTTTTCATTAATTAACTTGATTAAGTATCAATCTTTATCCCTAAGGGGTAGAGTCACTCCCGAAGTAAGCTCATCTACTTGAACATCTTCTGTCGAAGTTTGTCTCCTTAGTACCTGGCAAATGATTGTTACCCCTTAAGTTTTATCAGATATTAGAGCATAATAAGCATATAATGCCAACTGTCGTTTGGCAAAGAATTTAAGGAAATGAAGTGCTAGCATATAGACAATAATGCCAAGGCAATAAATTATTAAAAACCAAACATAAACTGAGCGTTAATCGCAAAATTCATCAACCAACTGTAAAAGCTTAGTTCATGTTTGGGGGTTCCATCCATAAAATATCATCGTATCTCAACATCACCATTCAAATAAAATTTATACTAAGAGAATAGGCAAAGAAGGAGGTCCGTCGATGTAGCCCTTTAATTACTCTAGAGCTCTCGGTCTAAGATGGTTGAACCACGTAGCCTCTAGCTTCCTCTTTCACCACAGTCCAGCCT
Source organism: Hibiscus mutabilis (assembly GCA_019671005.1). Classification (NCBI taxonomy): domain Eukaryota; kingdom Viridiplantae; phylum Streptophyta; class Magnoliopsida; order Malvales; family Malvaceae; genus Hibiscus; species Hibiscus mutabilis. The sequence continues at coordinate 34,826,437 of CM033728.1, forward strand.
CTTGATTCTCCCCTTTTGCTCATCGATCAACTCTCTTTAAATAGGTGTGCATGGAAACCCTAGGTTGGGTTTGAAATTTGAAAAATTGAATAAGCACTAGGATAGGCACGCTATCATCTTATCTTCCTTTTGAATTTTAGGGCTGACGTGTACTTGGTTTAACAACTACTTTGACCGAGATCGGACTTCAATCCTTTACCAACCGAGCTTGGCAATTTTTTGTCCAACTGTGCCAGCTACGACTCTACAATTCTTTTCTTCCTTTCCTACTTTCTGCTATTGCGCTACTTTTCCATGCCTGCATGCCTTTGACCTGCATCATTACCAGCAAAAATAACCCTTCACACTGGCAAAAGAACAACTCCTAACTCCTTATACAAATACATGATTTTAACAACTAAATGCAAACCTATATACTCAAGGAAGAGTAAAAGTATAGTGAAATAAGCATAAAAATCAGTACTTTTAAGGAGTTAACACCCCCCAGACCTAGCTCATTGCTTGTTCTCAAGTAATACAACTAAAATCTATTAAAAACAGGAAAATAAGAGTACCTCGGCAAAATTGTAATGATTTCAAACACCTGCCAGCTAGCAAAATATGATCCTAGGTCCATCCTTAGATATCCGTATATAAATGCCAAACAGATCAACAATTCAAGTGCGATAATATAGTTCTAGCCTAAGGTCATGAAGTCTTCATGAAGTGCAGGCAATATGCATCAAATTTACTTAACTCCCTTAGTTATCTTTACTACCCAAACTCAAAATTATTATATATTTTTTCTTTTTTTGTTTTTTTTATTTATTTGCCAAGAGTGTTTTTATGCTAGCATTTAATTAGGGTCACGTCATGTACTGTTTGGCATGAGACATAAGAGGGAGCAAACCGCAAATACCTACGTTAATCCAGATTACATCACTAAGCTAACCATTACACTTATACCTTAAAGTTTTTTTGGCTTGAGAACTAAGAGGGAGCAAACCACGAAGACCCAAGTTACTTATTGTCTCTAAGGCATATGAGTGTTGTAAAATATTTCAGCCTTTGGCAAAATATTGTTGCCTTATTCTTTATTTCTACCTTGGCATTTTCTTTCTTTTTTTTTTATTCTGAGTTCAGTTTCAAGAGAACCTAAGTTTGTTTTGGAAACTGGATGCATACTACGTGTAGAGTGAAACTAAAGTTCCCTAAACTAGAGTTCAATTGCCAAGCTACCTGACATTACTAACATGTAACACCCTTAACGTATGCTCATAGACCGAATATACATTAAAGATGTTATAGAATCATCGGAAGAAATCTTGACTTGTAAATATATCTATTTTTTATACTAAAATTTAATTTGTAGTTTAACCCTTTCTCGGTTTTAAATTTAAAACTATGTTATCTAGGTGTAGCTAGTTTTGACCCTAAATTTGTTTACAAAATTTATAATTGAATTATTAAAATAAAAACAATGTAATTCAGGGTGAAAACTACGCAAGCTGCCTAGACCCTTTCTTGATTTTAATTTTTTTACGCGTTTAGGGCTAAACAACATTTTAACCATACCAAAGATTTTGCTATTGTTAACAATTCGTATTTTTAAACTTATCCAACCATAAAAGCATATGATTACGTTGTAAACTTATGCTGTAGACAGTTCAACTTTAAAATACTTACATGCCGACTAGTCTATCAAATTATGGTAAAGACGTACTTACTAAACTTATTGTAGTAACTTGATTTTCCCAAATTTATGCTCCTCCTCGGTAGAAGATTTCCAGGAAACCTACGTGTGACATAAGACACACGCTAAGTACGAACTTAGTGATGCGGTTAAACTTATTTATTTTAAAATCCTGAAATAATGTAATACAATATGTCATATATATAAGTGCATTTCGTGTTCTCTATAACATGGCAAGTATATCACAATGTACATATGCCATGTATTCTATCATGGTCATGTTTTCATTATGCAATCATTTGCATATCATGTATTCTATCATGTATCATGTAACATTTCTATCATCTATCAATAACATTTCTATCATGTATGTCATATATTTCTCTGTCATGTAACATGTAACTTCTTTTTCACGCATCATGAAATCATGTAACATCTTTTTCATGTATCACGTAATCATGTAACATTTGTATCATGTATCATGTAACGTCTGTATCATGTAATCATGTAACATCTGTATCATGTAACATCTTGTTATTATTATCATCGTGTCTAGATAGAGGCCCATGGAAACCCCGTAGCTTATCTGCACCGTAGTGCCTTGTGGAGTACGTACTCGAGAGAACACTCTTTGCTTCTTATATTAAACACCTCATTAGTGCATTTTTCACTATTTGTCAATTTGGCCCCAACACTTGATTCAAGCCATCAACTTATCACCCTTTTTCATCAATTAATTATTCAACATTGATCCCCCTAATTTTTCCTTCTTTCCGAATTAGTCGCTAAAATGCAAAGATAAGGATTCAAACTTCTTAACTTTGCAATTTAATCCTCAAATCAACATTACCACTTGAATTCTTTTATTTCAACTAAAATTAGATTTAGTTCTTCTCTAAAACCCCATTTCCGAATCAGCTTTGACAATTTGTCAAAATGGTCACTAACTCGATTCAACATCGATTTAACATTCTAACTTCAATTTCACATTTCCAACTTAAATAATAACATAAATACACTTCAAAATCATAATAATTCAGATTAGTTCTCTAACTTTCATAATTGCCGAAATAGTCTATATACCTTTAATTTAGGGTTTTGCTTCTAAATAACAAATTCAAGCTTACTAGATAATTTGTCCAACATCACAAACCCTAAATCAAACTTGAATCCATAAACCCTAATCATATTCATAATAATCAAAACATGTAGAGTTTAAATCCCAACTCAATAACATGATTTTAACATCACAAAAGCTTGATTTCAACATGGAATCATAAAATCTCAAAAACCCCAATTGAGTCCATAAACCTTAATTTATTTCTCATCAAAATTCTCATCAATCAAGCATGTATTCCATGAATTATTGACATCAAAAGATAGAGCTTGAAGAGTAGAACAACTTTGCAGTTGAAAATATTACCTGAAAATCGAGTTTCGGGGCTTGAATCGAGCTTGAAAAATTTTATCCATTTTTTCTCCCCTTAGTTCGAAATATTTCAAGAAAGATGAACAATTTGGTTCATCATTTACTTATTTAAATCCACATGTTAAAATTAAATGAATTTGAATTTCATTTAAATAGTGAAATTACTAATTTGCCCTTTTAATCCAATGGCCAAGACTTAATCTTATCAAAAATCAATGGCCATGATTTAATCCAAGTGTAATTCACCTTCCAAAATTGCCCTCAATATTTCAAAATTTATCAAAATTGCCATCCTTGTCAAATGACCAATTTTCCCTCAAACTAATCTTTATTTACTAGTTTGCCATTCTTGTAAAAATTCAACTAAGTCTAGTTGAAATCCAACCAACTATAATAAAATATTCATAAAATAGTATTTTATGACTTTTTCATGGCTTTTGGATCAGCCTCTGAAATTTTGATTCAATCCGATCTCCCGATATTCATAAAATACTTTTATTGCGATTTCACCTTTATCGAGCTATCAGATTTATTCCAAAAATTCCATATTTCCATATTCAGAAAATGAACACTATCATCTTATAAAAATTTCCTTTCCTAAAGTCTTAGACTAAATTTTCCTAACTCAGTCTACTATTCCGATAATTATTAAAAATCTCCATAGAATAAAATTTCTCTTAGAAATCCTTTATCGATAATCCCTTCGAATATTCTTTACCTTTACTGAGTCCAAAATATCGATTAGAAACACTTTTATGGGACCTTCCCGAAGGTCACCCATCATAACATTTCCCTGACCTGAGCACGCTTAACAATTTTATTCGATCCAAATTCAGTACCTTTTACTGCATCTTAATTCTTAAAACTGATATCAAGGTACTTATTTCGATCCGATTCACTCTTATACTGAATAAAATTACTTATTAGGGAAATTTACACTTAGTCCACAAACTTTTCCAAAGTTTATACTTTAACCCCAAAATTTCAAAAATTACATTTTGGTCAATGACAAGATAAAAGCTAGAAGGTGATCTTCGTTATGCATTTAGACAAGATAAAAGGTAAAAAAATGGACCATTTTCTAAGTAATCGTCTGGGTTGGTCTCGGCAAACCTAAAGTAGCTCGCTCGATTCGGTCTGAAGTCTAGGCCAGGTCAAGGTGGTTACATACATCATAAGCATGCATATCAGTTCGAGTAAAATTGAATTGTTGGGTCTTTTGCAGCCAGTTTTGTACATTTTGGGCAAAGGGTATCGGTACAGGGGTTATCGTACCGATACAAGTATTTAGGGGTAGCCTTTTGGTGTACATTAGTTTGTACCTGTACGGATCGAGAATTGGTACGAGGTTAATCTGTTCTGGTACGCGCTGTTCTAGTACGCTTTTTAACCGTATAGGTATATGTGCGTTGGAGCCATTAAATAGGGTTTCCTGTTTTAAATCAAAGTTTACCTCTTTTTCTTTCAAAACCCTAGCCGAAAATCATTATTAAAACCCTTCAAATCTCTTGATTTTTCATCAAAATTCATTAAATCTTTTGGGGGGATTTTGTTTTCAACATCAAACCCTAGAAATTATCATCAAGTTTAGTGCGAATCATATGCTTATTCATTCATTCATCCATATCTCAAGGTAAAAACCCTAATTTTCTACTATTTTGAATTTCTTTATATTTGTATAGTTCTTAGGTTTAATTTTCATTTATTTAGGATGTATAAATCCATAGTTTCAAAGTTTTTACAAAAACCTTTTCAAAACTAAAATTTTTTATTCGAATATATATTTATACTCGTATATATTATTTTCCTATTTTCAATTTATAAACTTATCAAAAATTTTCTTTATACTTGTATATGTTTTTAAACTATAAATTATAGATTTTTACACTACCTTGATTATATTTATTGGATTGAATTTATAAATTATAGATTTATAAACTTATCAAATTTTTTTGTGGTTTGATTTTTGCAGATTTTATCCAAATTTTTTTACCATGCCTCCTAGAAAACATCCTAGAAGCGATTCTAGTGCTAGTTCTTCTAATCCTAGTAATAATGGTACCAAACCTAACCTTGCCCAACTTTATGTCCATTGTTTTAATGAACCTCATAATCCTCACCAAATGGAATATTTCAAACAATTTCAAAACTTTACTATCCGTCATGAGCGAATTGTTGATTATACTTATATGTGCTCTGATGAGTTTGATTTTAAATTCCTTGATTTGATGAGGGAATGAAAGTTCATGAATTTTCTAAACATCCCTGGCATTGTTTACAAAAATCTTGTCTGTATATTTTACTTCAATACTCTGCGTATTTTAAACCAAGAGAAAAACTGAAACTATTGCTATTGAATCCTATGTTATGGGTAAAACTTTTTTCTCTTGATGTCCAAAAACTAACTAATCTTTTAGGGATAGAAAACATTGGTATAGATGATGGAAACTCTTTTTCCACAACCTATAGTGGCTCTATTACAGTTCTCAAAGCCCACGAACGTTTCCTTCACCTTCTCATCACTTGGTGATTTCGATTATCCAGTGATAAGTGGTCAATTATTCGTATGGTGGATGACTTTTGGCTTTATTGTTTTCGCGAAGGTAAACACCCTAACCTAGCCCAAATCATCTTTGCCGAGATGGTTTACATCGTCAACAAATGTCATACCGCCCTTGTGAAGTCTTTCACCTATGGAACCATCCTTAGCCGCATCTTTCACAAGCTCAACATAGATTGCTCCCTTGATCTAGGGGTTTTCCTTACTGAACCTAATAATGCGAGATCCCTTAGAAAAGCCAAGTTCTCCTTTATCGATGGTGAATGGGTTCGCAATGCTAATGTTCGTGGTGCAATCCCCGAAGATGTTGAATCAAATGAGGATCTTCCCGAGGCTCCAGTTGCTCCACCTTCCCTTGATGCTCTCATGACTTATCTTGATAGGAAGTTTGCCGCTCTAGAATCGAGGTTCGAATCTTTGGACACGAGGAAGACTGTCGTTGAGCATCGTGTGTCTTCTATGGACATCTCTCTTACTGTTTTTCATCAAGAGTGGTGTGGTCATGTTCATGGAGATAATGATAATGAAGAGGAAGACAAAGATGATGACGATGCCCCTTAGGTTTTGAGCTTTGCGTATCATATCTATTAGGATTATTTGAGTTTTTATGCACCTATGTTTCTTTGATATTTCCTATGACATTATGCTTTGGTTTATGTTTTTTAATTTTGTTGGATTTTATGTCTTGAATATTATGCTTTGAGTTTATAATATTATGGTTTTTATATTATATTTGGAGATATTTTGGTAATAAGTTATTACAAACCCCAGTAATTATACATGCCATCTAGTACATTTCCAAAAGGAATGATGGATGTCAATACATTACTATGAGTATGGAGATATACCTCCCAAAATAAGCAAGTTATGCTCGGCTACTCTTCCTTTGCAGCTTCTTTAAAACCTACGCATGAAATTCATCATACGCTAAGCATATACTTAGTGAGGCAACAACATTTAATTCAAATATGACATAACATGAATATCAATATAATAAAATAACAATGCATATGATCACTTCCATTTTGTGCTTGCTAGCATATATGACATGATATGTATAACAACATATTACATGGTAATAACTTTGATTCTTACCAAAACCATTGTCATATTTATCATCGAGCTTTCAAGCTTTTTCATCCTGTTTTCAATTCATTTAGCCCAAGTATCGATTTAAGGAAATCTATGTACACGAGTCATCCCCCTATACTTACTTGAGTATAGTGTATTATTTGCACCGTAGTGCTTAGCACCCTAAGTGCTTCCGTATACCCAAACCTTGCATGAGTATACCCTCATTGAGTATTAATAAAATTGCACCGTAGTGCTTAGCACCCTAAGTGCTCCCGTATACTCAAACCTTACATGAGTATACCCTCAATGAGTATTTATGATTATTGCACCGAAGTGCTTAGAATATTTATACAGCTGTTTATGACTCTATGGATATCCAACTATACTTTTAATTTCCTATCCCATACATTGGGCTTTATATCAATCATAATATCATACATGGCAACATATATACATATTGAATATTTCATATCCAAAATAACATTCCAAGAATAATTAGTGATCCATGCATGTGTTTCAACCTTTGACATATTTCTAATATGTCAAATATATGATAAATGACATAAAGATCATGCTATACATGCATTGCACTCACCTTGACACTTTCAAAAGTATAATTTATACTAGCCTCACTAAGTTCGGTTGCACTATTTGTCTTCTTTCTTCACTCGTTTGATCTCAAACTTGCTTGTTATCTGTATATACATTAAATACATAACACAAGGCACATTAAGTACATGTCCAACCTTTACTAATACATGTACATACCAATATGGAAAATTTAATATTTCCAACCAAGTACTTTGCAACAACAATGCTTCCTATACTTTAATCTCATCTCAAATTGCACATTACAACCAATAGTTTGATAAATTTCACTTTAAACCCTAAATTCTCTCTCTTAGGGTTTATAAACTAAAATTTGGAAACTTTCACATTTCACCTCAAATTTCAAAAATTTTAACACCGAAATGATCCTTGTATCATAGCAAACAACATCACAATGCTTCTTGGTTATTTTCCAATTTCTCACTTATTTCACCCAATTTGAAAAATTCACAAAATAGTCCTAAAATGATGTTTTCTTCAATCTAATCACATAATTCAACTTAGAAAACATCATTCTAACCATTTCCATCATCAAATAAATTTTCACAAAATTTCCCCTAATTTTCTTCATTTTGCTGAATTGGTCCCTATAGATTTTCTAAGGGATTTTCATCATTCCAAGTATAAAAACAACACTACAACACCATTTCCAACTTAATTGAACCTTAAAACATGAAAACCTAACATGTTCTTCAACCACCCTAATCATCAAACTCAACTTCGAGATATGAAAACTAAGCAAAACTTATATCAAAAGATAGAGATTTCAATGGAGATCAATTCCTTGTTTCATGTCTCTAGCCAAAAATCAAACAAATCAAGCCAAAAATTTTATTGAAATTTTCCTTACCTAGTCTCCTTGAGGTTCGACACTTTGAGAGAAAATATGAGCAAAGTTTCCAATTCTTTTCTTTCTTTGATTAATGCCAAATGGCAATTAAATCTTTAATTTAAAACAAAAATCTTTGTTTATAGTAAAATGACCATTTCACCCTTGGATTATGACCAATTATGAATCAACACCTATACTCAACCTTATCATCAAATCAATTACAATTAAAAAGTATGGGTAAAATGACTATTTTGCCATTAATGAATCTTTATATGCTCCAAAATGCCATTCCATCACCTATACAAAATACTGAATAGAATCGAATCTAAACTGATTAAAAATGATTCAAAACTTCAATGCTATGCTCATCGGGTCTTCCTAAGACTTCTTTCAAATTTTCATAAAATTCTGAGCTTATACGATTACCCGAATTACACTTAAACTTTAACCGTAGATTTCCCAATAATAGAAACATCAGATCAAACCATAGTTTTTATATTCAATCCACACCCTTAGATGATCTATTTATTTATGAAATAAAAATAATTATTGGGAAAATTACTATGTTGGTCCTTAAACTTTTCTCAACTTTTCACTTTTGTCACCAAACTTTAAAACTTTACGTTTTAGTCACTGAACTAAAACCACTAACTTTTGATTCTTTATGTTTTGGTCACTAATCTAATAATGGGATATTAAAATTCTCTCCCCTTAAAAAATTTGTCCTCAAATTTTTAGAACGTACATGGATTAAACAAATGCGGGTACTATTCTTTCATTCCCTCTTTAGTTTCCCAAGTAGCTGCTTCCACTTTGTGATTCTTCCAGAGCACTTTCACCAATGGAATCGATTTGTTTCTCAATTTCTTCGCCCCATGAGCTAAAATCTTTACTAGTTCTTCTTCAAATGTCAAATTAGGTTGCGTCTCAACTTCTGCATGTGAAATGACATGCGAAGGATCCGACCTATACTTGCGGAGCATCGATACATGAAAAACATCATGAATCTTGGTCATTTCTAGTGGTAAAGCCAATTGATAAGCCACCGGTCCAACTCTTTTCAAGATTTCATATGGACCAATAAATCTAGGACTAAACTTCCCTTTTCTTCCAAATCTTATTATTTTCCATTGTGAAACTTTCAAGAAAACTGTCTCCCACTTGGTATTCAACTTCTTTTCTTTTTGAATTTGAATAAGCTTTTTGTCTATCGGGAGCTGCTCTTAGATTATCTCGAATTATCTTTACTTTTTCTTATACTTCTTGAATCAAATCAGGCCCAACAATCTTGCGATCTTCCAACTCAAACCAATTTAATGGTGTTTGGCATTTTCTTCCATATAAAGCTTCATAGGGTGCCATTTTAGTCAATGGTAGATACTTTTCCCATGAACCTGCAAACTCGATACACAAGCTCTAAGCATATCCCCCAAAATCTGGATTATCCTCTCTGATTGTCCATCAGTTTGCGGATGAAAGGCAGTACTAAAATGCAATCGAGTACCCAATGCTTCCTGTAATGCCTTCCAAAATCTAGAAGTAAACCTGGGATCTCTATCAGATATAATGGAAATAGGAACTCCATGTAATCTAACAATCTCCCGAATATACAACTTTGCATATTTACTCAAAGAGATATTTGTTCTGACTGGTAGGAAATGTGCTGATTTGGTTAATCGATCCATAATCACCCAGATTCAATCTTTCCTACTCAGTGTCAATGGTAATCCCGTTACAAAATCCATATTCACTTTTTCCCATTTCCATTCTGGAATAGCAATTGGTTGAAGTAACCCTGATGGCACTTGATGTTCTGCTTTAACTTGCTGACAGGTTAAGCATTTGGATACAAATTCCATTATAGCTCTTTTCATTCTTGGCCACCAAAAATGGCTCTTCAAATCCTGATACATTTTATTTCCTCCCGAGTGCATCGTTAAAGGACTATAATGTGCTTCTGTAAGAATTTCCTTTTTCAATTCCTCATCTTCAGGAATATAAGCATGTTCTTTATAATATAAACATCCATTGGACTTCATTTCGAAGAATGAAGATTCTCCCCTTTCAGCTTCCTTCTTTTCTCCAAACAATTTTCATCTTTTTCCTGTGATTCTTTTATTTTGTCTATCAAGGTAGACCTGATGTTCAGCTCAGCAAGTAAACCACCACCATCCAATATTGATAACTAAGCATTCGATATTCACAGGGCTGAAAACATCTTTTGGCTAAGTGCGTCTGCCACCACATTAGCCTTTCCTGGGTGATAATCAATAATTGCATCATAATCCTTAATTAACTCGATCCATCGCCTTTGTCTTAGATTCAGCTCCTTCTATGTTAAAATATATTTCAGGCTTTTATGGTCTGTGTATATATAACATTTTCACCATAAAAGTAGTGGCGCCAAAATTTTAAAGCAAAAACAACGCAGCTAACTCCAAATCGTGAGTAGGATAATTCCTCTCATGAGTTTTAAGCTGCCTAGAAGCATAAGCCACCACTTTCCCATCTTGTATAAGTACACAGCCCGAACCATTATGCGATGCATCACTATACACCACAAAATTCTTACCCGATTCAGGTTGAACTAACACTGGGGCTTCTGTCAAGATTTTCTTGAATCTTTCAAAGCTTTCTTGACATTCTTTAGTCCACATAAAAGATACATTCTTCCTGAGCAGTTTGGTAATAAGTGCAGCAATCATCAAGAAATCTTTCACGAACCGGCGATGATATCCTGCCAATTCGAGAAAACTTCTAACCTCTGCAACATTTTTGGGAGGTTTCCACTCCATGATAGCTTGAATTTTCTAAGGATCAACCCGAATTCCTTCAGCCAACGCTATATGTCCAAGAAAGATCACCTCATAAAGCCAAAACTCACATTTAGATAGTTTGCCATATAACTTCTTTTCCCTTAAGATTTGAAGAACTATTCTGAGATGGACATCGTGATCCTCCTTGGTTTTAGAATAGACACGAATATCATCTATGAATACCACTACAAACTGGTCCAGGTATGGCTAAAAAATTTGGTTCATCAAATCCATAAATGCTGTTGGGGCATTAGTTAATCCAAACGGCATTACCACGAACTCGTAATGTCCATATCGAGTCCTGAAAGCCATCTTTGGAATATCCTACTCTTTAATATTCAATTGATGATAGCCCGATCGAAGATCAATCTTAGAAAACACTACTGCCCCTTTAATTGATCAAAAAGATCATCAATTCTTGGCAATCGATATTTATTCTTTATCGTCACTTTATTAAGTTGATGATAATCAATACACAATCTCATCGATCTATCTTTCCTTTTTACAAATAATACAGGTGCTCCCCATGGGGATATACTTGGCCGTATAAAACCTCGATCCTTTAATTCTTGCAGCTATGACTTTAGTTCCCGGAGTTCAACAAGTGCCATACGATACGGCGCCATCGATATGGGTGTTGTACCAGATAATACATCTATTCCAAATTCTACCTCTCTATCTGGAGGTAATCCCGGTAATTCTTCTAGGAATACATCTGGGAATTCTCGCACTGTAGTTATATCTTCTATTTTCACCTCCCGCTTCAAAGTATCACTTTCAGGAGTTGAATAGGTTTCACAGCCATCCATCAACATTTCATTCACAAAAACAGCCGAAATAACATCATTACGATGATTTGGCTTCTCACCCACGAATAATATTCGTGATCCATTTGGTGCCTTTAAAATTAATCTTTTTAATCGGCACTCCACCACAACATCATATGCGAATAACCAATCCATACCCAATATTATTTTGAATTCACAAAACGGTAATTCCATAAGGTCAGCGGGGAGATCCACGTTTTGAATTCTAATAGGATACAGACGGCAAATTCTTTTGACCTTAGCACTCTAGCCTATCAGATTGGTTGCTACCACCTCACTCGTAAATAGTTCTACTGGAATGTTTCTTTCTAGTATGATTCTAGAACTAATATATGAATGAGTGGAACCAGGATCGATCAGTGCAAAAATAGGTCTATCAAAGAGTTCAAGCATACCTGATATCATATCGGGATCATCTTTACTCTCGGTGGTCTTGATATTATATACACGAGCATGAGCTTCGCCTTTTAGGTTGGATGAAACTTCTGATGCTCCTTGATGATAATTCCAACCTCGGTTTCCTTTATTCTTCTAAGAAGCAGCCACCAATTGATTTTCTTGTAATTCTAGATATTCACGTTTGAAGTGACCTGGCTTCCCACATTGATAACATACTGCCTCCGGTGCATACCAATATCGACCAGAGTGTCTTTTTCCACAAGTCTTGCATTCCGATTGGATCCGAAATTCACCACCCTTGGCTCCACTCGTTCGATTATGGACTTGTTTGGATTTACCAAAAGAAGAATTATTCTCTACGGATGATATTGACCCAGCCTGTCCTTGTTGCTAAAATCCTTTACCCCATTTAGACCAGGGTAAAACACTAGGACCCCTAGGTCGCTTGGTTGACTGTTCTTTCTTATTAGAAGCTTTTTCCTGCTCCACTCTTTCCATTTCTTTAGTTCGGTTGACCACCTCTTGAAACATAGACAAAGCGAGAGCAACCAAGAATTTCCTATATTCCGGATCTAAACCTCCCAAAAATCTGGTAACTCTGTGCTTCTCAGTCAGAAGAAGTTCTGTAGCAAACTGGCCAAGTTTATTAAACTCACATTCATACTCATATACTGATCTGCCTGCTTACTTCGAATTCAGAAATTGATTCCTCATATCTTCGACAAAAACATCACCGGCGTACTTGTTCCGGAATTCTTGTAAAAAGAATTCCCAAGTACTTCGTTCCCAAGGAATCTGAGCAGTAATAGTGGTCCACCAAATTCGAGCAAGTCCCATCAAAAGTGATGTTACACCTTCAAGTTTTCCTTGATCATCACACCGGATAGTATCCAACATAATCTTAATATCATTTAACCAGAAGTCCGCAGACATAGGGTCAACATTAGAATCACCTTAAAATTCTGATGCCTTCAGCTTCCTCAACTCTCTAGGCACATATACTGGTTTTTGTCTATTTTAAATATCATCTAATGCCTGTAGGAATAGTCCATGATCCTGAATCGGCATATCATGCTGTCCTTGTGTAGGTGCCTGACCTTGATATTGCTCTTGAGGTACATTCTGATTTACCTCGTTACTCCCACTCTGCACAGGGACCTCCTGTTCAACTGCATTTCCAGAACCCTGATGGTTCGACATCTGAACAGAACACATTTTCAACAAATTTCTTAATATAGACTAGCCTTACTAATTATAGAGTATCAGAATATCTACACATAATCATTAGTAATTATGACATTCTAGTGGCATGTATACAATTTTGACTCACTTTTCAACTCAATTTATATCCAGAATCGACTAAACTTGTAGCTCTGATACCAATAAATGTAATACCCCTTTTCCCGTATTTATCACCAAATATGAGTTAGTGGTGTTACTAACAAATTTTAAACCTTAAAATTTCTTTAACTTTGAAAAATTGGCAGCCTGCACTACCTTACTTAAAAATTTATAAATTTTTTTATAGACATCGAAAGTTCATTGCGAAATTTTCTAATTAAACTAGATTTATTAAGCTTTGTAACCACATAAATTATTAACCTAAACTCATTACACAAAAATTCAAATAAATCTTTGAATTCATGTCACAACACCAAAAATACTGAAATTCTGTTGCCCTGTTTTCAGACCTTTCATCGAATAAAAATTCACAACTTTTTACATATAACTTGAAATTAGTCACTGTTAATTTTGTAAGAAACTAGACAAAATTTCTAGTTCATACATATAATATTCACTGTCTAATTCCAAATTTGGAATTTATGCTTATTTTTCAAACACACTACTTTTACATACATTTTTCTGGACATATTTTTAATCTTTCCATCTTAGGACCCATATTCACTAAAACTTAGTTCATTATCATTTATAGACATAATAGGTCTTACTTGGTTCATTATCCACATTATAACAACTATTAACCAACCATATTTGGTAATAAGTTATTACAAACCCCACTAATTATACATGCCATCTAGTACATTTCCAAAAGGAAGGATGGATGTCAATACATTACTATGAGTATGGAGATATACCTCCCAAAATAAGCAAGTGATGCTCGACTACTCTTCCTTTGCAGCTCCTTTAAAACCTACGCACGAAATTCATCATACGCTAAGCATATACTTAGTGAGGCAACAACATTTAATTCAAATACGACATAACATGAATATCAATATAATATAATAACAATGCATATGATCACTTACATTTTGTGCTTGCTAGCATATATGACATGATATGTATAACAACATATTACATGGTAATAACTTTGATTCTTACAAAAACCATTTTCATATTTATCATCGAGCTTTCAAGCTTTTCATCATGTTTTCAATTCATTATCCCAAGTATCGATTTAAGGAAATCTATGTACACGAGTCATCCCCCATATACTTACTTGAGTATAATGTATTATTTGCACCGTAGTGCTTAGCACCCTAAGTGCTTCTGTATACCCAAACCTTGCATGAGTATACCCTCATTGAGTATTAATAAAATTGCACCATAGTTCTTAGTACCCTAATTGCTCCCGTATACTCAAACCTTGCATGAGTATACCCTCAATGAGTATTTATGATTATTGCACCGAAGTACTTAGAATATTTATATAGCTATTTATGCTCTATGGATATTCAACTATACTTTTAATTTCCTATCTCATACATTGGGCTTTATATCAATCATAATATCATACATGGCAACATATATACATATTGAATATTTGATATCCAAAATAACATTCCAAGAATAATTAGTGATCCATGCATGTGTTTCAACTTTTGACATATTTCTAATATGTCAAATATATGATAAATGACATAAAGATCATGTTATACATGCATTACACTCATCTTGACACTTTGAAAAATATAATTTATACTAGCCTCACTAAGTTCGGTTGCACTGTTTATCTTCTTTCTTCACTCGTTTGATCTCGAACTTGCTTGTTATCTATATATACATTAAATACATAACACAAGGCACCTTAAGTACATGTCTAACCTTTACTAATACATGTACATACCAATATGGAAAATTTAATATTTCCAACCAAGTAATTTGCAACAGCAATGCTTCCTATACTTTATTCTCATCTCAAATTGCACATTACAACCAATAGTTTGATAAATTTCACTTTAAACCCTAAATTCTCTCTCTTAGGGTTTATAAACTAAAATTTGGAAACTTTCACATTTCATCTCAACTTTCAAAAATTTTAACACCAAAATGATCCTTGTATCATAGCGAACAACATAACCATGCTTCTTGGTTATTTTCCAATTTCTCACTTATTTCACTCAATTTGAAAAATTCACAAAATAGTCCTAAAATGATATTTTCTTCAATCCAATCACATAACTCAACTTAGAAAACATCATTCTAACCATTTCCATCATCAAATAAATTTTCACAAAATTTCCCCAAATTTTCTTCATTTTGCCAAATTGGTCCCTATAGATTTTCCAAGGGATTTTCATCATTTCAAGTATAAAAACAACACTACAACACCATTTCCAACTTAATTGAACCTTAAAACATGAAAACCTAACATGTTCTTCAACCACCCTAATCATCAAACTCAACTTAGAGACATGAAAACTAAGCAAAACTTATATCAAAAGATAGAGAATTCAATGGAGATCAATTCCTTGAATCATTTCTCTAGCCAAAAATCAAACAAATCAAGCCAAAAATTGAATTGAAAATTTCCTTACCTAGTCTCCTTGAGGTTCGGCACTTTAAGAGAAAAGATGAGCAAAGTTTCCAATTTTTTTCATTCTTTGATTAATGCCAAATGGCAATTAAATATTTAATTTAAAACAAAAATATTTCTTTATAGTAAAATGACCATTTCACCCTTGGATTATGACCAATTATGAATCAACACCTATACTCAACCTTATCATCAAATCAATTATAATTAAAAAGTATGGGTAAAATGACCATTTTGCCATTAATGAATCTTTATATCCTCTAAAATGCCATTCCATCACCTATACAAAATACCGAATAGAATCGAATCTAAATTGATTAAAAATGATTCAAAACTTCAATGCTATGCTCCTCGGGTCTTCCTTCAAATTTTCATAAAATTCTGAGCTTATACAATTACCCGAATTACACTTAAACTTTAACCGTAAATTTCCCAATAATAGAAACATCAGATCAAACCATAGTTTTTATATTCGATCCACACCCTTAGATGATCTATTTATTTATGAAATAAAAATAATTGTTGGGAAAATTACTATGTTGGTCCTTAAACTTTTCTCAACTTTTCATTTTTGTCACCAAACTTTAAAACTTTACATTTTAGTCACTAAACTAAAACCACTAACTTTTGATTCTTTACGTTTTGGTTACTAATCCAATAATGGGATATTACACCCAGGCTTGCTAAATAGCATTTAAGAAAATTGTAGCCCAATGGCTCTATTCAATTTCCCAACAACCCAAATGGCTAGAAATCAATGAAGGGGTATAAAAACAAGTCTCCAAAGCTTCTTCAACAACAAGACAACCATTCTAAAGCTTTCAAGCACATACCTAACTTCTTTGAGCTCAAATTGTCAAATCCTTGTAACACTTGAGTGATTTTCATTGTATTTCATTTTTCATCAAGTTTGGAGTTTTAGTGAACTTTGAATTGTGCAAACACTCATCCTTTAGAGGAATTTCATAGTTTTCTTCTTTGTATCTACCTTTAGGAGAAGGGATTACTAGACTTTGGGGTATAAGTCTAGGTGATTGTGAGGTTATCTCATTTAGCCGAAAATGAAAGACAAATTAGTGAATTTATGAAAATCCTTAGTGTGGATAGCTAAGGTAGTGGATGTAGACCTTGTTTAGATGGTTTAACCACTCTAACCACTTGTGCAAATTTTCTTTCTTTTTTCTTATTGCTTCCACCAATTTTTTAGTTGCCAATTCACCCCCTCTTGGCCATTTCTATTGATTGATCAACTCAATAAAATGGGACCTCAAATCAATTAAAGATCATCAAGAAAGAATTTACCAACATTAAAATGTCAAAAACTTCTATTGTACTTGAATTTTTTTCTTACATGAACACTAGCTTTGTTCTTCTTGTATTCATTCTAATCTAGTGTTCTTTGGTGTGAGATAAATTTGAGAAACAATATACCTTGCGAGGATTTTTATTGTTTGTAAATTTATAATTTCCCTTTAAGAGTGTGTAACATTAAGATTTAGGGTAAAAATATTATGGGTTTGTAAGGTTACACCTTGCCCTTAAAAGTTGATACAAATTAGTGAATTTGTGAAATCCTTAGTGTGGATAGCTAAGGTAGTGGATGCAGGTGTCATTAAGGAAGTTGAACCACTCTAAGTACTTGTGTCATTTTTATTTTCTTTCAAACCTTCCATAAAAATTATACGGTAAACTATCAAATTGGTACCCCACCTATTTCTATATTTTTGTATTTGTTTCTATTTTGGTACTTCATCGTTAAAAATTAAGGACAAAAGTGACGTGACAATATTCATTATTTTTCCCTCTCAACAATCAATGATATTTTTAAATGATTTTATTCAACCAATAAAAACAAAATGAAAAAGGGCAATAGTCTAATTACACCTAAGGGATTCAAACCCCGAACCTTTTAATAAATAAACAAGTGCTTTGCCACTAAACTAGGCAAATTACTTGTGTTATTTTTACTAAAACTTTTATTTAATTAATACTTCATTACACGTTCAAAAAAATTATTTTTCTTGGACAAAGGATGTAACACCCCGATCTAGATCTGGATCCGAAGCACTACATTCGGGTCACCAAAACCGACACATTAAATTTCCAACTTTAAAACCTTAGATTTAGCCATTTTTAAAACATCAAATCATCCATAATTCCATGTAATTAAATAAGCATTAAAAATAAGTTTAAAACATTGTATATCAAAATAATATTTCAAATAGAGTTTACAAACTCAACCATTGTAAGGTCCTATGAATACAATAGCCCAAAACTATCAAGTACTGTACTCTGAAGCGATGCGGTGCTGGGAAATCTCTTCACGATGTGCTCCTCGATCACGGTCAACCTACTAACATGCGATTGAAAACAACGATTCCGAGCACTGAGCTTACAAAGCTTAGTGGTACATTTCTACTCTACCATAATTCATGATTATCATAAAATAAGTATGCGAGATAAATATAGTCTAGAAAGCATAGATAAGGTTTCACTATCTATGAGTCATCGTCTAGCCTACACTAGAGTTAGAGTTCTTAGATCACCTATCTCAAGGCATCATTAAAATCTACAAGAAGCCTTACATGATATACAATGCTTCACAATACTCGAGGTCACTCATCCCCTCGAGGTTAATACAACCATAAGTTATCATACATGGCACACAAAGCCCAACTATACCCGAGATCTCATCAGATCATCAAGGCAAAAGCACACAAAGTAGAACCATAAACATGGAGTGAGACCTGGGGCTACATCTCATCGGGAACGTACACTTTGAGTGAGATCTGGGGACACAACGTCGAAAACGTATAGTCTATACTCAGAATCTCCCTCGAGTATCTTTAAATGAGACCTTGTTCCACATAGCGTCGAGAATGTACATTCGAAATCTCTGACCATGGTGTTGCAACACTCTCATTGGGTATTCGAATCCCATTAATCATCAATTCAACCAAAACAAATGCCTACCCGGTATACAACCAACGTGATCCCAAGGATTTCCCTATTGTTGCTAATTGTCAACACATCAATTATTTTACATTACCGAGTTGTTAATATATTATGGAGAAGTATATAACTATTCTCATTAATCCACATCATCACTTTAATCAAGGTGACTCGACCAAGCAAGTGCCCACATGGCACACATCATCATTATCAATTCCACCACTCTGGTTTCTATCATTAACAAGCCACCCAAAGCTTACCAAGTTATTACACATTATGCTCATATATGAGGGTTAAATCTCGGTTTCTCAATTTTACAATTCATTTTACCACATTAGAAGCCTATTGGACCACCATCCTCGAATTATCAACCCTTCGAACACAAATTCACATTTTTAAGTAGATTACCAGTAAGTACTGGTACAGGTCCTTGCGTACCAGTATGGTACCTTGGGTATCGGTACCCATGGCGTACCGATACCAAAATAGCTCACTAGAATTTTAGTTGCCCTCACGTACCGGTATAGGTTGACCCGTACCGATACCCCTTTGTATGACATACTGGTACAAGTTAAACACTATACCATTACCCTCTAATAGTTCATCTTCAATAGAACAATGTTATTCAACCAATAACACTTAGGGTACCAGTACAACAACCCGTGTACCGGTACCTAGAACTGGCTTTCTAGGCTTGGGAAATGGCCCCCAAGCCCCCAAAACGCAACCAAAAACTCCTTAACTCGATCTTACATCTTATTAAAGTTATTAGGGTGGTTTGCAACCATTTTTACATGTTGTCATAAACAAATCCGAGTTTTACCATTTTAGAGTCTCAACGTTCCCCAAAATGCACCCAACAACCATAAACACCAATTCTAGCAATCCTAACCATAAAATCAAGCAAGTCAGTTAATTTATGATCTTCAAGAAGAGTAGGAGTCAGAGATGTACTGATCTTAGCTAAAAATCCTGAATTGAAGCTTACCCACGACTTTCCTCATGCTTTCTCCTTGCCTCAAGCTTGGAAAGACCCTTTAGACTCTTTCACATGTCATACAAACATGAAAATTGAATCAAAGCTTGAACTAACCATCATGGTAAGTTTAGCTATGAAAATACAACCTTAAAATCATGAGAAAGCTCAATGGGAACTCTGAAAGCTTAAACCTTTCAAAAACCCATAAATGAAGACTTACCCCTTTTTCCACAAAATTATACTTTTCTTGAAGCCCATGGATAGGAGATCATCATACTTAACTCTTGAATATTGGATGATAAAATAATTTAGAAAGTTGGCTCCTTAAATCAAAATGTTTATGGGTTTCTAGGAGAGAAAAGAATGGGGGAAGAAGAAAGAGAAATGAATGGGGAAAGTGGTGATATCACCCAAGCTCCTTTTTGTCCCTTAAACTCCACATGTTAAGACAACACTCCTTAAAAGATGTCAACCTTTAATTTAAACATGGTCTTATAAAATATGAACTCTCAAGTCCTCATCCATGCCACAAGATTTAATCCTGAACTAGTAAAGCCCAAACTTGGCCCAATGTATCTCATCAATTACGAGAGTCCATAACTCGGGTCAACGTCCATTTGTTGACTCGAAAATTTGGGTTGTTACAAAGGATTCGAACCTCACACCTTTAAACAAATTTACAAAAGCAAAGCTAGAAACTAAATTTATTGGTAGAATATATAAATATAAAATTGTAAATTAAATATAAAAAAATTAAATTATTTATGGTAGGATTTATTTTTTTATATTATTTAATTATTAAATTATTCTAAACCCTAAAATTTAAATTATATTTTTAATAAATTTTAAAATAATTTTAAAAATATAAACAAAATATTTTAATAATTTAACATTATATTTTTAATTTATAAATAAATGTTATAAAATTTTTAAAACAATTTACTGCTAATTTTATAAAAATAATTATGTAAATATTTATTAGTACTTATAAACACCTACAGCCACGTGTCACGACCATGTAGCCATTAAACATGATCGCAAACAATGCCGCATGAAGGATATCAAGCGATCAAGTGACAATGGTGAATGCTTACGACCATCTCTAAATTATCTGGTCCCCTTCGAAGCTTATGGCGAGCGAAGTAGGACTATGAACTGGATTGTATCCAGCGATCATGTGGCAATGCACATGATTGCTGCGGCTGGCAATAGAAACCTATGACGTCTAATCATAGCCAATCCCATCAGTATGCCATGACAACCTGGCCACGACACCTGTCCTAGTTGTATAAAAGAGAACATGCAAACAACAGAACGGAGAGACGACTTTCATTCAAGACACAACCATTGACACAAGAAGCATAGTGCTCAGACTTTGACTGAGACAGTAGCTCTGATTATCATCGAACCACCATCTTTGATCCCTATTCATTTTTGCAATCAACAATTTTTCTATGAGCGTGGACGGGTACGTGACCTTCAGGTTCATTTGCAAGCCTAAAAGTCCATAAAATGGGTAGAGGTAACCAAGATAATCCATGTGAAAAAGCAGCAACGGGTGATGTCTTAGTGGATCGGCCGATGACAGTGACCAATGAAAAAATGACAGAAGATGATATCTTACCGGACCAACCAATAACGACGGCCATGTAGCAGCTATAGCAGTTCTAGCGGGATTTTCAGCAAAAGTTTTGGGACAAACCCCCTGTTTGGTTTGTAGCGGGCCAGGTCATGAAGCAAACAAGGGGGCAGCACCGTCAGAGGGCAACAACCAGCAATTTCTGGAGCTATAGGAAAAGATAAAAAGCATAGAGAAATCTATGTTGCTTTCAAAACAGCAATACAAACAACAAAAAAAGCTCATGATCGGGCTAAACAACACAAAATTATAGAGGAGGAGAGTGAGAAGCTAATCAAACAGTTTTCTAGAAAGAACACGGGTAAGGCAGTTTAGGAGGAACGAGATCTTCCCCAACAAGAAATTAGGGGACAACAATCTCGGTAATTAGAGGAGGGTTACAAAGATTCAGAGGACATGGACTATAGTCCCTCTGAGGACGATGAACAGCAAGTGCTATGGGTAAAGATGGAGTAGTTAGAGAAGAATTTCTAGAGCATACAGAATCTTTGGCAGGAGGACCTTCCTCAAAAACCTCGCAGGTACAAAAATGAACCCTTATCCGTAGACATCCTAGAACATCATGTATCTGCATCATTTAAGGTCTCGAAACCAATGTACAATGGAAAAGGTGACCCTCTAGATCAGCGGTCTCACTTCCTGAACCATATGGATTTGTTTGGTGTCTCTGACCAAGTCAAATGTCAGACATTCTCAATGAACCTCAAAGATTCATCTCAAGCTTGGTATCTCTAGCTCTTAGTGAATATGATTTCCAGTTTTGATCAGTTAGTAGACCTATTTTTGAGCAGCTTCTTAGCAAACAAGGTATTGAAAAGGTCACCAGCGTATCTTATGTCTTTCATCCAGAAGCCAGGAAAATACCTACGAGAGTTTGTCCGGCGATTTCATGCTACAAACATACAAACCAAAGAGGCTTGCAACGAGTTTGTTATCTCTAATTTCATTAATGGTACTTAACATCAGCATCTTAAGTATAATCTATTAGACCGACCGCCAGTGACGTTGTCAGAGTTATACAAAAAGGTTCAGCTATCCACTAAAAATGAGAAAGCCAACAATTTTGCCATGGGCCATTGTATATTCAAAATAGTGGTTAATCACAACAGTATGCGCAAAATGGTTAGCAACGAGAGTTAGCCCAGGAAAGGTTATCTACGTACAAAATTTATCACAAGTTAACAAAATCACCTTCACAGATATTGCAAAAGATTGAGTACATATGAATCCTGAGACCCTCAATACCAATGAAGGAAAGCGAGCGCAGGGAGCGTTCCGGATGAAGGTGCGAGTTTTATAAGGCTCAAGGTCATTCTACGAATAACTACGTACATTTAAAGAACACAATTGAATCTACAGTGAGAAGGGGGCAACTAGAAAGATTTTTAGTTTCCCATCGCAGACAAGTTGAAGAAAATAGGGAAGCTCAGCAACTGTAATCACTCATTTTTGTCCGGCTATGTATATTAATATAAGTGTTAAATATGTATGTGTGTTACCTGTGTGAACCATATATATTTTATGTATATTGCATGAATTGTATGTATGATTATTATGGTATTATTATTATTAAGTGTGCATTTATATATATGTGTATGTATTTTATTACTATCGTATATATGTGTATTATTATTATTATTAAGTGTACATTTATATATATGTGTATGTATTTTATTACTATCGTATATATGTGTATGTATGTGTTAGTGAATGTAATTATTATTATCTTAATATGTTTCATGATATTATGTATTGTATGAATATATATATATATTGCATGATTATATGTATGTATGTATGTATGTATGTATGTATGTATGCATGCATGCATGTATGTATGTATGTATATATGTATTATGTACGTATGCATGTATATGTATTAATATGATATGTATATATTTTATAGTATTGTATGTATGTACTTTTATTATTATTTTGTTATTTTGCTAATGGGTTGCAATCAAACTTAAAACAAATTTGGAAATTAAAAACCCAAATTTTATTAAGTGTCCAGTCCAATTTACAATATCCAAATTTAAATAATTACATGGCCCGATCGGCCCAAACCCTTTAAACTCTGGCCTTAAGATAATAAAATAAAACCCTAATATGATCTCTTCTCTTGCAGTTGCCTTCAACCTGGCCGTTGGATCAAATCTTGATCCAACAGTCCAAATGCCTCCAAGACCCTCCAGCTGGCGCGCGTGAAACTCACTCCCCGGACCGTTCGATTTATACGTGTGCGTGAAATCCACGCACTGACCATTCTGATTCTCAAGCGCCACGTGCGTGATCCAGTGGTGCCACGTCCTTCTCCATGAGTGATCTCATCCGTTCACCTTCGATCAATTCCATCCGTTAGATCAGTTTTGATCCAACAATCCAACTTTTATTCGGCCGAAACAAGATCCAGTCTCTTCATCTTCTTAATATGTGGCATTCTCACTGACGATCCAGCCGACCCTCCTTCACCAGCCCTCAACCACCACCATGGCAAATCAAAAGAAAGACAAAAACTAGGGGATATCAGTCAATCATATCAACGGTTTGAGCATTTAATTTTACTTATCTTGTAAACAACAACAAAAATCAAAAAGGGGATATATATTGTAAAGCATATCATTTGTAACTCATATTTCAAATTCTAAATCAATAAAAAAGAAAACATCAGTGGTAATCTCTTTTTTTTTCCTTCTTTTCATGTATTCGAAATAAATGCCACAATAATAAAAGAAGAAAAAGAGAGTAAAAGGAAAGAGGGTATACCTGAATCGTTGGGTCCTTTTCTGGTAACAAGCCCTCGTATGGGTGAACCAGAGTATGATATCTGTGTTTTATAGGGAAGAGGGTGACTCATTTTTAAAAAACTGGGGTTTAAAATGATTTTTGGGTTCGGTCTTTCCTAGATCTAAGAAATGAGAGTTATTTTTCCTAAAATATAGGGTTGGATTTGAGTTTGGTTGAAAAGATGGTATGTTTTGGGGCGGTTTTAGGTTTTGCCAGCACCGATTAGCGGAGACTGTCGGCGGAGGGGACGACGGCACGTGGCTGATTTCTAGGTTCATCCTAGATTGGGATGAACACTCAAATGTTTTTTTTATTTTTGGTTGGGGAGAAAATAAAATGGGGAGGGTTTTTATTTTTTAGATGGATTTTTGAAATGGCCAAAGGTGGAAACCGGTTCTAATGGAGCCTATTTATAGACTTTTTATTTTTTAAAATGGGATAATTACATATAAATCCTTTCACATTTTTGAATTTTCCCCAGTACCTTTTCGTCTTTTCTAAATTACTCCCTAGTTCATCGAATGTTTTTTAAATTATACAATCTAGTCCTGAAATTTAACTTAATCAGATTTTAAAAGGGAAATTTACCTCCGAAGTCCCTCTGCCCTTCTTTTGTTCGCAAAAATGGCTTGTCTCATGGTTTAATTACACAACCAATCCCTGTGTTTTCAAACCGGTTTTCAATTTCACCTTTAATGTTGTTTTAGTTATTTTAAAAGGGAAAACTTTAGTTTTAGTCCCCCTTTCTTTTTACTATTTTTCAATCAAGCCCTTTTTATCATTTTTAAATCTATTTTGTATGGGTTATTTTCTTTATTGGTCCCCACCCTTTTGTTTATGTTTAATTCCACTCTTTTTTATATTTTTGTTTAAATGTTTATATATATATTTTTTATTTATTATATTTTTATTATATTCTGTTTGTTCGTATATTATTTGGTGCAATACATGTTATTTTTGTTTTTATTTGTGTATATTTATATGTACATATTTAATTTATTTTTATTTTTTATGCTGTATTATATATGTTGCTAATATCGTTTTTATTTTATCATTAGTTTAATTTTTGTGTATGTATATGTATGTTTAGGAAAATATATCAATACATGTTACATATATTATATTATTTATGTAATTTATATCATATGTACATGTTATAATTTATATTATACATATTATATTATATTATATTTGCATATTAATGTGTAGTAAATATTATATGTTGTATAGATTATATTTATACATGAATGGATGTTTTATTTTAATTGTATATTTACTCGTTGATGTATGCACATGTTTTTTGTTATTTAATATTTGTTTACTTTTTATTAATTCATGTATTTAATTATTCATGGTTTATTTTATCACATATATTATTAAGCCTCTTATCCCGGTATTCTAGTGGAAGTGTCATCCCGGTCTCCGGGTGTCATCTCCTTTGGTACCGTGGAACGAGGTAAAATCAATATTCGAAACATGCATTTTAGGAATTAATTATTAAATTAATTTGAATTTTTATTTTTCTTTATAAATACAATGCGAACCTGTTAGGTACCAATTTTGGGCGGTGTAGGGGTGCTAACCCTTCCCCATCCGTAACTAACTCCCGAACCCATTTTTTATAAAATCTATGGTTTTGTTTTTACGGTGTCTGGCCTACCAAAGTGGCCGGTGGCGACTCCATATTTTTCAAAAATACAAGTTTTCAAACAAATTCCCCTTTTTAAATAGTTTTTATAAAAGCGGGAACACCCCCAAACACTTTTTTTTATAATTTTTCGTAGCGGCACTTCCGAAAAAATAGTCGGAACAACGTGGCGACTCTGCTGGGGAGAAAAAATTTTGTTTTCAAGAATAAAAAGAGAGCTAAGCCATATTTAGATTCGTATTGTAATTATTCAGAAAAATTTAAACTCGGATTAATTTAATTTTAATTCCTAAGTCTTGTTTGTTTACCTTTTTGACATCATATAGTAGTCTTAGAACCTTTAGGAGGAGTGATTACTCCGCTTCGTGGGGTTTTCACCTCCGTATAGTGTTGTAATTCACTTCAGGGATTCAGTCCTTATATTTCGTGAGGTTTTCACCTCCGTATGGTCTATGGGTCGTATTCCATCGAATCGAGGTTCAAGCGACAATTCGAGTACCTTTTACTTTAGAATTCAATCGTATATAGTGGGACATAGAGCCTACCTGTTAAAGTCATGCTGGTACTTTGTTCGTTTAGCGGATGACTTGTTTAAGCTTTTTATTTGCATTTTTTGTGTATATTTTAAATGCTTGATATGGGTGTTTTAATTGTTTCTATTTATTAATCATTTATTTAGATTATTCTTTTCAAACTGATACAATTTTCTTTTTGTGTTTGCTCATTTTTTTTTGTTTTGTGCATCGCATTTTTATAACATAAAGGTATTTATTTCGCAAGTGGACGTCACTGTAGAAGGCAGTCATAATGGACAAGAGGTCTCGTATTCAGATAAAGGGAACAAATTCCGAGCATTGTCAGAATAATAGAGAGGGTGAATTATTTGAAGAGTTTGAACCAGATAGGGTGACTGATACTCGTATTGAAGATGAGCGGGATGAAGTACATGAATTGAAAAAACAGATGTCCTAGATGATGAATTTGATGACCGATATGGCTAAAGGCAATGGGTATGTAGAGCTAGAAAAAGAGTCAGTCAAGAGTCAGAATAAAGAGTTCGATGGTCAGAATCTCACTCCCAAGCAAAGTAACATTGGTAAATACGATAAGTCGAACCCTTTTGAAATCTGCGTCAACAAACCAGTGGGAGGTAATCTGAGTCAAGCTCCCAGAAAATAGAGGCAGGTCCAGAAGAAAATCGAAAAGAAAATGATGTAAAAAAACATCATGATCCTTGTGAGGTACACTGAGTTGCTCCCAATGCTTATTGGAAAAAACCTTATCATTCTAGTTCAATCTATTCAGAAAGAACCACCTTACCCGAAAGGTTATAACAACCTAGCTAGATGCAGTTACCACTTAGGAAGTTTGGGTCACACTACGGAGAGTTTTGGGGCTTTGAAAACCCAGCCAGCACCCACGACAAGGTTTGAATAATATAGAAATAAATCATTCAAGGGAGTCGAGTTGAAAAACCAAGGATGGGGCATCCTAGAAGAGGGACATTCACCCAATTATAACCAGCTCAGACAAGAGAGAGATGATTTAAACGAGAAACTGAAGAGCCTAGAAGATGATTATCATAAGCTCTACTGCTTGATCAGAAATGTTACGTGTAGGGAAGGATTAGCACCCCTACGAACGCCCGTTATCGGTACCTTTAATTTTACGTGGCACTTTGGCACCCCGAATAATTATTTGAATTTAATTTATCCCATAATTATTAATTGAATTTAAATTCCGAATATAGATATCCTTTTATAGCGAAATTCATTTTGTTCGAATATAAGATTAAAAGCACCCCGTTAAGTGACACCCCTATTCATATTTAAAAATGAACTTCCAACATAAAAGGTTTTAAATGAATGATTTTTCATTGTCTTGTCAATTTTAAGTACTATTCCTAAAAATGCTTCAATTAATTAGTTATTTATGCTATGAATATTAATTAATTTAATGACTTTTATGAGAAAATGCCAATTGCTTGAACACCTTCCATATATTTAAAGCCCTTAAATTAATTATATTCCCTATTAATTAATCTTTCTAATTAATTAAAGTTCTAGTCCTAGTTAAGGCCCCAACGATTTATTAAGTCCATATTATAAGTGAAAATGTATATTAAACGTTCACATTTAAAACCAATGTTGAGATAACACCCCATCGCAAACAATGGAACACCATCCAAATTTGAGTCCCAAAGGTTCAATTTAATATACATTTAATTAGCTACAATGTGTTTTGATTAATTATTTAATTTTAACTAAAGACTAATTTAATATTCAATTTTAAGTAAAATACATATATTAAACATAATTTATTTAAATCCATATCGTGATAACACCCCATTGTAAACAATAGAGCACCATCCAAATTTGGATTCCAAAATTATATTTAATATGCATCTAATTACTACAATCATCTACCCTATTTAATTATTGATCCCTAATTGAACACATCTAAACTAAAGGCTCTAATAGCTAATTAAACTAAGTGTATTTAATTGTCTAACATTTAATTTATATGCCTAATTTAAAACATGCATCACATATAAATTAATGACAATTAAATAGGACAAATAAATTAATGAATAAATTAAAAGCAAATTGAAATAAAAGCTCAATTTTATTATTAAAGTACTAAATTGAAACAATTATAAAACCCTAAGCCCAATTACAAAGAAATGGTGACCCAATTGAAATAGACTACAAACTAGAGGGAACAATTGAGGGGAAAAAGGGATCAAATTGAATAAAAACTAAACTTAGGGGACAAATCAGATGGAGAGGGGACTAAAATAAGAGAAATCAAAGGTTTGGGAAAAAACCAAAGAGGATCTGAAAGTGGGGTACGGATCCTCCTACCCGACTCGAATGCATTGCGCAGATCTCACTGACCCGGTGCCCAAAACGACAATGTTTTGGTCCGAGTTTAAATGGCCCAAACAGAGTTTGACTCAGCCATAATCCAAATATCTCTCTCTCACTTATCCCTCTCTTTCCTCTAATTCTCTCTCGCCCTAACAACAAATCTCCAGAAATTTTCGGATGAACACTAAACTATCCAGCCACAAACCACCGCTAACGTCGCCGCTGAATCCTCAACCGCCCTTCTTCGGCCATGCTCAGCCGTTTGTCGGCCACCATACTTGAGCTTCGGCCATCGCCTCACTTCGGCCAGCCACCGTGGGGCGATATCCGGCCGCCGTCCTCTGTCGTATTCGAAACCTTAAAAATCCCAAAAACTCTATTTTTTAACCCCTAATATCCTAGATTTGCCCCGATTCGAAAGAATCTACCCTTATTCCCCTGATCTAAAAGCCATCTACCCATTCCTGATTCCCTCTTCGACTCCACCATGTTCAAAAATGACTTCGGCCACGGCTCAGATAAGTTCTCGGCCACCTTTTTCCTTTTATTTTTTTACTACTGTCTTTTAGTTAAACTAACATGCTTTTAGTGTTTTTTTGCAGGAATTAAAAATACGAAGAGTTATATACCTCTGTGATAGTGGCGCTGGAAGTCCAGTGATGTTTCAACATCCGGCCAGCGTCCGTTCAGAACTCCGGTAGCGGTTCAACTTTGAGATGTGATTCAGCTCCCTAAACAGTTCAGTCACCGAGGAAAGCTTCTCTCTCTCTCCTTAATTATTACTTTATTATTATTATTATTATTATTTATGGTATATTATTAATGGTCGTAATTATTATCATCTAACACTCTCTCTCCTATTTATATAGGGTAATGAAGGATGACATTAGCATTGCCAGCTGAGCGGGAAAAAGAAGCACAATACATATGCTTTGGGTTTCGGCCAATCCGAGGCTGCCACATGTCCATTTGGGTTAAAATTTGGGCGGGAAAAAGAGATTTTGATCCATTTGTTTTTGTTTGACCGAAAATAAGAGGGAAATTGGGTTTTGTAAATGGGCTTTGAGCTTGTATTTGGGCTTTAGGATTTTTAAAATGTAAATTGGACATTTTTGGATATTTGGACTGATTTTATTTGGGCTATTTATTTATTTATTATTTATTATATGTATTTATTTATTTTTGGCCTTATTTATTTAGTAAATTTAGACCCCGAACAAAATACGGGTATTACAGCTGCCCCTCTTTGATCATTGTTGTGGAATAGGAAGTGGGCAAAGAATGAAAAGACACGGATTTTGTCCGAATCCACTAGCCATCTTCTAAACTATTGAAGCTTGAAGTTGTTCTTCTCACTTCGAAATTCTTCAAACTTCTGCCAAACTATGGAATTTGAAGTTGTTCTTCTTATTATGAAATTCTTCATCTTCCAAGCCTCGGGAGCTACTTTTGAAATTCTTCATTCTCTAAGGTTTGAAGTTGTTCTTGTTATTATGAAATTCTTCATCCCTTTGTCGAACTATGGAATCTGAAGTTCTTCTTCTTCTTATTATGAAATTCTTCATCTTCCAAGGTCTGAAATTACTCTTGTCATTCTTCAGTTTCTGAGGTTTGAAGCTATTCTTCTTATTATGAAATTCTTCATCCCTTTGTCGAACTATAGAATCTGAAGTTGTTCTTCTTATTACTAAATTCTTCATCTTCTAAAGTCTGACACCATTCCTTGAAATTCTTCACCTTTTGAGGTTTGAAGTTATTCTTCTTATTATGAAATTCTTTATTCCTCACTCTTTTACTACTTCGTTTTTCTGTAAAGGCACTAAATAGGTAAGCTCTTATTATTATGAACTTTCTCATTCTTCAAAAGGGCAAACTCTTCTCATTATGAGCTCTTCTTTCTTCATCGGGCGAGTTTTTCTCATTAGGAATTTTGTGGCGAATTCTTCTCATTAAGAATTCTTCATTCTTTATCAGGCGAGTTCTTCTCATTAAGAACTCTGTGGAAAATTCTTCTAATTAGGAATTCTTCATTCTTAGCTGGACGAATTCTTCTCATTAGGAATTCTGGAGTGAACTCTTCTCATTAGGAGTTCTTCATTCTTTGTTGGACGAATTCTTCTCATTAGGAATTTTGGAGTGAACTCTTCTCATTAGGAGTTCTTCATTCTTTGCTGGGCAAACTCTTCTCATTAGGATTTCTAGGGTGAACTCTTCTCATTAGGAATTCTTCAATTTTGCTGATCCACCTCTCTGTAAAGGCACAAACAAGCAAGCTCTTCTCATTAGGAGCTCTTCAATCTTTATTGGCGAGTTCTTCTTATTATGAAATCTGAATTCCTGGCTGGTTGAGCTCTTCTTACTGAGAACTCCGGATTCTAGAAATATTGATTCTCCTCTCCTCTAGGGAACAAACCTGCAAAATGAAACATCATCAACTACTTCAAACTCAATTTAAAGTAATATGAATATTCTCAAATTCTCGCTTGAAACACTGAGTTCTCTAATATGACTATTTTCTGTCCAAGGTGTCTTGATCTTTCTGTCTGAAACTCGTATGGGATCTCATCTCCTATTCCTCTTTCTCTGTTGATCAATTTCTTTTGTACCTGTAAAAAGTCAAATTTATCATTAATCTTCTAACATTAATTGTAAAAATGTACAATCTGTGTATATCATTAAGAAACTTCAAGTGCTTCAACAGGAGACGCTGGAACTACGAATCTTCATCGTTTGAGCCTGGAGTTGGTCTATCTTGCTTTCCAATTTGGCAACCTGAATCATTTTTGTTTTTCCTTCTTTTTTTCTTCTTTTTATTTTTTCTCTCTTTCTTTTTTCTCTTCCTTTTTTTTCCTTCTGTTTTTCCTCTCTTTCTTTTTCTTTTTTTCTTTTTTTCTTCTTATTTTCCTTTTCACTTTTTCTTCTTTTTCTCCTTTCCTTTCCTTTTTCTTGTTTTTCTTTTTTCTTCTTCCTCTTTCTTTGTTTTGGAAATTAAGGACCCAAATGATTAATATTTTTGTCGATATCATACCCTACCATCTTATCACGACGACATTCATAAAGTTCTCATCATTTCTGAAGGTGTAGGCCTAAAGGACTTAACATCATGCCCAAATGACTTATTGATGACCCGAAGGATTTAGAACTGTAATGCACTTCATTTCTTGTACACACAATCACATCACTCCCGAAGGTGATGGCTCGAAGGGCTTAACATCATGCCCGAAGGACTTACTGACGACCCGAAAAATTTAGAATTGTAATGCATTTTTTCCTATGCACACAATCAGAAAATCTTTGCTGAAATCCGCCTCTGCAAACGGATTGAAATCTTTGTTGAGATTCGCCTCTTCAAACGGATTGAAATCTTTGCTGAGATCCGCCTCTTTAAACGGATTGAAATCTTTTCTTAGATCCGCCTCTTCAAACAGATTGAAATCTTTGCTGGGATCCACCTCTTCAAACGGATTGGAATCTTTGTTGAGATCCGCCATTTCAAATGGATTGAAATCTTTGCTGAGATCCGCCTCTTCAAACGGATTGAAATCTTTTTTGCTGAAATCTGCCTCTACAAATAGAATGTCTTGCTGAAATCCACCTTTGTAAGCAGAATATTCGTTGAAAACCATTTCTACAAACAGAATATCGTGAGATCCGCCTCTGCAAATGGAGTTTTAGAGAAATTTGCCTCTGTAATCACAATATCTTGAGATCTATATATGCAAATAGAAAATCATGAATTAATATATTTCCTTTCTCACAAACACAACTATAATTTTTGCTAGATCTATTTCTCAAAGATCTATGCTCGCTCGTTGTCAGATTTTCTCCTCAGAGATTTCTACTCATTTCTTGCTCGACCTTCCTCTTCAAGATCTTTATTCTTTCTTAACTGGATATTTTCTCTGAAATCTCTGTTCATTCCTACTTGAATCTACTTCTTCTAGATCTTTATTCATTCTTAACTGGATCTTTTTCTCCAAGATCTTTGCTTGTTTCTGCTTGGATCTACCTTTTCAAAATCTTTATTCTTTCTTAACTGGATATTTTTCTAAAATGTCTGCTCATTATTGCTTGGATCTTCTCTTCCAAAACTCGAAGCTATAAATTAACTTTCACCTTTCCTTGATTGAATTTGCAAATTCCTTCCAAAATATGCAAAAATGCTTTGAATGTATGAATTAGCATGCTCCTTTTTATGGATACCTAACTATATGATGCATGAATATTGTCAATTGAGGATCACTTGGATAAACTTTCATCTATTGGGGAGCTCTAAATTTCTTCACTTCATCTTTCATTAAAACTTATTCTACCAACGGCATAACCCATCTCACACTCAGGTTCAATCTTCAGGATTTCTGCATCTTTTTCTCTAAAGAGCCTTTTTTAGGTTTTTTACTTTAGATTTTCTTTTTTCTTTTTCCTTTTCTTCTTTTCTTTTTCTTCTCAATACGCCTTTTTGGGTTTTCACCTCGAGTTTTCTTTTTTCCTTTTCTTTCTTTTTCTTTTTTCTCTCTTTTTGCAACAATGCTTTCTTTCGTTCTAATGAAACTTTCTTTGCCTTCATAGATTAAGCACATGAGCCCTTTTTTGATGCATCTCACCATGTATTCTCACAATTTGATTACCGGGGATCACTATTTTCTTAGAAAGTCGCTCTTGCTATATCTTCATCCAGCCTTTTTGACAAAATTCTTTCTCATAGCTCTAAAAGAGATCATGATTTATTGTTGTTCTAGCTTGCAGGTCTTGCTTATCAGCATGGGATGTTCTTCTATAAGGTTATTTTTGCAATATTGCCCTACTCAGGCCTGACTTTAACGACTACCTTTGCTCACATTCGCCTCGCTTCCTTGCTTTAGAATAACAAAAACCCTCAACTGGCTACATATTTGCTCCCAAAAGATGGCTCATGTTCTCTCTTTTTACACAAGAATTACTTGTGTCATTTTCTTGCAGACTTGTTTGAATGTTATTATCACTCAGAGTTGCGTCTTTTCCTCGTCATACTTTTCATCATTAAACAAGTATCAATGCCACCTCCTATTCTGCCTGCACTTAAAGGATTAGTACATCATAATAATACCCACGAAATCCTTTGCTTTTCTTGTATCTAATCAATTTATCTGCAAGATGCTTGTTGAAAAGATAAGTGAATGGCTCATAATATTATTTTACTAGATTTGAGAACTTGGAATAATTTGATAAGTCCTGGCAAACATGAGAAAACAAAAATCAAGATTAGGTCCCCTAAATATCAAGTGCAATAGAGCCTTCGAATCAAACAACAAAGATCAACTCCAATGTGACATCTTTTGAATTATTTGACTTCTGAGAGAAAAATTTCCCGTATACCTAATTCTATCCCATTTAAGGTGGCACTCTTTACCTCACTAACTCACCATGCCCCAATCTTTCCCTCATTTCTGATCTCGATCAAGCATTAGAAGTCTGGAAGTCCTTGAAGAAAGGTTAACCCTAATAAGCGGGATGTATTCTGAAGACAAACTCATCTTGCTCCAATACCCGTATATGATCAAAATGGTCTTTTGAGGCTTGTAATGTAAGCTATGGTTCACGGCTACCAAAGAAATGATATATAGGCTCAAATAAATACTTAAGGGTGATGAAACCAAGGATCATTTCTTCCAAGTGAAATATCATTTTTTACACTGATATGAATATGTTTGGATAGAATACTCTTTTCTTTTTCTCTTTTCTTTTTCCTTTTTTTATCGCTTCAGACTGCCCATTTCTGAGTTTTCACCCTAGAGTTCATTTCCCTTCTTTAAAATCAATCTTCCACTACTCCTTTGGATAGAGACTTGTTTGAATGGAAGATCTTACATAAATGTATTGATTTCCTTTTGTACTTTTTCAACTTTAGTGTTTTCTTTGCTTCAGCTTGATTCCACAGACTTTTCGAATACAAACTCACACCGTTTCTTTTTCTTCTTTCTTTCTCTTTTTTCTTTCTTCCTCTTTCTTTCTTTTTTTAACTGAATTCATAGTTCTCTTCTTCATTCATCCTGCCTTTCTGGCTTTTGTGCTTGATATATTCACTTTCATTTCTTTTTGCCCCTGATTCATAGGGCATTATTATCATAGCATGATCAAAGACCGAACACTTTTTCACTTGCAAATAAACTTTCATTCTCTTTGCCCTAATGCATGGGTGATCCTTGGTTTGGGTTAAATACAAAGAAAATCATCAGGCTCAAAGGGGACAACAAATGATATTTTCTTATTTTCTTTCTTTATGAAGGGAGATGAAGGAATGCCAATGCTCGCGGGCAAAAGCAATTGGGATGATTCAGGGTATTACTCCGTAACGGTCTTAAAATTATAGACAGAGCTCATGTGGTTCACTGTTGACCATTAATCAAGAAAGACCTGAGTTAATTTTGGTCACTCTACTTCTATCGTCAATTCTTTATTTTCTTCGCCATTACAAAGTCATGCCCATTCTTGTTTATGCTTTGATGCATTCATTCTTTCTGAACAGATTTTTCAATTCTTCAGTGATCAAATTCCTCAATGTCGCTCCACTGGCCTCTTGCCATATCAAATTTGCCCCACCTTTATTATTTACGGCGAACAAATACTCCAAGTCCTTGGACATTTTAAGTTCCTGAGCTTTCATCAAGTTCATCTTTAATTTTACAGAACCACCAGAACTCGGTGGGAAAACTTGCTAAGCCCCTGAATTGGCTGACATATGTATTTCATCATTACCACGTCCTCTGATAGGCAATTTTTCCTGAATAAAAAATACCAACTGAAGATGATTGCCCCATACTCAGTCATATCCTCCTCGTGAGTGATCGAACATTTGCAACTATGGTCTTACATTTTGAAATTATTTCTAGAGCAATACAAAAAATCTTTGGGCTTGAAGTATCAGAATTGATTTCATATACTATCCAGAGATAATTCTTACAAGTTGTACCCCTTATTGAACAAAACAGACTTCTCAAAGCTCTAGACAATCTTGGAAGCATTCATTATAGATCTCTGAATAACCCGCTTCTTGATTTCCTCTATTCAGAGCCTACACTTCTTAGTAGCACATTCTGGTTTCCCATGTAAAGCTTGCAAATATTATCTAGATCATAACTATGGGCGGATGGGCTTGACATCTTCTTCACCAGCCTAGGGGTAAAATAAATCTGAAATGGGTATTCCAAATCTATCAAAGTTTGCATTTGTCCGGGGAATCTTTCGTGATAGACCTGGTGAGTCAGTTGACCTTTTCCTCTTACGACCTTAGGGAGTCCGATCATTGTATTCATTCACTTCTTTCCCTTTTTTCACTTGACATTTTCAGCACTTGTTTTCTAAGCATTCCAATTGCATTTTCTCTAATCAGGGGCTACTTTTTAAGTTAGATATCTTAATAGCTGATCTTCGGTGTTAACTTCCAAAATCTCCCACTTCAGAAAGTTTTGAATTTACAGCTTGAAAATGTAGCAATCTTCAATGTCTCCATCATAACTCACAATAGTCTTAATATTGTAACAAGTTGATTAATGGGGCTCTTATAGTTTCTCATGATGCAGCGAAGCCTCAAGCAATCTGAAATATATCTCTCAATAGAAAGCATGAATGAGATCCAGTTTGAATTTTGACTTTCAACTGACAAGAGCATCTGATCTTGGAGCATTCTTTGGTGAAGAAAATATTGCAGAAAAAAATGTCAAAATATTGCTCTGACTCTAATAAACCCCGACTGCAGCGAGTTATTAACAAAAGTTTGTCATAGTTTTTGCCATTTCCCTTTTATCTTAACAGCTATAGCAAATAGTAGTCTCTCATTGAACCAGACTCCTTACTTTCGGCACAATAAATACTCAACCCTGATGAGACTAGAAACTTCAATGGGGCCATTATCTGAAAGTGATTTTTGATAGGGTAGAGTCACAAATCTGAATACGGCATTGGATGATTGTCTCTTTTTCTGACTGATCTCTTCTGTCACTGGGTTATGTATATGTATTTTGTTCCTCTAGCAATCAATTCCTCTGTAGGCAAACTTCAATCATTAACTGACCTTGACACTCATCGCCTTAGAGAAATACTCTTCTACCCCTCGTCTTTGTTGGGATCATTGTGTCTTCTGACTGTCACTAAACCATTGACCAGCAGGACTTTCGGCTAAACTCCAGAATTTGAATTCATTCAGTCTTCCTATGTCTGTCCACTGAGCTTCATTCATTTTAACATTTTCAAAATCCAACAAGTGCCTCTAAGTTAAGCATTCCACTATTCTCATCATAATTCAAACTCGGTCTTCTAGATTCTTTACAGATTCCCCCAACTATATTGATCCAGACTTGCTCACCCTTTTTTATTTGGCTTTTTATTCTCATCTCTCTCTTTTTTTTACTTTTTTCTTTCTTTTTCTTTCTTATCTTTCTTTCTTCTTTTTATTGCATGAAGAGTCCCTTCAGACTGAATCCTTATGTGAGATAAGTTTCTACCTTGATCACTCTTGTTGGTGCTTCATATTAGCTCGTACTCCATCATGTTCTCGGACTGGTCAGCCTTTGACTTTGTTCGACCCAAGTGGTCCTCAACAATCATTGTGACTGTTCAACTTTAACAGATTCGTTGTCTATGATTTTCAGAACATAAATTTTAACCAATGCAATGTTACTTTTAAAAATGCAATATTTTAAACAAAATGCAATATTATTTATATTTTATATAACGTTTAAATGTTGTAATGCATGAATGCACGAGGTATCAATTTCAAGAACTAGTCATTAGAACAACACACATCTAACAAAAAGGTCGAATACAAAGCAAATGCAATATGTTCACTAGCTCCAGCTCCTTTAGTTGATCACTTTGTTCAGTCTCTGAATCAATTTCTGCCCTAGCTCGGTGCCAATATCATAATGTTGTCGAGGGTTCACAACTTCATCGAACAAAATCTTTTCATGCCTGACGACTCCCCGCACTTAGCTCCTAAAGTTAATCATTTCATAACTCTATTTCTGGATAGCAATGGATCACTGCCTCGACTTGATTTTCGGTGTTTTATCCTTTATTATGGTACCTCCTCAAAACTTACAAGCTGGTCTTTGAAAATGTTGTACTACGTTTTCTGATTCTATCACTTTCCCAGCTTCTCACTTTTATCATCATTTCCTTTAATTATGGTATCCTTCGGTAAATTTAATCATTTGTAAAACTTGGATATCGTCTCTGAGTTCAAACCTTTCTATTCTTCCTTAAGTTTAGAAACAGTCCTTGAACGACCCTTCAATTTATCTATTATCTATCATATTTCTGATTACTATCGCCTTTCCAGCTACTACGTCCCGTTTATCTTTGTAACTGCCGCTAACTGTATCTTGAAGCTTGAACTATTGTTGAACCTTGTACAAACCTTGTCCTTTTGACCACTAGAAAACCTCGTATTTCTTTATTGTTGGTGACATATCTATCTTCCCGAAAAGTGAATAATTATCTCGAGCTTCATGAACAAGTCACGACCCTAAGCAACTATTGATCCATTTGACTGGCTGACAACAATATTATAACCCATGAATCTTACTGGAAATGACACTTCATATTCCCCATCCTATAGTTCTCAAATTAAACTTGGCTCTGGCAGAACTTCATTATGTTTAGAAATTTCTGATACAACCTCGCATTAATGACACCTGGCCTCCACGTATATTGTCTTCGTTCTTGTATTGAGTCCTCTCGAATACAGTCTACAGTGACATATTGTCCTCTGCTTGTCTATCAGACCCTTCAGCTCTTATGATCACTGCCTACTCGACTAATCCTCGAACCGATACCTCTCATGAATGCAATGTGATGCAACATTTATCGAATAAAACACACCCAAACAAAATAAAAAACTAAACAAAAATTGTGTCAGTATGGTGAATTAATATTGTAAGAAAAAATAATTGTTATAGGAAAAACAATTTATATTGCATAAAATTAACCAGAGAACAATTTATTTTGCACACAAGAATAACCAGAGAAATGAATTTAAATCAGCAACACCTGTCTTGGGTCACTGTCTGGATCTAGTGGGGTAGGCTTCTATTACAGCATGTGGGTTTCGATCTAGACCTTGGGTACTTGAACTGTCGTTACTGGACTAGTAAGACATCGATTCGAGAGTATATGGCCCCTTATAGCGGAGGCGTAACCTCACGGTGTATAAGGTTGGTATACCGGAAGGAGGACAAAATTCTGATCACGAAGCTGAATAACTCACGTAAGATCATGCCTCACTCCCACTTAAGGGTGAAAAGCCCGGGTAGAAGGTTTATGCATGAATGACAATTTATATCACACAAGAAAAAGCTACCTGCATTTTTCTAGAAAATTCATCCAATAATTATGGAAAAAATTAAATTCAAATTACTATCCTAAAATGTCAAAATGCCACGTAAAACTAATTAGGCCTGACTCTTGATTTTTTTTAAATCCCCAACGGAGTCGCCATGCTGTCGCAACCATTTTTGAAATCGGGTGTGGAAAAATAGCCTGACGATTGATCTTTTAGAAAATTAGGGCTTTCTGGCCATTTTTAATTTAATCTTGAAAATTTAGGGCTTTTCATATTAAATCAAATTTTCCTTTATTTATCTTTTTAAAAAAACATTTTGGAGTCACCACCGATCACTTCGAGGTAGACCGGACACCGGAAAAAGAAACCAGAGATTCTGTCTTAAAAATTGGGTTCGGGAGTCGGTTACGTGTAGGGAAGGATTAGCACCCCTACAAACGCTCGTTATTTGTACCTTTCGTTTTACGTGGCATTTTGGCATTTTGAATAATTATTTGAATTTAATTTATCCCATAATTATTAATTAAATTTAAATTCCGAATGCAGATATCCTTTTATAAGGAAATTTATTTTGTTCGAATATATGATTAAAAGCACCCCGTTAAGTGGCACCTCTATTCATATTTAAAAATGAACTTCCAACATAAAAGGTTTTAAATAAATGTTTTTTATTGTCTTGTCAATTTTAAGTACTATTCCTAAAAAGGTTATAATTAATTAGTTATTTATGCTATGAATATTAATTAATTTAATGGTTTTTATGAGAAAATGCCAATTGCTTGAACACCTTCCATATATTTAAAGCCCTTAAATTAATTATATTCCCTATTAATTAATCTTTCTAATTAATTAAAGTTCTAGTCCTAGTTAAGGCCCTAACAATTTATTAAGTCCATATTATAAGTGAAACTGTATATTAAATGTTCACCTTTAAAACCAATGTTGAGATAACACCCCATCGTAAACAATGAAACACCATCCAAATTTGAGTCCCAAAGGTTCAATTTAATATACATTTAATTAGCTACAATGTGTTCTGATTAATTATTTAATTTTAACTAAAGACTAAGTGAATATTCAATTTTAAGTGAAATACATATATTAAACATAATTTATTTAAATCCATATTGTGATAACACCCCATTGTAATCAATGGAGCACCATCCAAATTTGGATTCCAAAATTATATTTAATATGTATATTTTTACTACAATCATCTACCCTATTTAATTATTGAACTCTAATTGAAGAAATCTAAACTAAAGGCTCTAATAGCTAATTAAACTAAGTGTATTTAATTGTCTAACATTTAATTCTATATGCCTAATTTAAAACATGCATCACATATAAATTAATGACAAGTAAATAGGACAATTAAATTAATGACTAAATTAAAATAAATTGAAATAAAAGCTTAATTTTATTATTAAAGTACTGAATTGAAACAATTATAAAACCCTAACCCCAATTACAAAGCAATGGTGACCCAATTGAAATAGACTACAAATTGGAGGGAACAATTGAGGGAAAAAGGGATCAAATTGAACAAAAACTAAACTTAAGAGACAAATCAAAGGGAAAGCGGACTAAAATGAGAGAAATCAAAGGTTTGTGCAAAAACCAAAGAGGATTCGAAAGTGCGGCGCGGATCCTCCTACCCGACCCGAATGCATTGCGCGGATCTCACTGACCCGGTGCCCAAAACGGCACAGTTTTGGTCCGAGTTTAAATGGCCCAGATCGAGTTTGACTCAACCATAATACAAATATCTCTCTATCACTTATCCCTCTCTCTCCTCTAATTCTCTCTCTCCCTAACAACAAATCTCCAGAAATTTTCTCTCAAATGGATTAAAATCCATGGTTTTTGCTTGAACATCCTCGTGTTCATCCATTTTCGGATGAACACTAAACTATCCTGCCACAAACCAACGCTAACGCCGCCACTGAATCTTCAACTGCCCCTCTCTGGCCATGCTCAGCCATTCGCTGGCCACCATCCTTGAGCTCCGGCCATCGCCTCACTTCGGCCGGCCGCCATAAGGCAATATTTGGTCGCCGTCCTTCGTCGTATTTGAAACCCTAAAATTCCAAAAAAAACTCTATTTTTTAACCCTAATATCCTAGATCTACCCCGATTCGAAAGAATCTACCCTCCCCTGATCTAAAAGCCATCTACCCATTCTCGATTCCCTCTTCGACTCCACCATGTTCAAAAATAACTCTGGCCACCGCTCATATAAGTTCCCGGCCACATT
This sequence comes from Hibiscus mutabilis, assembly GCA_019671005.1. NCBI lineage: Eukaryota > Viridiplantae > Streptophyta > Magnoliopsida > Malvales > Malvaceae > Hibiscus > Hibiscus mutabilis. The sequence continues at coordinate 34,867,883 of CM033728.1, forward strand.
TTCCTTTTATTTTTTACTATTGCCTTTTAGTTAAACTAGCATGCTTTTAGTGTTTTTTTTGCAAGAATTAAATATACGAAGAGGTATATACCTTTGTGATAGTGGCGGTGAAAGTCCGGTGATGTTTCAACATCCGGTCAGCGTCCGTTCAGAACTCCGGCAGCGGTTTGGCTTCGAGCGGTGATTCAGCTCCCTAGACGGTTCAGTTACCGAGGTAAGCGTCTCTCTCTTCTTAATTATTACTTTATTATTATTATTTATGGTATATTATTAATGGTCGTAATTATTATCATCTGACACTCTCTCCTATTTATATAAGGTAATGAAGGATGACATCAGCAGTGCCAACTAAGCGGGAAAAAGAAGCACAATCCATGTGCTTTGGGTTTCGGCTAATCCTGAGGCTGTCACGTGTCCATTTGGGAGGGAAAAATGGGCTTTTGATCCATTTGTTTTTTTTTGACCAAAAATAAGAGGGAAATTGGGTTCTGTAAATGGGCTTTGAGTTTGTATTTAGGTTTCATGATTTTTAAAATGTAAATTGGACATTTTTGGATTGATTTTATTTGGGCTATTAATTTATTTATTATTTAACAAAACATGGAAATAGATACATGACATTGAGCATTGTTCATGTGTGAACATGTATTCATTGAGGCCACCATAATCATTGATTACATTGTTCTCATGAAATCTATTATTATTGTCATCATAATATTATTGGGTTACTACCTCACTAGGCAAAGTATGCCTAATGCATTCATTTTCATGCATCTTTTAAGGTTTAATATTACCAAGGGTGTGATCATGGTTCAAGATTGCAAGTCACTCTCCAAGAAAGTAATGTATCTTTGTCCCTTATAACTCCTAGAAAGGTGGCATATTACATGTGTATATGTATGTATGTGTAAACATGAGGTATATGTTATGGAATTGTATGAGGTAATTAAGCTAAGTTTATGAGAGGCATAATCATTACATACTAGAATAAGATAAGAAAATATGTGATTAAATATGATTATTAAGGTCTCAGAGGCATTGAATGGTAAAGAAAATATGAAGATTAAGTAAACAAGTTATAAAATGACCATTTTGATGATATGATGCTAGATATGTGTTGCATGATAAGGAATAAGTCTAAAATGATGTGTTTTGTGTGTATATATTGTTTACCATGTTGAAATGGATAAAATAGGAATTATGCCATGTTGGTGTTTTGGTAAAATTGGTAAAACAGCCTAAAATGCTCTAACAAGTGAAAACATAGTGAATAGATTCGTATTGGTATGAAATTTGTCATGCATATATATTTGATGTTTATAAGTTTGCTGGTAAAATTTGGTAATAATTGGACAAGATTAAGGCCGTCAAATTGTAAAAAAACCAGACAACAAAAGTTATTACAGACTCAAGCGTACCGATATAGGTGATGGCGTACTGATACTGGGGAGCATTATTGGTTATAGTTAAAGCAGGCGTACCGGTACGGGTGATGTCCTATCGATAATGATATGGAAGTTTGGTATTGTAAATTAAGGCGTACCGATACTGCTACAGTGGTATCGGTACACAAAATCAACATTGGAATTTTACTGTAGCAAGGGTACTAGTACAGGTGGTGTCGTACCGATACCCATTATTGACCAATTTAGGGATTTAGGGTTAGCGTACTGGTACGGTAATAGATCCGTATCGATACGAAAGGCATCGAATCATCGTACCAGTACAATATAAAGCATACTGATACGGGATCTAGGTTTGAAATAATTTTTAATAAGATCATACCGGTACGGCCTCATGAGTACCAGTATCGATACAAGTGAGTTGGTTAAAATTAGTTAACTAGTTTTAAATCTTGCAAAATGGTCACTGAATCTTATATGGATTAATTGAAAGTGCAAATAGTTTCCAAATCTATTGAAATTTTATACACAAGATAATCAAGCATTGAATTTCAAATTGGTAACCCCAATTATTGATAAGTCCCTGTAATTTAATGGTTTTACAATTTAGTCCCTAAATATGCATAAATCACCAAATGATCCCTTATATAATTTGGTTGAGTTTAATTGATCATCATCATTCATTGCATCGAATTAGATTTTTTGATTCATTGTTTATTGCATAAGTTATCATAATTATAGATTCGATAACCGTATTGTTCATCGGTAATGCTTTCTGACCCAAATTTCTACCAGGTCGGGAAGGGGGTGTTACATTTATGGTATCAGAACTAGAGTTTAGCCGGTTCTAGACTAAATCAATGTTTTTTGCATTGATATTATCTATTGCATTCTACATATGCCACCTTGGGTTATATTATTGTTTGTTGTATTGTGACTTGCAGCTGCCACGATCGTCCTATTACTGGTAATTACAAGAATATCATGTAAGAATTTATAATGTTCATGTCTTTGATAATTAAGGAAGCTATCGGGGATAGCTAAAGTGTTAAAATGATTCATCGTTGCCACAAATTAGGATAATTTCTTTATACCTCGAATTTTGATAGATGAGTTGTTTTCGTAACAGAATTTATATCTCAGTAGTCCTGTAAATGATCAGTTTGAAACCATTAACATTACTTAATGGTATAGACCTTGTGAGCCCCTTAGTAAACAAGTTAGGATATGCCTTAGTATTGAACTCTAGTAGAGCCTAAAGGTTATGTGTAATGGCCCCTAAGATAAGATAAGTTTAGTAAAGACCTTTCGACGATAACGCCTACGAAAAATATGATATTTGATATATGACATAGAAATAAGTTTAAAGAAAGCTAAAGCTTAAGTTAATATTTGAACTCGTAAACTCTGACGTGTGTATCTTCTGTAACAACCAGTGAATACTCGAAGTAAGCTAGATTGTTTATCTATCATGGCAACAAGGTCACTTTGTGAAGAATGCTTTAGTATGAACTTCGAATCTTAATGAGTCATCGTTCCTATCGTTTATGCCAAGAAGAAAATTTGAGGATGAATTTTTCTTAAGGGGAGAGTTGCAACACCCAAAATTGGGCTTAGTCAGAATTGAATTCCAACGAACAAAAATTCAACACCGAAAAGTCAAATTTTAGCATTGACCTTTGACCAAGTGGTCAATTATTCAAGTATTAAACCCTAATTATGTATTATTATTGTTTAAGGGCCCTACTGTAAACATTGGAACTTTTCTTGTGACCAAATGGTGATAATTGAAAGTATTGAGACATAAGTGTAAGAAATAGGAAAAGGGAGGGTTAAGTGGGTAATTAACCCCTTAGAGGGATTAATCATCGCCCATGTCGATTCCTTAAGTGAGGTTTCTTCACCCCCAAGGAATTGTCATGGTATTTAATAATTAAAGAATAAAAGAATAGAAGGAAAAAGATATAGAAAACTTACGAGAGCCAAATTGTTATCTTCAACCTCATCATCTTCCTCCTTAAGAATAAGCAAGCACCTCCATTGTTAAGCAATTCTGAACTTTGTCTTCCTTTAATTTATTGATCCTAGCTAATTTCTAACAAGCAAGAAAGCTCAAGATATTGGTGGAGAGGATTTATCCACTCCTTTAAGGATAGAAAGGCAATCAAATAAGGTTTAGGTGGAAACTTATCCATATTTTTAAAGAAGTCCAAGTCAAGGAATAAAGGAACCCGCATAGGTGACCATTTATAGCTTTGGAAAGTTTGGTGATTACAGTTCATGGTTTGGATGGCTAGGTGTCATCCTTGTTCTATTACCTTCTATAGTTTATTGTATGATTATTGTAGAATTGTTCATCGACTCATATAGATCATTTGATGGCAATAATCATATCATTGGAAAGCATTGGTAAGTTATTTTGTGTTGTCTTGGATCATGTTGCATTGGTAAGATTATTGCATTGATAAGTTCATTACATCGGCAAGTTCATAGCATTGACTAAATCATTGCATCAATGAAAACATGGTATTGATAAGATCATCGTATTGACAAAGATATTAAATTGGCAAGGCTATTGTATTGATGAAACTATTGTATTGACAAGGATTATTGGAGCTAAGGCTCAACTATCGAATAAGAATATTTCCCTATTGCTAAACCATAAGACAACTAAGTTACCGTGCAAAGGAAGCCCTTGGACACTTCGGCTTGGTGCAAGGTATATTGGGACTATGGTCCATGTACCCCTCTAATTTTAACCTAATTTCTTAGGTTAAATCTTGGGAGTCAAATTTGAAAACTTTCCCCTCAATTAACAAAATTTAGGTTTACTTATTAATAAATCAAAATTATTATTAATTTATAACAATTATCGTAAAATATCATATTTTAAAATCTCATTTGTTATAAAACACAGTCGTATAAAAAATGTTTGATTGCTCAATTAAATATCTGAAAATAACATTGTAAATGCATGTATCCTATAATTCCCAGATTATAAACAGTCCCAATGTTCGAAATTACATAATTATCCCAAATAACATAATCAATATTTTGAAAGACTAATTAAAAATAGTTCATACTTATGATTAAATATCCGATTAAAACACGAGATGCTCCAAGTACCGAGTCGCCTAAGAATCTGAGTATATCTGAAAGAGAAACTAAGGGGTGTAAGCTAAAGAGCTTAGTGTGTCTCTAAAGTGCAAACAACCACAATCAAAACATTATTTTTATTTTCTAATAAAGTATTTTGAAAACACATTAAATCTGGTAAATCTAAATCATAATGATATGATGTCCGATGTACATGAAAACATAATACCCAATCTCCGAAACATCAAAGAGTGAGGTTCCCCAGAACCTACTCTCTCCATCGTCACCATCCGAAGTGGAACTCAGCTTGGATGGTGAAACCACTGATCTGAAGCAGAATTCAGTCTGAAGGGTGAAACCGCTAAACTTCCCCAAACAATCTCAATCCCGTAAACCCAAATGTTATGATGCTAATGTTAAAATCTGAATCTCATCTGAAACTTGAATTAAAAATTCAAGTTTCACAATTTTATAAATCCAATGTTTTACAATTCCAAAAGTGTGATATTTCATAATCCGATAAATCTAATTTTTGGTTAAAACACAATCCGATATGCTATGCATGATGTCCAAAAACTTCCACAGATCGCAACACAGAATAAATCACACAAGATATAAAAATCTCATTTCACACAAGTATGTAGCATAGTAAGAAACACAAGTTTATAGCACAGGAAGAGACACACCTTTAGCGGCTAGAAGCTTTAATACCGAGAAAGATGAGTCTCACGCTCAAGTCTAGCTGAATCAGAATCTATGAGATAAGATCACTACATTAATATCTATTACTGACGCTAAGCCACCACTAAAACATATGAACTAAACTGAAGGTATACTCACGTGAAGACCTTGAAAAATGTGCACGGTCAGACTGAACAGGCAAAAAGGTAACTCATCGGCCTCAGAGTCGATACTTATAAGAGCTTTGGGGGAGGATCCGCTTATCCCTCTGGCTTTTTTGAACATGCCCTTCAGGCTCGAGATTTATTTGGTTACTAAAATCTCTAAAACAACTCACAATTCTGATTTCCCCCAATTTAACCCCCCATTGGAATTAGGTTATAAAGTCAAAAATTCCTAAATTAATAGGGTTACAGATTTAGGGATTTAAAAAGTTAGGTTTTTAGAATTAGGGGAAAAATTTGGGTGTTACAGTCCATGAGCTATGGCTCAAGGGTAATGACCCTATATTATTTTGGTGATGTTGGAGGCTAGGGGGAGATGATGGAGGAAGCATTGACTCATTGTTATTACATTGATACAAGCCATTGCTTTGTGCTTTGAGCTTGCTTAAACACAGACCAATGCTACCTATGTCCAACTCTGTCCCAAGGCAAACAATGTTAAAAGACAAGTAAAGCTATGAGTAAGACTATTGTATATATAGACAAGAACAAAATATGAAAACGAAAACACGACATTGAGCATTGTTCATGTGTGAACATGTATTCATCGAGGCCACCATAATCATTGATTGCACTGTTCTCATGAAATCTATTATTATTGTTATCATAATATTACTGGTTACTACCTCACTAGGCAAAGTATGCCTAATGCATTCATTTTCATGTATAATTTCAGGTTTAAGATTTCTAAGGGCGTGATCATGGTTTAAGGTTGCAAGTCATTCTCCAAGACTTTTAAGTAATGTATCTTTGTCCCTTATAACTCCTAGAAAGGTGGCATATGGCATGTACATATGTATGTATGTGTAAACATGAGGTATATGTTATGGAAGTGTATAAGGTAATTAAGATAAGTTTATGAGAGGCATACTCATGACATGATAAGGAAGTATGTGATTAAATATGATTATTGAGGTCTTGGAGGCATTGATTGGTAAAGAAAATATGAAGATTAAGTAAAACAAATTATAAAATGACCATTTTGATGATATGATGCTAGATATGTGTTGCATGATACGGAATAAGTCTAAAATGATGTGTTTTGTGTGTATATATTACTTACCATGTTGAAATGGTTAAAATAGGAATTATGGCATGTTGGTGTTTTGGTAAAATTGGTAAATTAGCCTAAAATGCTCTAACAAGTGAAAACATTGTACATAGATTTGATGTTTATAATTTTGCTAGTAAAATTTGGTAATCATTGGACAAGATTAAGGCCGTCAAATTGTGTAAAAACTATACAAGAAAAGTCATTACAGACCCAAGCGTACCAGTACAGGTGATGGCATACCGGTACTAGGGAGCATTATTGGTTATAGTTAAAGCAGGCATACCAGTAGGGGTGGTGTCGTACCGGTATAGATATGCAAGTTTGGTATTGTAAATCAAGGCGTATTGATACTGCTACAGTGGTCTTGGTACGCAAAATCAACAATGGAATTTTACTGTAGCAAGGGTACTGGTATGGGTGGTGTCGTACTAATACCCATTAATGACCAATTTGGGGATTTAGGGTTAGCGTACCGGTACAATAATAGATCTGTACGGATACGAAAGGCATCGAATCATCGTATCGGTAAAATATAAAACGTATCGATACGAGATCTAGGTTCGAAAGAATTTTTAATAAGAGCCTACCGGTACAGCCTCATGAGTACTGATACAGGCGAGTTGGTTAAAATTAGTTAACTAGTTTTAAAATCTTACAAAATGGTCATTGAATCTTATATGGATTAATTGAAAGTGCAAATGGCTTCCAAATCCATTGAAATTTTATACACAAGATAATAAAGCATTGAGTTTCACATTCGTAACCCCAATTATTGATAAGTCCCTATAATTTACTAGTTTTACAATTTAGTCCTAAATGTGTATAAGTCACCAAATGGTCCTTAATTATAATTTGGTTGAGTTTACATTGATCATTGTCATTTATTGCATCAAATTAGCGTCAATGATTCATTTTTTATTGCATAAGTTATCATAATTATCGATCCGATAATGATATTGTTCATCGGTAATGCTTTTCAACCCGAATTTCTACCAGGCTCGGGAAGGGGTGCTATAGCAACCTTGGGTATCGATACTCGAAAGTGGGTATCAGTACCTGCCAAATCAAGAAAGAGTTGTTGCACATAAATGCAGAGCGTACCTATACGCGATACATCTGTATCGATACGGTACTTCTGGTATCGGTACAGAGGCTTCCATATCAGTACGCAAAGTACTCTCTAAAAATAAAAATGCTTTTGCATATTGGTACGAGGAAAGACGTACCGGTACGAGCAGTCAATTTTTGACTTTTATGACATTTAAAAAATTTGTTCAAGTCAAAAATCTTTTCAAAAACCTTTTAAATATATTTTTCAAGTTGAATGAACCTTGAATTAATTTTGCAATGTTTGTTCAAGTCCAAAAATATTTTTATTGAGTTATATCAAAACAAATATCTCAACATGTGGCGATATCAAATCTAACCCTAAGAAAAATAAAAAATGGCCAAACGACCGTCAATAAAGACAAACCGTGCCAACAAATAGAAAAGACGTGTCAAAAGACAAAGGAAACGTGCCACAAAGGAAGAGAAAAACTTGCCATAAAGACGTAGTTATCTTAATAAAAACTAGATAAAAAAGAAAAATATAGATACAAATATAATAAAAGTAGCAAAAGAAAAGAAAGATTATCGGCGGTCGACAACCAACATTAAGGTTGATGCCACCATCAATGACCAAACAAGATAAAAAAGGAAAGTGGTTGTTAGAAAGAATTTTTTTAATAAAAAACTAATGGCGCCTGTATTTTATATTCTATTATGAGATGTATTTTTTAATAGAGTTTATATTCGTATTTTGTTTTGTTTAATATATCATATGTTTTGTTGAAAGCGAAAAATAGACATAATGATATATATGTGGAAACTTTACACAAATATGGTACTTGGTTTTTTTATTTTCACAAATGTGGTTCTTGCTTTTTTATTTCCAAAAATATAGTACTTTCTACATTTAAAGTGAAGTTGGAAGGAATATACACCGTCTTTGAACAATGAATGGCTTTTTCTAATTAAAAAATTGAAGTTGGAGGGAACACACAACATCTTTGAATAACGTTTTACACTGAAGTCGGATCGTAGGCCTACCGTCTTCAACATATTTTAATTTAAATAAAGGATGCATGGTGAAATCGGATTGTATTCCCACCGACTTTACTTTTGATGTAGCAAATGCTATAAATTTGGAAATAAAAACAAGGAAGCCATTTTTTTGAAAAAAAATCCCCCTATAATATTGGTGCAATTTCCCCAATATATATTTATAATAACAAAAATTATTATACAAATAAACGAAAATATAGTTTACTTGCTGCTGCAAGTTTGATACACACCAAGACCTAATATATGGTTACTAGGGGTGTAAAAATTCATCCGACCTAAAAACTTGACTAAAGCCCACTCGAGTTTCAACTTATTATAATTTAATGTTGTGCTTATTCGATTTTGATATGAGTTTGAACTGATGTTAACTCAAACCCGAGTTGGACCTGATTTTTTTGGATCCAAATCTGACTTGAACCTGACATGAGAACGACTCAAACTCGAATTGAATTTGATAATGTGACAATCAAACCTGACCTACATCCGACCTAATATGAACCTGAATGCAAAATTAAAATGGTAAATATCCAATATAACCCGACTTGAAACAATTTGAGACCTAATTTTACTTGACCTATAGTTGACCCGTCTTGTTGTTGACCTGACGTATAAATGACCCGAATTGTTGTTGACCTGACATGTTAATTGACCGACCTATAATTGACCCTACATGTTATTGACCTGACTTGTTAATTGACCTACCTTGTAATTGACACGAATTGATATTGACTTGTAATTAATTGACTTAAAGTGATTGACTAATTAACTTATTATATTTTCTTCAGTTTTTACTAAGTATATGTTTTAATTGAAAATTTTAACATTTTTTACTTTTATTATTACTACTACTACATGATATTGATTGTTAAAAATCGTTGAATTATTTTCTTACAATTATTTCAAAAAGCGTACAAAATTATTTGTCATGTACACTATTTTCTACTTAATGTGACAATTATTCTCTCCATGAAAATATATCTTCCCATATTCCCTCTGTTGTAAATTGATCGAATTACTTGAATATATATTTCAAACTTGAGAAAGTTCACCCCGCCCAAATTTCATTTGAATCTGACTTGACCTGACCTAAATTTTACCCGAAATTGATATAACTTGACCTAAACTTGATCCAAAATGACATGACCTAACCTGAACTTGACCTGATACCCAGAATGACCCGACCCTAAGTCCATCTGAATCCGAATTAACTTGATAATTAATGACTTAGACCAAAATTGTTTTAACCCGAACATGATATTAACCTGACCTAAAATTTAGGCAAGTCTAAGTTGAGATCAACCTGACCTGATCCGAGTAAATTAGAAACCGATCTAACTCAAATCAAATCATTGACTTGACCCAACATAACACACATTTGATCTAACTTAACCCGACCTAAAACTAATCCAACTATCTAATTTTACATCCCTAATGGTTATCACTCTCTTTTTCTCACTTGTATGCACAAACTATTTTTTTTTTGGCTCACAAACTTCGTTTGCTTTTGCTCAACTCAATTTTCATACAACTACGAATACACCACACTCTAATCATATTTATAAGTTTAATATGGAAGTTCGAAACCAGTAACAAATGCATGATTTTATATTATGAGTGCGAATTTTTATACAATTATATTAAGAATTTGATTCAAGGGGTATTTTTGTTCACGAGTTCATACAAAATAATTAATTTAGCACATCCATAATATACACAACCAATTTGGTCCTCAAACTCGTAAATTACATCAATTTAGTATTTTGATTATGTTGACCATTAATGTGCTAACATGGTCGTTAACGTTGTTGATGTGGCATCCCGTGTGTGAATGTTGATGTGGCAAAGGGGCAAAATTTGACTTTTTAGGGGGTTCGAGGGTAAAATTGATTATTTTAGGAAGTTGGAGGGTTTAGTTCTTTTTTATGTACTATTTGAACAAAAAATTAAGAATTTTTAATAAACTAAAATTTTAAAATATTAAAAATAGAAAAACATTATTACAACATGTAAAAAATAAATAATGAAAATAAAATAAGCTACAAAGTGATAGATTACTAAAAAATTTAAATAATATTCTTTAAGTATTAAAATGTTTTAAAAATAAAAAATCATATTAAAAAGTACTCAACGTCATAAAAAATGAAAAATGAAAATAATAGTTTCTAAAAATTTAAAAATAATTATATTGTTGTGTTCTAGATTTTGCAGGATAATAGTGAAGCTAACGAACTAACTTAGGAATGTATTTGTCGACTGTGTGATCTACTCTTAGTGGCTTGATATCCTTCGCTTCTTTTAATAAAGTGGTATCTTGAATGCTTGTTGTATAGTTGAATGCTACTGAGGTCTTATTTTGTAGAATTTTTGTGGTGTTTCTCACCGTATTTGACTTTTTTATATTGCAATAGCTTTGCACATCGCCAATATGTATAACAATTTTGGTCCATGAATGTATTGTTTTGTCTAATGTACTTGTTATTGTGGTTTTACGTCATGGCTTGAACTTGTTTTTTTTTTTTTTTGCTTGTATTGATAGCTATTTGAGTTGGCAATTGTGTTGCTGATCATTTCTTAAGGGATCACTTGTCAAGCAGGATAAGTGTGTGCCCATCTATTTTACATGTTGCATGCAGACAGACATTGTAAGGGGTATTCGGCGGTGGGGAATTTGGTAAGGGAAGTGAATGAGGCTGGGTTAGATGGCTTTTCCATTATGAGGTCGTCGGCCTTTGATGTACTCTTTATGTTTGGATCACAAGGGGTTATGCGTGGGTTTCTGGGATCAACATCGGATAACCCAAGTCGATGGTTTTAGAAGGTGGATGAGTGGTATGACAATGAGTTTTGTTACTATAAGAGTATGGTTGTATATTCATGGGCTTTCGTTTCATGCTTGGTTAAAGGATACTTTCTAGAATGTGGTGGCTCAATATGGCTTTTTGATTTACTTGGACAAAAAACACAGAGATTTCGTCGTCCTTTGAAATTAAAGTAGTCCAATATTCTCATCGTGTTTAGACATGATTGATGAAGTAGTCACAATGCTTGTGGGGGATCATGAATTTTGAGTTCGTGTGAATAAATCAGATCTTATTTTGGTGCCAAATTTGCGCTACAATTGCGAAATTGAGGGTGATGAGGAGATAGTGGGATACTAAGGAGAGATTGAGTGTAAGGGAATAGGCTGTGGCCGATTAGGCTCAATAGTCAAATGAGGTGACTGAGCATGGTGTGGGGATTGATAATGTATTATTGGTACAAAAATGTGATCTACAAAATTTTTATGTTCTAGAGATGCCTATCGTTTGGCAATCGAATGAACTATGAGATGAGCACATCTTGCCTACAGGTTTAGAGGGCGTATAAGATGAATTTGTTGGATTGGTGGAGAGATACGAATAGGTGTTTAAACCATAAGGGACTCTATTCAATAAGGTTTATCGTGAAGGGGTGATGATGAATTTTTGGCGAACCATTTCCCCTTCATCTCTGCAATAGCTTTTGCAGTTGTTTCTCTCTGCGCACTATCATCTGCTTGGACGAGCTCACACTTCCTCCATTTGTTGGCAACTAGTATTTCGACTCCCCTTAAGCTAACATGGGCCTCTGCCAGTTGTTGCCTTATGGCCTTAATCTCCATGGCCATCGAAACAATTTTTTTGTTTGCCTCAAAGCTCATTTTCCTTGGCAACCAACTCATTCCGCTGAAAAGTGCAAGTTGCCTCAACACTTGTAAAAGTTAGTTGTATCTCCTTGTTCACCTCATGGAGAGAGTAGTGCAGCTCACAGCTAGTGGGGGTAGGAATCGGGTGGGGCAGAGATGGTTTTGCATTCCCTACTCTATCCCCAATACTAGCGGTTACGATTTATGGGAATCCGAATTAAATGCTTTAGGAATTTTTTCGTCCCCATACCCTCTTTGTGCGGATCACCATAATTTTTGGGGAATCCCCAGCCTTAAAAAATTAAATAAAATTATTATTTTACTAACCAAAATAAATAGCCAATTTAGTTAAAATATAAAGTTTGGATACTTTAATTAGAAGCAATTACAAAATGATGAAGATTGAAAGGGTGTTGTGTTGGGGATGATTTAGACGAGGGTTTAAGCTTATATCTAAAAACTATGATAGAAACATGTTGAGAAACTTGAGTGTAGCTAGGTTTGAGATAAAGTTAAAGTGATAATAATTAGTTTTTTTAAGATATGTATAAGGGATATATAGTTAAATAAGTATATATTTTTTAAAATCTTGTAAAATATATGGGATCCTTGTGGATATTTGTTGGGGGATCCCCACGGTTATTTATACGGTTACAGTTCAGATATAGTAATGCTCGTCCCCATCCCATTTGAGCTTTGGTGATAAAACTTTGCCCATCCCAATCCTCGTGAGTGAAGATTTTAGTTATTCCCCATCCCCATCGGTTAGGATCCCTATAGTTTTTGGATATTCCCCACCCAATTCCCACCACTAGCAGCCGATCGAGTGGCCTCGGCATAACAGACTCCCTGAATATGGGGAAGAGGGTCCATAATATCTTTTCTAGCCTCCGAAAGTTGCCTCACTAGAATATTGATCGGTGAAATGACGTCACATGATTTTTGTACAAGCAAACACACAACAATGCAAGCATAGTAGACAAATGAGATTCTGTCAGATATCGATCCCACGAGGACGGTTGTTTGGACGTCTACCAATGTCAGTGCAAGAAGTAAGAAAAATAAGGTAAATGCAATAGGTAATGTCAGAGCAATGAAAGGTAAATGTTATAGGTAATGTCAGGGCAATGTACTGAAGTTAAAATAGAAACAATATAATGATGGAAGTGGGGTTCCCTTGGTGATTCATCAATATAATAACAAATGCTAGCTAGAAACAAAGAAAATATGATTGTCGATACAATAAAGCACATGAATATCTTACTAATCTCAACTTCTACCCTTAATCAAAGACTTATATGAGCCTACTCACAACACCTCTCATTGATGGCTAAATAAGCAAATACAAGAATAAGTGGATTAACTCTCGTTGTATCATTATTCAACTTTCATTGTAATGGCTTGTTAATTTGAACTGTTACAGCATCGCTCAATGACAGTGACTGCAATAAACACTTTCTTGCATAAAAACATTCAAAGCCAAAGATCAAAAGATAGAGGAAAAGCTTAATAAGATAAACATTCATTCAACATTCATGAAGTATTTCCATACAAAATGAAATTAAACCATAATCATCGACGTTTTAAAAAAAGAAACATTAAGAACCGAATGGGGAAAGCTATCTCTAGCTAACTTGATTGCTCCTTGATACTTCCTCTTGCCTCGCATTCGTCGTGGCTACTTAATTCTGCATCAGATTCACCTTGGTTGCCCCATGGAAACTTTAAGCCACCATAGCCATCGAGAGAAAGCTCCAAAACCAAGGAAAAAGATGATAAGATATGAGCCTCACTTCTTTAAGGTAAGAATATATGTGTATATATATATATATATCCTTATCACTTTCCAATTGGGTGTTTACATGTATCCTGATAGATTTTCTAAATAAAATTTTGTATAAGACAGCTATACAATTGGACAGCTCATAATTCTTTGATCTTATCTTGACAGCTATCTTTGTGGCGACAATGAGTGTTTTATTGGACAAAAGTTGTTGTAACTAACTGCCAGCTCATTGTCCCTTAATCTTATCTTCTTTCTGGCGTCATTTGATCTTATCTTTTTTATAGCTGTTAATGCGATGACAATCATGGACGCAATCTAAACAACGTTTATATAGCGACATCAGTATTGCAGTGACATCCCAATACGAAAACATTCATGGCTGCAATTAAGGAAGAACTCATGCAACGACATTAGCAGCAAAATGTGATAAATTCAAGGATAATTCAAGAAAGAGCCACTGAGTTAAGAAAATGCAAACACAAATATAAAAATGCTAAAATGCATGTAAAAGATAACATGATGGGGGGAAATTAATCAATAAATAAGGTGAAAACGCATGTCTTTTAAAGTACCATCACACCCCCAAGCTTAAGTTTTTGCTTGTCCTCAAGCAAAATAAAAAGCAACAAAGTTAAGCACAATTTTATGAACATTCTAGCTACTTGAATCATCTCAACTATCAAAGAATGAATTGCATCTACATGATAGAAGATTGCATCGACAACTCAGGAATATGAATGAATGAACTTGTAATTCATCAAAGCTAGCATCATGCCTTACACCTCAAATTCCTCCTACCTAAACCTTTATTTCATTATACTATATAAGCATATAATATATATTTTTCTCTTTTTCTTCCTTTCTTATTTTAAGCAGCAAGGGATATGAAAGAATGAATGCACCCTATGATCCTAAGATATAAGATGTTGTGCAACGAACCCCTAGGGGTACTTCATTGCTTTGACACGCACTCATGCAACAACAACCTTTGGCCAGATTCATTTTTCTAACGCATGCATTAGAGTGTTCCCCTTAAACTACTTTCAATATGCACCTACATTGGAGTGATCTTTATTTACACATAATATGATCTATAAACATATATAACATCAGTTGAACTAGGTAGATTCGTCTAAGATCTAAGAGATAATGCTAGGTATCCATTACTCAAGCAACCAAATTCATTCATAAAAAAAATTTTAATACAACATTCCATCACATATATCCAACCAATTCATTGACAATCATGATTCAAGTATTAAACATCGAATGTAAGAAAAAACTTTATAATAAAAATAAACCTTGCATTTTCTTAGAATTTTTTTAAATTGAGGGTGTATTTCAAACCCTAGGTGTATACCCACAAACCTAAAGATTGCATTGTCCCCAATGCAAAGAACATGATGCAATGACTATACAGATGCTATGATAAAATACAGTAACAAAAGGAAAATAACAACTTCATGCAATGCATGATCAGAACTAACTAAAAGAATTTAAAAACTAACTAACTCAGTGTTCCTCTACTCCCGATGTGGCTACATGGTGCTTATTCTAACTACAACATTGTCTTCTTAGCATTTTGCATCCACATTATCGAATGCAGTGACAATTTTTGCGGCAACGTCTTCTTCTTCTTATTCTTATTCTTCTTCTTCTTTTTCTTCTTTTCTCTCAGCTTAGCTCGGTCGATAGGTGCCTCCTTTAGTTTTGGTTTAACTTTGGCATCATCAGCCTCCTCTTATTCAAGTAAAATTCGAGTGCACCCACAATAAGTTCCTATTTATTATTTTGTTATGGCCGGGGTTTCCTTAGAGAGTCATTTCTGATGCTTCTTATAGTCCATCCGCACTCCAGCGAGTTACAATTCTGCCCAAAAAGCCAATGTGATTGTAACCATTCCCACTTGTGTTCCCTTAGTGAATGTGTCTTTCTTTCATTTTCCTTTGAAGTTCATGTGTACCTTCCACCTTGCTACTATTCTGGAAGGCATGAAATCAATGTGAGCAACATTTTTGAAATCCAACCATTTGATTACCCTATTCTCATAGACTTTCATCATAACTGGATGTAGCTTTTGTTGCGGTGACATTTACTACTCCAGCCAATTATTGTAGCAATCCTCTACTAGAATTATGTGTAAATCAAGTGAATGACAAATTCTCTGAAAATTTTCAAGCATCCAACCACCACTTTGTTTAAGCTTTTCAAACATCTCCATCAGTAGAGATTTTGGTGCATCACTAATATCGAAGGGGATCACCATGGACAAAGTATCTTCTCCCAAATGATCATACCCTTCTTTTGATGGCTTCAAAAATAGCATTGTTGGTTCCTCGATAGATACATGCTTAGATTTTATTGACAAAGTACCGTCATCCTATTGACCCTGCACGTAGTCTTGAACTTGTCGTGGCAAAGGTAGATATGAGGACACTTTAGATTGCGCCGATACTTTGGATTGCACCGACATTTCAGGTTGCGTCCATATATTAGATTTGATCACTTTAGGCAAAGAAGTGACAACTCTTGGAACAGGTTTTGTTGGTACACCAGGAATCTCTTCATATGTAGCTTTTCGTTATGATTCACTTCTCTACTTTTTTTAACTTGGTACATCTAATTCCTTATCACTCATAAGTGTGCCTTACGGTCTAGGATTCATTGTGGAAGCAAGTTGTGCTTCTAATGCACTAAATTGATGAGGAATTTCCTTGAACATTTGCTTCCGTCTGAGTGAAATACAACAGATATTGTGGAAGTTGGAGTATATTGTGGCTGCATAGGTGTTTGAGCATGCAAATGTGACAGCTGAAGATATTGTGGCTGCAACGGAGTTTGTTGCAACTGCAACTGAGTTTGCTAATTGTACTATGGCTGCGGTGAATTGTAATTCCCTTGTCTTGGATTATAACCACCTTGGGAGAAATTATTCCCATATCGAAATGTCCCAACAAATTGACCAAATTTTGATTTCCCTAAGATTGTTGATTCAGTGCAACAACGTTATATGAATTTTCATAAGAGTTATTCCATAAGAGTTCTGGACAGTCTTCATAACTGTGGTTGTCACTGCAAATCTCACAATTGAATGTATGGATATCGACTCTTTGGGATGCTCTAGGCATTGGCATGGATTTGATTGTGTTGACCAATTCCAAAATTTTTGTCGAGAGTGTTGCATAAACATCCACTTTGGACATCATGCAATCTCGAATGGTTTGACGCCTAACATCCATTATATTTGTTGCTCTCCCTTTATAGATCACCTAAAAAAATAACAAAACTAAAGAAACTAAAGTTAGTAAAAATAAAAAAATTGCAGTGACAAAAATAAACGCTAAACAAAAACCGTCCCCGGCAACGGTGCCAAAACTTGATCAGTGAAATGATGCCACACAATTTTTGTGCAAGTGAACACACGTCAATGCAAGTATAGTAGACAGATACGAACCTATCAAATATCAATCATACGAGGATGGTTGTTTGGACGTCTACCAATGTCAGTGCATCAAGTAAAAAAAATAGGTAAATGCAATAGATAATGTCAGAGCAATAAAAGGTAAATGTTATCGGAAATGTCGGAGCAATGTACTGAAATTAAAATAGAAAAATATAATGATGGCAATGGGGTTCCCTTGGTGATGAATCAACAGAATAACGAATGCTAGCAAGAAACAAAAGAAAAGATGAATATTGATACAATAAAGTTCATGAAAATCTTACCAATCTTAGCTTCTACCTTTAATCAAAGACTTATGTGAGCCCACTCACAACACCTCTCAGTGATGACCAAATAATCAAACACAAGAACAAGTGGATCAACTCTCGTTGTATCCTCATCCAACTTTCGTTGTAATGGCTTGTTAATTTGAACTGTCACTACATCTCTTAATGACAGTGACTGTAATAAACACTTTCGTGCATAAAAACATTCAAACCCAAAGACCAAAAGATAGATGAAAAGCTTAATAAGATAAACATTCAGTCAACATTCATAAAGTATTTCCATACAAAATGAAATTAAACCATAATCATCAGCATTTAAAAAAAAAGAAACATTAAGAACCGAATGGAGAAAGATATCTCTAGCTAACTTGATTGCTCCTTGATGCTACCTCTTGCCTCACATTCTTTATGGCTACTTAATTCTGCATCGGATTCACCTCAGTTACCCCATGGAAGCTTTAAGCCACCATAGCCATCAAGAGAAAGGTCCAAAATCAAGGAAAAAGATGATAAGATATGAGTCTTACTTCTTTAGGGTAAGAATATATATATATATATATATATATAACTTTATCACTTCCCAATTGGGTGTTTACATTTGTCTTTCATAGATTTTCTGAATAAAATTTTGTATAGGACAAATGTACAGTTGGATAGCTCATAATTCTTTGATCTTATCTTGATAGCTATCATTGTGGTGACAATGATTGTTTTATTGCACCCACATCAAGTTTGAACAAAAGTTATTGTAACTAACTGCCAGTTTAGTGTCCTTTGATCGTATATTATTGCTGGCTTCATTTGATCTTATCTTTTTGACAGCTGTCGATGCAACAACAGTCCTGGACGCAATATAGACAATGCTTATGCAACGACATCAGTATTGTAGTGACATCCCAATGCGGCGATATTCCTAGCTGCAATTTTGTAAGAACTCGTGCAATGAAACTAGAAGAAAAAAGTGATAAATTCAAGAAAGAGTCACTGAGTTAAGAAAATACAAATACAAAGATAAAAATGCTAAAAAGCATGCAAAAGATAACATGACGGGGACAAAATAATCAATAAATAAGGTGAAAGCACATGTTGTTTAAAGTACCATCAAATATCCTCCTCAGACGAAACCACATCTTCGGTCAACCAATCTACGAGCTTAGTAAATGCCTCCAAAGAAGCTTTCATCAACACAAATATTATTCACCAAACATAACAACACAATTGAATAGGCAAACTAGGTAACATACCTATCACAACTGGGCATTCGACTCAACAAAAATGGAAGTTTTAACGCCTCCATGCAAAGTCACAACATCAAAGCTCGACCCCTATTTAGTAGTAGTTGACTTTGGGACCACGAATACCTCCGCTAACGTCCTTGTCATAGAAGTCGATGCCTCTTTAATCACTCTGCTCCTCTTCTCCTCTAGAGCAACCATCTTTATTTTTAAAATTTCCAACGAGGGCATCTCCATCTTCTTACCCCCAGGAAAGTGGCCTTCTTACTCATTTTCTTCCAAGGCCCAGATCCCATGGGTATCTTCACCCTGTCTCCCTCCTCAACCTTAATTAGAGGATATATCCTTTCTTTCCATTGATGACCCGCAAGATTACTAACCAGAGTCGTCTCGAATGCCCCTACCACTAAGGTCCTCGAAAGCACGACCTCAACATCTGCAAACAATAGGAAAAAAGGCCAAATAAGGTCAGTGGGCATAATTGCAATAAAAAAATCACCCACAAACATTCACAGGATATCACCTACACCAAGCTCGAAACAACCAACACCAAGACCTCCTTCACTTTCCATGGATTTTGTAGAGGTCACACCAACAAAAGTTGGGTCATCCAACGCCTTTAGAGCATCATCCCCACCCACCTTCGCTCCCTTTCTCATAGAGGTTTCAGTGTTTTCCTCAACCAAAGAATCACCTATATGATGAAGTAAACTCTCATTCGTTAACCTTCGGAGCAGAGCTCTAATGCTTAAAATATAGTATGCATAATTAAGGGCAAGTATATTCGTCGATCAAGTAATAAAGTGATAAGTAGAGTGTCGAACCCACATGTACTGGATTAACAAACTCAAAGCAATTACACCTAAGAGTTAGAAAGAAAATACTGGTGTGATGATGGTTTATGTAACTAATTGCAATAAAAGTAAAGATAGCAATGATCAGAAGGCAAATAGATGTTGTAGCAGATATTCAAATGATTATGGAAGATGGGTTTATTGCCTAGGAATTATGCTAATTACCATTCGAATGCTATAGCAGTTGACGATACATGCCTACGTAAGCCAATTATGTCTTTACTTATTTGACAGAATTTTCTAATTAACTTATTTACTCTCTCGATACCTATAACTTGATAATAAGGATGTTATGGCCTGATTAGAACATATGTTGATAGCTTAAGTTCCATTATTCATGTTTTTCTAACTTAACTATCTCGATATTAAGCCACATATCATTAATTAAAAGGCCTATCTTGATAGCTCTTACAATAACTATGCACGAAGAACAATGAACATAATAGATAAAGGAAAAGGCTATAACACTAAATAAGTAATTAAAACATAAAATCCTAAAACAATAAACCCTACAAAAAGTATTTGGCTCATGTCTGAACAAATAGCATGCATAAAAAAGTAATAAAGAACATGGCAATTTATCAAGCAAAGAGAAATAAATTCAAGTGTCCTTGATGTCCCTCCCAAGCCCTCTAACTGTGCTATAGGTCTTGCACTCCTCAAGCCTCTCTCGATAGCTCTTGTCGTGTGGAGACTCCTCTAGACCCTCAACTACGGTGGTTCTTCGATAGTGAAGACTAATGGATGTTGTCTAAGATCAATCTCACTTTGTTTGTAGCACAAGTCGCCTTTATATAGGTAACAAAGTTAGGGTTGAGAAACCCTAAAGTGGAAAAGCCTCTTAATGAGGATCTTACTTTCCCGCTTCATTCAATGAAGTCAATATTGGATAGAAGTCCACGTGTGAGTGATTTGTCAAGAGTCCCGATTCTTCTCTAACTATACTACTTTATTGGTTCACATCAAGAGGAATCTGCTCCATTGCTCCAGCGTTCCACTACCTCGGTTGCTTCCTACACGAGCACCACTAAAATGCACTACCTTCCCCATTAAAAGCATCAAAATATATAACAGTTAAGCGTAGACACCATTACTCCCTAACTAAATTCAAACTACTCCTAAATGCAACTATATGAGCCTAAACACATGCAAAAGCTAAGTAAAAGGGTACAAAATATAGGTTATCTACGTAGCCATCAAGCTCCTACCGCCTTTTACCCTATGAGGCACCAAAGTCGATGGCCACATCCTGTGCGGACATCAACCATAGGTGGCTAGCCAGTTCCTCACCTTTGGCTTACCTCCAACAAGTATTGGGCCAGCTCCTCCTTCCCATTATATAACTACACATCTTTACCTATCAATGCACCTGGAGGAGGCAAATAACCCTTTTCCAGCTGCTAACTTTTATAGCCATTTGGGCTCTGCTCGCGGAGGCATACTCCAAAGACACTCCGCAATGTGATATGTTTCTTCATATTCAGTCATTTACCCTTCCTCGAAAGGACAAACTGCTTCTCCTCCGTTAATAGCAGTACGTGAATGGATGTCTTTGTGTCATCACTAGGCAACCTTCACTTTAGAGGAAAGCTAAAGCCTCTAGGCAGTCTCTACGTCATCTTAATATAATTGCAGTAATCCACCCTAGCTTGTTAAAGCTACCCGCCCTCAATAGGCTCTCCAATAAAGTTATTTTCCCATGGCATTTTGTAAAGCTCAACAATCCTGTAGAACCCTGTGGAGCAGTAGGACTAAGAGTAAACAACCTCCTCAAAACATTCAAAGTTGGTTTCCACTTCTCTCACACCCACTTAAGGAGGTAGTCAATAATGAGCCACCAAGATACCCTTGTCAGTTGCACTGAAGCCATACTGTAATCCATCAGCAACTCACGAGCAAACTTATGCAGCAGAAAATAGAACTTGGCCTCAAACAGATACATCAAAAAGTAGCGCCAATCCATAGATCCATCTTTCCCCTTTTGTAGTCGCTAAAGCAAGCAGCTCTAGTCGGAATCTTAAACTCAAACTCAAAGTTTGACCACAACAACCCATGACATTTTAGCAATCTCATCGCTTCGTCTTGACTTGCCGTAAATTTTAAATCACTCCTGACCTCATCCCTCGACCGATTCACCTCAGCTTTCTTTACTGCCTTAGCGCCTCTCACCATCTTAACAAAAATTGAAGAGCAAACAAAGATCGACAAAAATAAAGCTTATCGTAGTTGAAGAGAAAAAATCTGAAGCGAAACTAGGGATATATTCTTCCCTTAACTTATAGCACACCAAAATTATGCTTCAAAAGACCACAATCTGCGTTTCGTGCTCTGGACCACTTAGACAGCGCCGCAGGTACAAAATTCAAAGTCGCCTACATTCATGACAATGATGCCCTATATTCCCAAAAAATGACCCCTGCCAAAGGATCATAGTTAATTCGATAGTCACGAGCAAGACCTTTTATTTCCAGCCTCAGCTCGTGTCACTTTGTACCACTCTTTCGACTAAGGGGGCAAGTGTTATACCCCCGCCCAGGCCTCAAGAATCAGTAGCCTCCAGAAAGATACGTCCACCTCTGGACATCAGTTGTGTGATTCCCTAAACCCGATGTCACATTTGGGCCTCAAGCCCAAACCCATCACATAAAGTTCTCTAACTAGATTCAGCCTAAACCATCAACATTTCATAAAATCCAAACATGTCATAAGATAGCGTAATACAAAAATAGTTAAAACGTTTACACGAGAGCTCCAATTTAAAACTAAGTTAAATAAAACATTGGACATGATCAAATAAATCCAAAATAGAGTTACAAACATAAACCAAGGGTCTTATGAATACATCGCCTGTCAAATCTAAGTATTGTACTCTTGATCACATCGATGTGCTGAAGTCCTACTCCAATGGGGCTCCTTCAATGCAACACAGCAACCTAAAAACATGCGTACAAAAACAACAATTCTAAACGATGAGTTCATAAAGCTCAATGGATACACCTCTACTCTCCTATGCTTTATGCATATCATAAACATAAGCATGTAGCTAGATAAGACGATATGGAAATTAAAACAATATGTAGCGCTAACATTAGTTGCCTAAACACATGCTAATATCATCAAAACATCAACTGCACACAAGGCCCAACATACCGTACTACATCAACACTGGAGTGAGGCATGGGTCACATATTATCGGGAACTTGCACTCTATGGGTGAGGCTGGGTCACGTAGTATCGAAACATACACCCTAGGTAAGGTCGGGTCACCTAGTATCGGAACATACGCCCATACTCAGAATCCCCCTTCGAGTACCTTCGAATAAGGCCCGAGTCAAGTAACATCAGTAACCTCTATTCGATATTTCTCTTACCATGGTGTTGCAACACATCTTGGGTATCTGAATTCCATCAATCAAGTGCCCACACGGCACACCCATCATCACATAGCCATACCGTCCTATGGTTGCTATCAACATACAAGTCACACAAGGCTTTTATCGAGTTCTTAAGTTTTATGCTTGAGTAGAAGGAGATTTCTCAGTTTCTCAATTTTACAACTTATTTTAGGCCATTAGGGGTCTATTAGATCGAACAACATAATTTTCTAGCCTCCCAAGCAAAAGTCAATATTTTTGGGCAGATTGCCCAATGGGTATCGGTACAGGCCCTTGCGTACCGATACGGGTACCCTTTGGGTATCGATACTCACATGCATATTGATACGATTTGAGCTTACTGGAATTTCTCAAAGCTACAACGTACTGATACGGGTTAACCCGTACCGATACCAGGTTGCATGGCATACCAATATAGGTTGAATATCGTACCGGTACCCCTTCAAAGTTCATCTTAATAGAATAGTGTTCTTAAACCTAGAATACTAGGGTGTCGGTACCTCCTCCCTGTGTACCGATATCGAAGCCCAAAAATGGCTTTCTGGGCTCGAGAAATCACTTCCCAAGCACCCAAAATACAACATTTGACCCTTAAACTCAACCCTACATGTTATGAAAGTTATTAGGGTGGTTTACGACCATTTTTATGAGTTATTAATATAAAATATGAGTTTCACCATTAACACCCATATTCAAGCATTCAAACACCAAAACCATCAAAACAAGCATACAATGCATCATCCTTAGGATGTGCATGAACAAAAGGAGTTGGAAGTGTACTAACCTTTCTTCAAAGCTGGAAAGCAACACCCTTTCATCTAGCTCAAGCCTTATACTTCTCTTTGTCCTTGGAGTGCTCTCCAACCTCCTTAACTACAAACCAAATGTTGTAAAACAAGTTACAACATTGCTAGAAGTAAAGACAATAATGGATGGATTTACCAAAAAGAACCAAAATTAAAACCCTTAATCCCGTTATCAAAACCCTTTTTATTTATTTACCTCTATTTCCAACCATTCTTACCTTGAAAGATAGATCATTTGATGAAGTTTACAACACTCTCTAGCCAAAATCCAAAAATTCTATAAGGAATGACAAAGATCCAACCTTTGTCATGCTTTCTTTGAAAGAAGATGAGGAAAGAAGATGGAAAAGCAACAAAAGAAGACAAGGTGATATCACCCATCTTATTTTCTGCAGAGAAAATAAATGGGGCTTCAGCCTTGTTTGAAAAAAAGTTTATTTGCAGCAAAAGCCCTTCCTTTCCTCCCCTATCCAAAATGGCCACCGTAGGCCCATTCTTTAGGCCCAACACTAAAAGCCTTATGTTCCAACAAGGCCAACAAATTTAAGGTCGTTACAAGCTAAGTCTATTATCTGGTAGCCAAAGGTTTAGACTGAAAGGCTTGTCTGTCGAACCCATCAGTAGATGTCACTAGACCTGGCTCAATCACATCAAATAGTGTCTCTCGACAAGGCCCATCCTTTTAGATTTTGTTTAATTATTTTGTAAAAAACACCCCGTAATACCCCAAAATTTGCTATGTTAATTTAGGGTCATTTAGTACTAAGATAAGGACTTAAAAGCTTACTTAGTGACTAAAATGACAAAAATGCAAAAGTTAGGATTTTCTCAATTATGGACTGTAGAAAAGAAGTTTCTGAGGTTTTAAGGTGTCATGTGATAGAGAATGAGTAAAATAGAATACTCACAAAATTTGGTTAAAATCCAAGGAAAATTGGAATGGGAATTCAAGGTTAAAGTTTAGTGACCAAAATGATAAGTTTTCAAACTTGGGTGATAGAAGTGGAAGTATGAAAAGTTGAAGGACCAAAGTTGTAATTTCCTAAAAGTTAGGTGTTTTATTTTATAAATAGATAGAGCACCTATAGGTGTGGATCGAATGAGAAATTACTGGTTTGATCCGATATTTCGATTATTGGAAAAATCGTAGTCAAAATTTAAGTAGAATTTGGATACCCAGATCGAACTGAAAAATTATAAAATTTTATCATATGAAAGAAAAAGGTTATAAAAGTCATTTCCAAGTGCTGAAGAATTTATCAGTAGTTATTTTATCTCGTACATGGATTAAGTAGATCATGGAGAAAAATCTAACATAGATTACGGGAATAAAAATGCAGTATAAGATATTGAATTTAGATCGAACTGCAAAGTTAAGCGTACTCAGGACATAGGATGGGTGACCTATTGGGAAGGTCTCATGTCAGTAATTGAGACTGATAAAAAGAAATCAGCTTGAGTTAATATTATTCGTATGGATATCAGATAAAGGATTTTTAAGAGAATTTTATCCGATAAAGATTTTGGATAAATTGTTTGCATATTGAACTGATTCAAAATTTCAAGATTTTGATTTTTATAAAATTATGGAATATTTTTTAGGTCAAGAATATTTATTTATGGAGATCAGAATTATGAGAATTTTAGATTTTACCCGATAGTTTGGAAAATGGAAAATCGTAGTAAGTGATTATCGGGTAATCAGATTGAATTGGAATTTTAAAGGCAGTTCCATAGGCCATGGAAAATTCATAAAATATTATTTTTATGAATATTTTAATGTTTCTAGTTGGATTTCAACTAGATTTGGTTCTATTTTTACAAACTGGCAATTTTGAAAATAGAACATAGTTGGAGGATTATTTGGACCTAAGGAATTAAATGAATTTAATATTCATTTTTATACATGTGGCAATACTAAGTAAAAGATGAACCAAAAATTTGTTCATCTTTTCTCCAACACTTCGAAACCAAGAGAAAGAAAGAAGGGAAAATACACAAAATATTCCAAGGCAATTTTGAAGGCTCCAAAGTTAGAATCAAGGTATGTTGCTCTAGGAAAAATTGATCTATGCTTCATGCTCTTTCTTTTGATAGTAATTTTACATGGTAATTTGAAGAATTGTTCATGTTATTGATGAGAGAGAAAATAGGGTTTTATGTTCTATGTTGAGGTTGAAGTATAATTTAGCAAATCAAGTGTTGTGGAATTGAAATCAAGCTTAAATTTAGATTAATTTCATGTTTAAAGACATAAACCCTAATCCTAGAATTTGGGGATTTACTTAGGGTTTTGAAATTAAGGATGAATATGGAAGATTTATGATTCTACAAGTTTGATTTTGGTATTAGAATGGAAAATTCTCAACTAATTTCTTAAGTGACTATTTTGGTATGTTTGGTAAATTAGGGAAAATATTGTGAAAATTATGTTAATGGTGGATTTGAAGAGATTATGAATTTAGAAGCTTAATTATGGCATTAGGACTAAAATAAAGTCCTTGAAAAGTTTAGACACCCAATTTGCCGTATAGGAAGAATTTGGGGTTTTAAGTGTAAATTCTTGGAAATGAAGAATATATGTTGGAAAAATTAATTTGAGCAAGTTAGAGTGTTGTTTGGATGAAAAGTGAGCCTAGAGAAGTTTAGGGACCAATTCGAAATAATTGGAAATTAGGGGAAATTATTGAAAATTTTAATTTAGCATTGGAATTGGTGATTTATGATTGGAATAGCATGAATTGATGATTAGGGACCAAAAAAGAAAAAATTTAGAGGTAAAGGGGCCAATTCGGCAAATTAGGAAAAGTATGGGATTGATCTTGAATTAATGAATAATTGATGGAATTGATGATTTAAGCATGATATGAAGTTAAAAGGGTTGAAATGACAAGAAAAGAAAGTTGAGGGACCTTTTTTCGAAAATAAGAAATTTAGTGAAGGACTAAATCGACAAATATTTGAAAGTTAAAGGAAAATTTCTAAGAATGTTAGAAACAAGTGAATGGTTTATTTGTACATAAATTTAATGTACAAATGTGATGTGACTAAAATGTCACTTTTATGAAGTTAAGGATAAAAAGGATATTATTTCAAAAAAGCAAGTAGTAGTGAAATTGTTCAAATTGAGCTTGAACAATTGTTTAATGTTCAAAATGGTCACTAAGGTCCATAATGAACATGTGGTAAATACAAGGGAGAAAAATAATTACGAAAAGCTAGAGAAAGATAGAAGTTAATTACGGAAGTTAGGTTGGATTTGAATTATGGCAGTGAGTTTAATAAATTGCCATAAATTTTATAAAAATGGTTAGATGATAAAATTTATAACAACATAAAGATATGGTTGTCTAGTTTCATTTCCAACAAACGGAAACTGATTTCGTGTTCCGAGTTAAAAGATATGAATTTTTAATCGAATAAAGGTCAGAAAAATTACAGAGCAGTTTTTAGTCAGGGCAGCTCTGTGACGGGAGTTTGAAGAATTTTCATAATTTTTGTTGATTTTATTAATTTATGTGGCTTATACCGTTAGAACCGTTATTGAATCTAGTTTCTTCAGTATAAAGGGAATTAAGATCCAATATGTATTCTGCCCGATATAAGTAAATCTTTGAAGGTAGCGCAAGCTGTCCTGAAATAAAATTTGATACATTTTATATCTAAATGTTTGATAACAAGCTCGGAAGAATTTTTGGAAGTTCAAAATGGTCATTAAGGACCAAAATGAATTTTTGGACAGTATAAGGAAAGAAAGAAAATTATGGAAATTTTTATGTTAAATGATTAGATAGCTTTATTGAAATATTGTTCGAAGTGAATTTAACAAATGTTTGCTTATAGTCATGTGGTTAACCAAGTCAAATCCGAATCAAAAGAAGATTCGAGGTACTATGAAGGAAAGGATCGAGTAGAATCTAGTGAAGCATGCTAATAAATGGCCCAGGTGAATGCATTTTTACTTATTTATTTTATATGTGATATGAGTGATTGCATAATATATATATATATATTTGTAATATTGATAAATAGAATGATTTGTGATGAACCGACCTTGATATTAATGAAAATGTATGTTGATCAAAGTTATGTAAATGGCATGAAGTATTAAGTGGCATATGTGATACATAGATATGGAATAATGATTTATCTAAGTTAAATCGGATTTCAAATTTTGGGTATAAAATGCCCATTATTGAATTATGGTTGATAGTTTTGATAAATTGGATATTGCAGATGAAATATAGGATATGAATTGCCCTATTATATGAACAATGATGATTGATCTATAAGGAAATAAATTGCCCAAGTACTAGTGTGAGAGTCTTTGGTATAATTGGATATCCAAAAAGAGTTTTAGCAGATGCGCCATAGCACTACGGTGCAAGATAGACTCTTCGGGGTCGAGATAGACTCTACGGAGTCTAGTTCAAACACTACGGTGTTACATATCACAAAAAGTGTGAGTATGAGGAGTAAAGGGCGTCCTCGAGTATGTACTCACCATCAGACGCTACGGCGTTATAGACACTACGGTGTCGAGATGTCTCGTATACCATAGGTTCACTTGAGAATCTTTGGTATAGTTGGATATCCGTAGAGTCTTAGCAGCTGCATCATAGGCACTACGGTGCTGAAGGTAAAGTAGGCACTACGGTGCTGAAGGTATAAGGAGCAAAGAGCGTCCTTGAATATGAGGAGCAAAGAGCGTCATCGAGTACGTACTCATCTCAGTCGCTTCGGCGATGTAGATGCTAAGGCGTCGTAGACACTACGGTGTCATGATGACTCGCGTACCATAGCTTTACATGATTTTTGTACTTTGGGCTATGATAAAGGAAATGATATGCAAATGATTACATGATGAAATTATGATTATGATAAAAGAAATGATATGCAAATGATTGCATGATAAAAGTATGGCTATGTTAAAGAATATGATGTGCAAATGATTACGTGATAAAAGTATGACTACTTGTTGATCATAAACTATTGATATCATAATTTTATGACAGATTTGATAGATGATATGAATCGAATTTAAGTAAGTAACTATTTTGTATGAACTAGAAACATGACTAAGTTTTGAGAAATTAAGAATATTATAAAAGATGCATTAAACGAATTTAAATTTAGTTGGTTGTTTATTGTGTAATGATTATGAAAACTGAGAAAAAGGCCAACCATTGAACTACTTTGTTGAGTTTTAAAAAAAATTAAGTTTGAAAATCAGTATAAATCAGTTAGTAACATCTTTAATGTGTATTCGAATATCGAATATATGTTGAGGGTGTTACACACCCTCTTGATTATAGAGTATTTTTTTGTTGAGTCGTTAGACTGTGAAAAGTTACAAAATGATCAATTAATTTTTAAAAAGTAACAATTTAGCCGATTTTTCTCATAAAACGAACACATTTAATAAAATTGGTATAATAATAAATTTAACCCTAAAATTTACACTTAATTTTAATTTAGTCCTAATTCTAAAAAAATCTTCAACATTTTAATATTATCCAATTTAGTCCATCTTCAAACCTATTGTCTATTTCTTCTTCAACCAACATGGAGTCACCTTCTCCAACCACCTACCACTGGCTACATCAGAACCGATCAACTCACAAGCCTCAAGCCCACCACCATTGCCATTATCTTTCATCTTCACCACTCAACCATCTAACCTCAATCAAATCCTTCATGCCCAGCCTACCCAAAACCTTCGCCTATGCCCAAACTTCATTAACGAAGAAGAGGAAAGACCAAGGTCCGTTGCAGTACCATTAGGGGCTGGAGGAAAAGAGACCAATTCACGATGGAACTTCAAATCAGCACAAAGGATGGAATCGAAACCATGTTGAGACCAGACACTGCTAAAGACTCAACAATTACCGGAGGCCATCAAAGCAGGGGAGGAATACAACTCAATAAACATGCATCACTTCCTAAAACAATATTCACTTAACTTCCTAGGGCCATGAAAACCAAATTCACCTCAATCAACACAACTCAAACTCCAAAAAAATATATTTAAAAAACCAGCGCTCAACAAATAAAATCAAAACAATCTAGCAACAAAACCAAATCAAAACAACTGCAGCGAGGCAACAAATTAAAAAAACAGTGTGATCAGGAGATGGAAACTGTGGTGCAAGCACTGTGGGACTGTCCAAAAACGAGAGAAGTTATGATACAGGGAAGGATTGGTTAAAAGCTGTTACATGAGAATGAACTACAAGATGCTTGAATTGTAGTATTACAGGGCTCATGCACGTGAACAAAGGATTGGTGAATTTGGTTAAAAGCTGTTACAGCAAGATTACCCAAAGAAGACTTTACTGGATTAATGGTGCTATTATGGAATATATGGAATAGAAGAAACAAGATGGTGCATGAGAATGAACTACAAGATGCTCGAATTGTAGTAGATTCACTCTTACAATTTGAATATTACAGGGCTCATGCACGTGAACAAATGACTCCTATCATAAGGCAGACTCCACGCTGGAGGAAACCGGCTGCTGGTATTGTGAAAGTAAACGTTGATGGGGCATTCATCAACTCGACTGGCCATGCAGCGATAGGGGTTATAGCTCGAGATGAAGACGATTTTGTGCTTGTTGGACGTGCCTGCAAACTTGAAGGGAGCCACACAGCAGCAACTACTGAAGCCTTGGCGTTCCAGGAAGGGATCAAATTGGCAATCGAACAAGGCTGGCAGAACGTGATAATTGAAGGAGATGCCATTGACATTGTTCATAAGTTGGCAAATCCAGGACTGGATTTTTCTACAGTAGCAGCACAATTATATTATTTTAGACAGCAGCTGATTTTTATTTTCCAAATTTTAAAGTTTGCTATTTTAGAAGAGATGCAAATAAGGTTGCCCATAGGTTAGCTCATTGGGCTTTAGAGAACGATACACAGACCAATTTGGTTTAGATCATCCAGAGATTATCTTGACAGATGTATTGCAGGATGCTATTAATGATTAAGTAATATATTATGATTTTCCTTAAAAAAAAATTGTTTGAATCAAACACAACTATAATATGGATCAATATTTTCCTATCAAATTTCCAAAGTCAAAATTTAACATTTTCGTTATGAAAACAAAAGTAATAAATCGACATAATTGTTTGCAGGGCCACGGAAATGAGGTTAAGTATTGTATAATATATATAGCATATATATGGTCCATGATTTTAAGAAATTAGCATAATAATTCAACTTCAATGGAGCTCCTTCTTTCCCTATGCCTTGTTTCTCTACTTGCCTTCACAGCTGCTGCAGGTTCAAATGTAAGTCCATTCCCTTTTTTCTTTCTTTCTTTCTTCTCTTCTCTTCTGTGTGTATAAAACAAACAAGCGCATATACATATAAAACAGTTGTTACATTCCATACCCTGCAAATACAATACATGAAAAAAAATATGCACAATCGTTTCGAAGCACATAACTCAAGACTTATGATAGAGGTGACAAGGATAATAATGCACGTACAGGACTGGCTAAACCACGGAGGAAATCTGCTAAACAGGAGATTTGCGGACAAGGAAACCAATATAAGCCCTGCAACAGCTTCAACGCTACGATTGAAATGGAGATTTAATGCAGGTCGAGATATTTCTGCAACGCCAGCATTTTTTGATGGAATCCTTTATTTCCCCAGCTGGAATGGGTACCTTTATGCCGTCAAAGCATCAAACGGAGATCTTGTTTGGAAGAAAAATTTGCGACAGCTGACTGGTCTTTATTCGACAAGAGCTATATCCAATCTCGACCCCAATATAACAGTGTCGAGATCAACTCCGGTGATTGCAGATAATTTGCTTATCGTTGGACTCATTGGACCGGCTTATGTTGTTGCAGTTCATCGATTAGATGGGCGACTTGTTTGGTTAACCCAGCTCGATAAACACCCCAGAGCAGTTATCACCATGTCAGGAACTTACTACAAGGGGTCAGTCTTTTCTGCTATGTATATTATCATTTTATGCTCCATCAACTAAATAAAATTATCTGAATTTTTGGGTTTCAACTTCATTCAACTTTATAATCTTTTTATTATCTGAAAAAAACAGGACGGAACTTTAGAGTCGAATCAAAAGCTACTAGATACTGTAATTAAAATCTACTTGATACTATTAATATTTTGGAATAACCAAAAACTGTATAATTGTAAGACATGATTCATAAAGTTAGATAGGTCTGATATTTTTTTGGCAACTAAACTCATAAAATTTAAAGTTCGTATAGTTAGATTCTGTCACGTCTATAGGCAATATGTTCGATTGGTTGGTTTCAATTCATTATATTCGAATTCAGGCATTTCTACGTCGGCGTATCTTCAATAGAGGTGACTGTCAGCATTGAACAATGTTGTACCTTTCGAGGAAGCTTTGTTAAGCTAAGTGTCCGAACTGGAAAAATCTTGTGGCGAACCTATATGCTGCCTGACAATTTTGGCCGCCGTGGAGAATATGCCGGAGCCGCCGTTTGGGGAAGCAGCCCGTCAATCGATATCTGCAGGAACCATGTTTATATTGCGACAGGGAACCTTTACTCGGCACCTAAAAGGGTAAGAGACTGTCAAGAGAGACAAAACAATCGAACAGATACGCCTACTAATGATGAATGTGTGGAGCCTGAAAACCACTCCAATTCAGTTCTGGCTCTTGATATGGACAGAGGAAAGATCAAGTGGTTCCATCAGTCAGGAGGGTATGATGTTTGGTTTTTCGAATGCAACAACAATGTGTCGAACCCAAAGTGTCCTCCTGGTCCCAACCGTGATGCTGATTTTGCAGCTGCACCAATGATGCTAACCACCTATGTCAAAGGAATTAAGCGGGATCTTGCTGTGGCTGTTCAGAAAAGTGGAGTTTCTTTGGCTTTGGACCGTGACAATGGCAACCTTATATGGTCCACTGTAAGATATCATCATTTTTTTCTTAAATATCAAGATTGCAAATATTGTCTGCTTAAATTCAACTGTTAATTTGGAATGTAGGAAGCTGGACCTGGTGGTCTAACTGGTGGAGGAACATGGGGAGCTGCCACGGATGAAAAGAGAGTCTACACCAACATAGCTAACTCCGAACGCAAAAACTTCACCTTAAAGCCATCCACAAATGTCACTACTGGCGGCGGATGGGTTGCTATGGATTCTAAAACTGGTAACATCCTTTGGTCCACAGCCGACCCTACTAATGCTACAGTCAATGGCCCTGTGACTGTGGCCAACGGAGTCCTATTTGGTGGTTCAACATTCAGAGAAGGACCAATATATGCCATGAGTGCAAGCACCGGAGAAATCTTGTGGTCTTATAACACAGGTGCCACCATATATGGTGGCGCGTCAGTTAGCAATGGATGCATTTACTTAGGTCATGGATACAAGGTGAGTCTTGGATTCAACAATCCAGAATACACTGCCGGAAACCCACTCTTTGCCTTTTGTGTCTATTGATCCATACCAACAAGACAAATTACAATAAACTAAGGCATTCCTAATCTTCAATAAAGCTGATATTTAGCATTTATTTTAATTTGCAGATGAAATAACAAACATCTCTTTGCAGTTTTTTTAGATAAAATACTTAATATGAGGATTTTTTTAATTAAAGTGACACATGAAGTTATTATGGAAAAAGTAACGTAATTATTTTAAATACTAACCTAAAACGGATCAAATTAATTAATTAATTAATTATTTAAGCTATGAATATTAATTAATTTAAAAGACTTTTATGAGAAAATGTCAATTGTTTGAACACATTCCATATATTAAAGCCCTTAAATTAATAATATTCCTAATTAATCTACCGTTCTAATTAATTAAAGTACTAATCCTAATTAAGGCTCTAATAATTAATTAAGTCAGTATTCAATTATAAGTAGAAATGTATATTAAATATACATTCTTAAAGCCAAGGTTGAGATAACTCCCCATTGTAAACAATGGAACACCATCCAAATTTGGGCCCCAAGGATTCTATTTAATATGCATTTAACTAACTACAATGTTCTTCCTAATTAATTATTTAATTCTAACTAAAGAACCCTAAAATCTAAGGCTCTATTAATTAATTAAAACTAAGTGTCTTTTATTATCTAACATACAATCTTATATGCTTTATTTAAAACATGCACTCAATCATATAATTTAAAGACAATTAAAATTAAATTAATACATGAATTTGGGACTAAATTGAAAGGAATTAAAATTGGAAACTTGATTTTATTAAAGAAAAGGACTGGATTGAAAAGGATTACAAAGTTTATGCCAAAACCAAAGGGTATCCAGATAAAGACACGCGAGTCGTATCCAACCCGTTCAAAAATTCGCTGGTCAAGAACGACCCGGTGCCAAAACGGCACCGTTCCGCAGTGGGTATAAAACTCCTAAAACCGAGCCAACTCGGTCATTATACATTTTCACCCTCTCTCTCCTCACTTTCTCTCTCCCTAAATCCTCTGACCATGAACACCTAAAAACCCAGAATCCTGCCAAACTCGATCAAAAGCACATATTTTGGATGGTGTTTAATTTTGTTCATGATGAACACCAATATTTTTGGCATAGCTCCGCCGACCACACCGCCGCCTAATCTTGGGCCGCCATCTTCCATCCAACTCTGGCTATTCGCCGGCAGCCGTGTTTCCACTCCGATCATCGCTCCTCTCTGGTCGGCCGCCATGAGGCAATTTTTGGCCGCCAGTCGAAACTTTAAAAATTTCTTCAAATTCGATTTTGAACCCAAAAATACTAAAATTATACCCGTTTCATCAGAAACTCCCAACATCACCCCTAAAACTACCTGATTCACTCTTTTTCAACTCCAGCCATGACTCTAATCACTCCGACCATCGTAAAGATGAGTTTTCAGCTAACACTTTCTCTATTTCATTTCGGTTTTCTTTATATCAAACTAACATTTGGCTTTATTTTGCAGAAAACTGAAACATAGAAGAGATTATACCTTCTCGGCCATGAAATCGGCAATCTAATCTTCGACTTCAGCGACCGTTCAAGTTTTTGGCATCTGTTCACGTCTCTGGTGGCTCAGTTCCGGCAACTCCTCTTCTCGGCATCCTTCGATCTTCCCCAGGTAACTTCCTCTCTCTTCCTTTAATTTTAATGATAACTTTCCTTAATTGTCCTTAAAAATTCTGACATTTCTCTCTCTTCCATTTATATACATTGACTAGTACTGAAATCATGGCTGACGTCTTGACCTTGACGTCATCAACCAGCTATTGGGGAGAAAGCACAAGATCCACGTTTAACCCAACAGAAAATCATGAATTAATATATTTCCTTTCTCACAAACACGACTAAAATCTTTGCTAGATCTATGTCTCTAAGATCTATGCTCGCTCTTTGTCGGATTTTCTCCTTCGAGATTTCTATTTATTCCTTGTTGGATCTTCCTATTCAAGATCTTTATTCATTCGTAACTAGATATTATCTTCAAAATCTCTACTTGTTCTTGCTTTGATCTACTTTTTAAAATTCGAAGCTATGAATTGATTTTTGCCTTTCCTTGATTGAATTTGCCAATACCTGCCAAAATATGCAAGAATGCTTTGAATGTATAAATTATCAATTGAGGACCACTTGGGTAAACTTTCATCTTTAGGGAAGCTCCAAATTTCTTCACTTTGTCTTTCTTCTACTGATTGCGTAACCCATCTCACACTCATGTTCAATCTTCAGGATCTCTGTATCTTTTGCTCTAAAGCGCATTTCTAGGTTTCCACTTTAGTTTTTTCTTTTCAAGGCGTCCTTTCAGGTTTTCACCTTAGTTTTTTCTGTATTTCTTTTCCTTTTTCTTTTTTTGCAACATTGTTTTCTTCTGTTCGTTCAGATAGAGCTTTCCTTATGTTTTATGGATTAAGCACATGAAACCCTTTTTTTTACCACATCTCACCAAGCATTTCTCAAAGTTTGAATGCTGATGATAACTCATTTATTAGAAAGTCCTTCTTGCTATATCTTCATTAAGCTTCTTTGACAAAATTCTTTCTCATAGCTCAAAGAGATCATGGTTCACTATTGTTTTAGCTTACAAATTTTGTCTGCCCGTATGTGACATATTCTTCTGTAATGTTCTTTTTGCAACATTGCCTCAGTCCGGCATGACTTTGACTACTATCTTTGCTCACACTCGCCTTGCTTTCTTACTTTTGGATAACAAAAACCCCCAATGGATTGATCTGACTACATCTTTGCTCCCAAAAAATAGCTTTTACTCTCTTTTTTTGCCCCAGAATGTAACACCCTTAACATACTCGTAGACTGAATATACACTAAGGATGTTACTGAATTATTAAGAAAACTTGACTTGAATTTTTTTATACATACTAAGCTTTATCTTGTAGTTTAACCCTTTTCGGTTTTAAATTAAAAACTACGTTAGTCTATAGCAGCTATTTTTAACCCTAAATTGTTTTATAAAATTTATAAATGTGTTATTGAATTAAAAATATAATTCAGGGAGAAAACTATGTACCCTGCCTAGACCCTTTCTTGATTTTAAAATTACTACAGGATTTGGGTTAAACTATATTTAACTATATCATAAATCATAATCATTTGTAGTAAAACTATATTCTAAGTCCATACACTCGTAATAGTATGTAAACACATTATAACTTAATTTTACAAAACAGTTTGCATCTTTAAAACCCACATACATATATGTACATGCCCACTAGACATCAACCATAGTTTAAGATGTACATACCGTAATTACTAATGTAACTTGATTTTTTCCAATTTAATAGCTCCTTCTTGCCCTTCTACGTGGGAGAACCTACGTGTGAAATAACACACGCTAAGTACGAACTTAGTGAGGCAATAATCTCATTTAACAAACATAAGTTAAAGTAATATTTATCATATGATATCATATCAAGTTCTCTACTTAAGATAGGATAGTAAAGGTTTCCATAGTCTCTAGATTTTCATGTATATGTTATAAGTTCCTAACTTGCTCATGATTCCAATGCTCTATCATCATAAAATCAGTCATATACATGGTACATTTCGCATACATAATATAATTCACATACATGGTATAATTCACACGAGCAACATGATAAACATACATAACATGATTTACATGCATAACATGATTTATATACATGACATGGTTCATATATGTAACGTGATTCATATTCATGGCATGATCCATTTATGTAACATGATTCTTATATGTGGCATATTTCATTTACATGACGTGATTTCCATATGTGCCATGATTCATATATGTGTTTTCTTTCATATACACGACTTAATTCATATACATAACATGATACGTGTACATGTCATAATTTCTATGCATGGCATAATTCATATATGTAACATAATTTGTATACATAGCATGGTTCATATGCATAGCATATTTCTTATATATGTGACATACTTTGTATACTTGGCATAATTCATGTAGATGTCATGATTCATATACGTGGCATGATTCATATACTTGACATATTTATTATACATAGCATGGTCCATATTCATGGCATGTTTCATATACGTAGCATGATTCATTTATATGACATGATTCATTTACGTGACATGATTCCTTTATTATTGCCCAAAGTATGCTATATGAGATCGAGGTACGCGAGTCATCTTGAAATGAGACCGTGTCAAACGTGAACGTGAAGATGAGTACGTACTCGGGGACGCTGTTTTCTCCCCATAAACATGAAGCATCTCGACAGTGCACTCAGGCATAGTGGGCGTGGATCCCCAGGGTGCATTTGACACAATCATTTTGTCACAATATCTTTCTGATAACATGAACATGAGGGTGCAGCTGCTAAGGATTCTATGGCATGCCAACTATACCATGGACTCTCATACTCAATACTTTGGCATTTCTTTTATCATCAATCAATCATCATAATCAATCATATAAATAAACATTTCATGCTTCATGCTCCATCATAAATAGTCATGGCAAACATAGATCATCATCATTTCTTAGAAAAATAATTTATACTTCATATTCCATGTAATCTACTTTTATTACAATATTCAGTAGCTTAACTTATATATAAGGCACTACTATTTTTAGGTGTATCTTGTTCCATTTTAACTTGTTTTATTTTAATCTTGTCATTTTCCATATCTCATGTATGCATAATGCATCATCATTTATGCAAACAATCATTCATACCTGGTATTCCGTCAATCTTTCCATGTCAAGCAATGTATTATATCACGTCTTATAGAGAAATATAATGCCATTTTCAACATAATGAAATCATATAGAAATG
The DNA here is from genome assembly GCA_019671005.1 of Hibiscus mutabilis. Lineage (NCBI taxonomy): Eukaryota > Viridiplantae > Streptophyta > Magnoliopsida > Malvales > Malvaceae > Hibiscus > Hibiscus mutabilis. The sequence continues at coordinate 34,906,210 of CM033728.1, forward strand.
CAATATCATTTTAATTTAAGGTCGACTACTCGCAAGTATTCCTAATTGCATTTTTTAAAACATATAAATGCACTCACCTGGGCCATGAATAATATGCCTCACTAAGCTTACTCGAGGTTCTTATCTTTCTCTTTATCACTAGTTCTCTTTCGATCTCTTTTAGAACTGTATAAGAACAATCGAATATATACATTATCATTCTCGTATTTGACTTAAATCTAACATTACTAACTTGATTCTTAAACATATTCTATTCGAATATAAAATTTTTCTGAAAATTTCCCCAATATTTTACATTATTGCCGAAATGGTCCCTAGGTTTTTTAGTGACCATTTTGAACATTAAAAAAATTTCAAATCCACTTTTGAACAATTTTCCATAATTAATTACTTATTTTGGACTATTTCCTTTTTAATCCTTCAACTTTATAAAAGTGACATTCTAGTCACTACTTCACTTTTGTACATAAATTCATGTACAATTAAACCATTTATTTATTTCTAACATCCTTAGAAATTTTCCTTCAAATTTTAAACTTTGACCAGTTTAGTCCTTCACCAAAACTTTTATTTCAAATTGGTCCCTCACATTTCCTTTCTTATCATTTCAATCATTTTAACTTCCTATCATGCTTGAATCTTCAATTCTATCAATTATTCATCAATTCAAGATCAATCTTTTATTTTTCTAAAATTGCCGAATTGGTTCTTGAATTTCCAAAAAATTTCATTTTGGTCCCTAATCACCAATTCAAACTACTTTCACCATAATTCAATAATTCCAAAGCCAAAATAAAATTTTCAATGATTTCCCCTAGTTCTTCAATATTTCGAATTGGTCACTAATTTCTCAACTTGGGGAAATTATTCAATCTAACATCAAAATCAAGCTTACAACATCATATTCTATTCAATATCATCCTTAATTTAACTTTTTAACAAACCCCCCAAATTTTAGGGTTAGGGTTTATAATCTATAACATGGAATTAATCCAAATTCAACTTGATTCCATGTTTTAAATTATCAATTCATCTAACCACAATCCTAATTTCATCATAAGCTTCAATTTCCATAATCATCTTCATCAATAACATGAACTAAAATTAACTCTTATCATGCAATATTACTATCAAATTGAAGAGAATCAAGTGTAGAACAATTTACCTAAATAAACTTTGCTTGAAACTAGTTTTGATTTCTTCAAAATTTGGCTTAAAAGTTTGAAAATTTCTTTCCCCCTTCTATCTTTGAACTTTTGAACAACAAGATGGTGAAATAAGATGATTTTTTATCATCTTTTTATTTATTTAATCCACTTGTAAAGTTAAATGAATTTTATCAAAATCATTATAATGGCCAAGATTCAATCTTATCAAAATCAATGGCCATGATTTAATCCATGTGTATTTGACCTTTGAAAATTGCCCTCAAAGTTCCAAAATATTTCAAAAATGCCATCCATGGCAAATAATCAATTTGCCCTCCAACTAGACTTTATTTACTAACAAGACTTGAAAATTGCCATTCCATCACCATCTAACTAAATCTAGTTAGAATCCAACCAAATGTAATAAAATATTCATAAAATAATATTTTATGAATTTTCCATAATTTTTGGAACTTTCTTTAAAATTTCAATTCGATCTGACATACCGATATCCATAAAATACTTCTACTGCGATTTTACCTTTTCAGAACTATTGGATTTATTCCAAAAATTCTGTATTTTCATATTCGGGAAATAAACTCTATTATCCCATAAAAATTTATTTTTCCAAGGACTTAGACTGAATTTTCCTAACTCAGTCTATTATTTTGATAATTATCGAAAATCTTTATAGAAAAAATTTTCTCTTAGAATTCCTTTATCGATAATCCATACGAATTTTCTCTGCTCTTAATGAGTCCAAAATATCGATCAGAAACACTTTTATTGGACCTTCCCGGAGGTCACCCATCCTAATATTTCCTTAGCTTGAGCACGCTTAATAATTTTATTCGATCTAATTTCAAATAATAAAAGCCTAGTATGAAAAATCCGGTAACACAGAAATACCACTCTTGGGGGTGAACTATCTATTTATGGGGATAAATAACATAACTTTTCAAAATTACACTTTGGTCCCTGAACTTTTCTAAAGTTTATACTTTAACCCTTAAACTTTCAAAAATTACATTTTAGTCACTAAGCAAGAATTAGGATATTACACAGAATCACTTGTTTCACTTTCTTACAGCTCTGTTTGAATGTTACTGATACTCAAAATTGTATATTTTCGTCATCATACTTTCATCACTAAACAAGTACCGATGCTACCTCATGTTCTGCGTGCACTTAAAGGATTAGTACATCATAACAATACCCATGAAATCCTTTGCTTTTCTTGTATCTAATCAATTTATCTGCAAGATGCTTGTTGAAAAGATAAGTGAACGACTCAAAACATTATTTACTAGATTTGAGAAAAAGGAATAATTTGATAAGTCAAGGCAAACATGAGAAAACAAAAATAAGATTAGGCCCCAAGTACCAAATGCAACATATCCTTTGAACCAAATTAGCAAAGATCAATTCAAATGTGACCCCTTCTAAATTATTAAGCTTCTGGGAGAAACATTTCCCGTATACCTAATTCTATCCCTTTTAAGGGGGCACTCTTTACCACACTAACTCTTCATGCCCAATCTTTCCCTCTTTTCTAATCTTAATCAAGCATTAGAAGTCTGGAAGTCCTTGAAGAAAGTTTAACCCTGATAAGAAAGTGTATTATGAAGACAAACTCATCTTGCTCCAATACCCGGATATGGTCAAAGTGGTCGTTTAAGGCTTGTAATGTAGGCTATGGCTCACGGCTACCAAAGAAATGATACATAGGCTCAAATACATATTTAAGGGTAATGAAACCAAGGATCATTTCTTCCAAGTGAAATATCATTTTTTGCATTCCTTGTTCTGAATATGTTCGAAAGAAATGATCATTTCTCTTTTCTTTTCTTTTTTCTCTTGCTCTGATTTTTTGTTTTGTGGATCACTCTAGACTGCCCATTTCTGGGTTTTTACCCTAAAGTTCATTTTCTTTCCTTGAAATCAATCTTTCATTGCTCCTTTAGATAGAGACCTGTTTGAATGGAAGATCTCACATATATGTAATGCTTTTCTTTTTGCACTTTTCAACTTTAATGCTTTCTTCAGTTGCTCCAGCTTGATTCAACTTTTTTCTTTTTCTCCTCTTTTTTCTTGATTCAAAATATTCTTCATTCATGCATCTTGCCTTTCTGACTTTTGCACTTGATTTTGCACTTGATATATTCACTTTCGCTTCTTGTGCCCCTCATTCAGAATATTCCATTGCTTCTTTATATTCACTTTTCACTTTCAAACAAACTTTCATCCGCTTTGCCCCCAGTGTAGGGGTGATCCTTGGTTTAGGTTGAATCCAAAGAAAATCTTTAGGCTCAAAGGGGACAACAAATGGCATTTTTCTTATTTTCTTTCTTTGTGAATGGGAGATGAAGGAATGCCAAATGTCCTCCCATACTTGGATATCTTCGAAGAGAAGCCGTCTTCAGGTGGAAGATGTTTTGGGTTATCACTTTATTCAAAGACTTTATCCGATAATGCTTGAGAGGAAATTCACTCAAAATTTGTATTTTTGATTTTCCGGTGATTCCTGAACACTCATTAATGTCTTCCCGTTAGTCTAAATAAAGTAGAAAAGAGTCACATTTTTGAAGTTGATCTATGAATTTGATCCAAGGTTACTCTTACAATTAATATCTCGGGAGTTGAGAAAAATGTTAGTGAAGATATATACATATATGTATGGGAGAAAAAAACAACTAGCCCATAACAAAGAATGAATGAAATACTTAAAAGAATCAAAGAATACAAAATGTTTGCCACTTGAGAAACATATGTAGGAAACAAGAATCATAAACAAATAAACCGAAATAGCCTCCTTTACAAAGGACCCCCAATGCTTGCAGGCAAAAACAATTGGGATGATTCAGGGTATTACTCTGCAACGGTCCTAAAATTGCAGACATATCTCTCATGGTTCACTGTTGACCATTAATCAAGGAAAACCTGAGTTAATTTTGGTCACCCCGCTTCTACCGTCAATTCTCTATTTTTTTCACCATTACAAACACATGCCCATTCTTGCTCATATTCTGATGCCCCCATTCTTTATGAACATATTTTTAATTCTTCAGTGATCAAATTCCTCAATGTCGCTCCTCTAGTCTCTTGCCATATTAAGTTTGCCCCACTTTTACTATTTAGGGCGAACAAATGCTCCAAGTCCTTGGACATTTTAAGTTCCTGAACTTTCATCAAGTTCATCTTTAATTTTACAAAACTAATAGAACTTCGCGGCAAGACTTACTAAGTCCATGAATTGGCTGATATATGTATTTCATCATCATCACCATGACCTCTAATAGGCAATTTTTCCTAAATAAAGAAATACCAACTGAAGATGATTGCCCCATACTCAGTCATATCCTCCCTATGTATGGTCAAACATTTGCAACCCTGGCCTTACATTTTGAAATCATCTCTGAAGAATCTTTGGGCTTGAAGTAATAGAGTTGATTTCATATACTACCTCAGAGATAATTCTCGCAAGTTGTACCTCTTGATGAACAAGACAGACTTCTCAAAGCTCCAGACAATCTTGGAAGCATTCATTTTGAATCTCTGACTAACCAAGTTCTTGATTTCCTCCATTAAGGTCCTACACTTATTAGTAGCACATCCTGGTGCGTCATGTGAAACTTGCAAATATTATCGGGATCATTACTATCGGTATATGGGCTTGACATCTTTTTCACCGACCTAGGGGTTAGATATTGATCTTTGATAAGGTAAGGAAATAAGAAATGTGCATTTCAAATATATCAAAATTTACATTTATCCGAAGAATCTTCCATGATAGACCTGATGATTCAGTTGACCTTTTCCTCTTACGACCTCAAATTATTGCATTCATTCACTTCTTTCTCTCTTTCCACTTGACATTTTTAGGCACTTGTTTTCTGAGCAATCCAATTGCATTGTCTCCAATCAGGGGACTAATCTTTAAATTACATATCTTAATGAACTGGTCTTCATTGTCCATAAGATCTCCCACTTTAGAAAGTTTTGAATTTGCAGCTTGAAAATGTAGCAATCTTCAATGTCTCAATCATAACTCACAATAGTCTTGATATTGTAAAAACTTAATTAATGGGGCTCTGCTGAAGCTTCAAGTTGTTTGAAATATATCTCACAATAGAAAACATGAATGAAATCCAGTTTAAATTTTGATTTTCCACCATCATTAGCTTCTTGAGCATCTGATCTTGTGGTATTCTTTGGGAAAGGCAAATTTTTTGCAGAAGGGAAACCAAAATATTACTCTGAATCCATTTGATCTTGAATTGAAGTGGGTTACCCATAAAAGTATGTCGTTCATTATGCCCTTTCTCTTTTATCTCAACCTTTCTAGCAAACGATAATCTTCAATTGAGCCAGGGACCTTCACTTTCAGAACATAAATACCCATTCTTGATGAGACCAAAAACTTCAATGAGACCATTATCAGAAAGTGATTTTGGATAGAGTAGAGCCAAAAATCCTTACATGGCATTAGATAGGTATAACTGTCTCCCTTATCTGACCAAACTCTTCAATATCTTTGTCTTGTATCTGTATTCTGCCCTTCTTGCAATCAATTCCTTTGTAAGCAAACTTCAATCTTCAACTGACCTTGGCACTTATTGCTTTAGAGAAATACGTTTATGTCCCTCGTCTCTGCTAAGATCATTATATCATCCAACTGTTGTTGAACCATCGATCGGCAAGACTTTCAGCCAAACTCCAGGATTTGAATTCATTCAGTATTTCTATGCTTGTCCACTGAGCTTCCTTCATTTTTAGCATTTTCAAAATCCACTTGTGCCTCTAAGTCAAGCATTCCAATGTTCTCATCATAATCCAAACTCGAATCTTCTAGATTCTTTACAGATACCCCCACCTATATTGATCCGAGCTTACTCAACTTTTTATTTGGCTTTTATTTCGGTCTCTCTCTTTTTTCTTTCTTTCTTGACTTTTCTACTCTTTTTTTACTTTTTTTGACTTCTTTTTTTTGCATGAAGAGTCCTTAAGACTAAACCTTTATGTGAGATGAGTTTCTATCTTAATCATCCATGTTGATGTTTCATCTAGAACCTTTCCTTTCTTGACCTTTATGTTTCCAAACAAAGTGATAGCTCGTATTCCATCTCGTTCTCAAATTGATCAATGTTTTACTTCATTCGACCCAAGTGGTCCTGAAAAACCTTTGTGTCTGTTCAATCTTAATAAATCTGTTACACATGTTTTTTAGAACATAAACTGCAATTTTACTTTTTTTATAAAAAAATGCAATATTTTAAAGAAAAGTGCAACATTCTTTATATTTTATATAATGTTAAAAGTTGTAATGTATGAATGCACACGGTATCGATTTCAAGAACTAGTCATTAGAACAACACTCATATAACCAAAAGGTCGAATACAAAGAAAAGGCAATATGTTCACTAGCTCCGACTCTTTTTGGTTGATCATTTTGTTCAGCCTCTAAATCAACGTTTGTCCTAGCTTGGTGTCGATATCAGAATGTTGTTGCAGGTTCATATCTTCATCAAACAAAATCTGTACATGCCGGGCGACCCCCCACACTTGGCTCCTAAAGTTAATCATTTCACAACTCTGTTTCTACGTAGCCTGGATTTCTGCCTCGGCTTGACTTTCAATGCCCTGTTTTTCATTTATGATGCCTCTTTGAAACCTCTGAGTTGGTTTTTTTAAATGTTGTACTGCACTTTCTGATTCTACCACTTTCCTTAACTCCTCATTTTTATTTGAGATAATCATTTTCCTTAATTATGGTATCCTTCAGTTTAGAAATAGTCCTTGAATTCCCCTTCAATTTATTCGCCCTCTATCCTTCCTCTGGTTATCATCGTCTTTTCGAATATTGCATCTTGTTTATCTCTACCCCTGACTCTATATTGTTGTTAAGCTTTGTATAAACATTGTCCTTTTGACCACTGGAATAGTGAAGCAAAGCTCGTATTTCTCTATTGCTGGTGTCGCATACATTATCCCACAAACTGAACAATTACCAGGCTTCATAACTAGGTCACAACTCTTGATCCATTCGAATCTTTAACAACAATGCTATAATCCAGAAATCCTATTGGATATGATTCTTCATATTCGCCATTCTATGGTTCTCAAATTAAACTTGGTTCTGGCAATACTTCATCATGTTCAGAAATTTTCGGTACAACCTTGCATTGATGACACCTGGCCTCCATGGATATTGTCTTCACACTTGTACTAAGTCTTCTCGAATCTAATCCACAGTGATATATTGTCATCCACTTGTCTATTAGACCCTTCAACTCTTATGACCACTACCTACTCTACTGATCCTCGAACCGATACATTTCATGAATACAATGTGATGTAACATATATAAGATATATAACAAAGCACAAAAAACAAACAAAAAACTGTGTCAGTATGGTGAATTAACATTGTAAGCAAAAATAATTGTTATAGAAAAACAATTTATATTGCGTAAAAATAACTAGAGAACAGTTTATTTTGTGCACAAAAATAACCAGAGAAGCGAATTTAAATCAGCAACACCCTGTGCTAGGTTTCTGTCTGGCTCTAATGGGGTAGGCTTCTTTTACAGCATGTGAGTTTCGATCTAGACTCTGGGTACCCGAACTATTGTTACTGCACTACAGCAAGACATCGATTCGGGAGTATACGACCCCTTATAGCGGAGGCGTAACCTCATGTAAGATCATGCCTCATTCCCACTTAAGGGTGAAAAGCCCCGGTAGAAGGCTTATGCATGAATGACAATTTATATCACACAAGAAAAGGCTATCTCCATTCTTTCTAAAAGTTTATCAAATAATTATGGAAAAAAATAAATTCAAATTACTGTTCAAAAATGGCAAAATGCCACGTAAAATTAATTAGGCCCGACTCTCATTTTTTTCGATCCCCAGCGCAGTCGCCAAGCTTTCGCGACCATTTTTGAAATCATTGTGTGAAAAATAGCCTGAAGATTGATCTTTTGTAAAATTAGATTTTTTGTCCATTTTTTAATTTGATCTTGAAAACTCATGTTTTTTATATTGAATTGAATTTTCCTTTATTTAATCTTGAAAACCATTTGGAGTCGCCACCGATCATTTCGAGGTAGATCGAACACCAAAAAAACAAACCAGAGATTCTGTCTTAAAAAATGGGTTCAGGAGTCGGCTACGTGTGGGGAAAGATTAGCACCCCCACAAACGCCCATTATCGGTACCTTTAATTTTACGTGGCATTTTTGCATTTTGAATAATTATTTAAATTTAATTTGGTCCTTATTTATTAAATGAATTTAAATTCTAAATGCAGATATCCTTTTATAAGGAAATTCATTTTACTCGAATCTGAGATTAAAAGGTCCCCGTTAAGGGGCACCCCTATTCATATTTAAAAAAATAATTTCCAACATAAAAGGTTTAAAATGTATGATTTATTATTGTCTTGTTTATTTTAAAGACTAACCTAAAACTACTCAAATTAATTAATTATTTAAGCTATGAGTATTAATTAATTTAAATGGCTTTTATGAGAAAATGTCAATTGCTTGAACACCTTCCATATATTTAAGCCCTTAAATTAATAATATTCCTAATTAATTTGCCATTCTAATTAATTAAAGTACTAATCCTAATTAAGGCTCTAATAGTTAATTAGGTCAGTATTCAATTACGAGTAGAAATGTATATTAAATATACATTCTTAAAGCCAAGGTTGAGAAAACAACATATTGTAAACAATGGAACATCATCCAAATTATGGCCCCAAGGATTCTATTTAATATGCATTTAATTAACTACAATGTTCTTCCTAATTAATTATTTAATTCTAACTAAAGAACCCTAAAATCTAAGGCTCTATTAATTAATTAAAACTAAGTGTATTTTAATTATCTAACATACAATCTTATATGCTTTATTTAATACGTGCACCCAATCATATAATTTAAAGACAATTAAAATTAAATTAATACATGAATTTGGGACTAAATTGAAAGGAATTAAAACTGGAAACTTGATTTTATTAAAGAAAATGACTGAATTGAAAAGGATTATAAAGTTTAGGCCAAAACCAAAGGGTATCAGATAAAGACACGCGGGTCGTATCCAACCCGTTCAAAAATGCGCAGGTCAGGAATGACCCGGTGCCAAAACGGCACTGTTCCGCAGTGGGTATAAAACTCCCAAAACCGAGCCAACACGGTCATTATACATCCTCACCATCTCTCTCCTCACTTTCACTCTCCCCAAATCCTATGACCTTGAACACCTAAAAACCAGAATCCAGCCCCAAACTCGATCAAAAGCACATATTTTGGATGGTGTTCATCTTGTTCATCATGAACAAAGATGAACACCAACATTTCTGGCATAGCTCCGCCGTCCTCACCGCCGTCTTATCTTGCGCCGCCATCTTCCATCCAACTCTGGCTGTTCACCGGCAGCTGTGTTTCCACTCCGGTCATCGCTCCCCTCCAGCCGGCCGTCGTGAGGCAATTTTTGGCCGTCGGTCAGAACCCTAAAAACTTCCTCAAATTAGATTTTGAACTAAAAAATGCTACAATTATACCCGTTTCGTTAGAAACTCCCAACTTCACCCCTAAAACTGCCTGATTCACTCCTTTTCAACTCCAGCCATGACCCTAATCACTCCGACTGTCATAAAGACGAGTTTTCGGCACCACTTCTCGATTTCATTTCGGTTTTCTTTATATCAAACTAACATTTGGCTTTATTTTGAGAAAACCGAAACGGAGAAGAGATTATACCTTCTCGGCCATGAAATCGGCATTCTGATCTTCGACTCCGACGACCGTTCGTGTTTTTGGCATCCGTTCACGTCTCATGTGGCTTAGTTCTGGCGACTCCTCCTCTTCTCGACGTCCTTCGATCTCCCCTAGATAACTTCCACTCTCTTCCTTTAATTTTAATGATAACTTTCCTTAATTGTCCTTAAAAATTCTGACATTTCGCTCTCTTCCATTTATATAGGTTGACTAGTACTGACGCCATGGCTGACGTCTCAACCTTGACGTCATCAACCGGCTATTGGGGAGAAAGCACAAGATCCAAGTTTAACCCAATTGGGCAAATGAGAGGCTTCCATGTGGCTCTTTTGGGCGGGAAAGGGAATTCTTGGATTAAAATTGTGTTTCTTTGACTAAAAAGTATTATATTTGAGCGGGAAAAGGATGAAGATTTGGGCCTTGTAGTTTAAGATGGGCTTTTGGATTTGTAGTGGACATTATTTGAACATTTGGATTGATTTTATTTATTTATTTATTGGCCTTATTTATATAATATATACGGGTACCCAGGCAAAATTCGGGTATTACAACTTCTTAACTAAAATTGAACATTTCAAAGTTTAAGGAGTAAAATGAAATTATAATCAAGAGTTAAGAACAATGGATGAAATTGTCGAATTTTAATCACTTGAGAAAAATCTTCATAATTAATTCTCATTTGCAAAAACAATATATTTATAACAATTGCAAAGGGCCAATTTTTCCCAATCAATTAATTTTTGAGTTCGTTATCATCATAATCTTGTTTAAAAACACTGTTGGAAATGAGAAAGGCAATGAAGATCGAAGCAATGAACATAATTCACTACAACAATCAAGGTTTTTAGTGACGATTTTATTGTGACTTTGAATCATTTTATTACAAATACAATATTTTTTTTGTGAAAAAGGGATGATGTTCTTAAATGAAAAAGGAAGGCTCAATTTAGTACTATGTTCGCAGCGGCTACAAATTGCTCCTTAATTCTTCTTCACATATTAGACCAACAAAATTCACTCATTTAAATATTAAATTGTTACACCCAACACTCATAAATATCACACTAAGAATTTAATATTATATTTTGAAGTGTCCCAAATTACATTGCTACTTCAAAAAAATTACTCTATCTTTTTCCTTGGCTTGACACAATAGAAACCCAAGGTTTCTCTCATTTCCTTTGTTTTTATATTCGTTTATGATTTTTTTCTTTTTATATCTTTTTCGTTTATGATTATGACATAATGTTCGTGTGTCATAATCATATTATTTTTCAGCTCCTATTATGCTTTATATATTTTTCATAGTGATGAAATTTAGATGTAATTTGTTTATTCATGTTGTATTTATGTTGTCTTAATTCATAAGATATTACACTTACTTTTTCAAGACTCAATTTAGAAAAATATTGGTTTCTATCTTATACGATATTTTTTATTAAATAGAGAAGTATTACCTCTCAAGGTAAAAGCTTAAATTCAAACTCATACAAGATTAGGTAACATGAGCATCATTTGTCACTCAGTCAATTAGTGAATTTCTATCATATATGATATTTTGTTAGTGAGTCTGCATGTTTTAATTTTTTTTAGTATTTTATGTGTTGTGTTTCAACTTATTCATTAATTTGCTTAGTTTTTCTTATAGTAATTTAATTTTAATTCTAAATTAGTTTGGTTAAGATTTAAATCATTAAATCAATCAAATAAAAACCATAATAACATATTTAATTAAAATTTTTAGTATAGGTTCGTGAAGCATAACGAGCACTCATAGTCCTATATAAAAAGGGCTAATACTATTTGTATTGCTTAATGACTCAACCACATATTCCACCATTTTGATTGTTAGTATTAGAAGAAAACTTCCTTTGACTTGTGGAATTAGGTATTATGCCAAATAGTTAAATCTCCATTAAGAATGGTGTACTTTTTGTTTAATTGATTTTATTAATGGCCTTTCTTTCGTTCCTCTTTTTTCTATTTCTCTTTCTCTTTCTCTTTTTTTTTCTTTTTCTCTTTTTTCTCATTCTTCCTTTTTTTTCATTTTTTATTTTTCTTCATTCTTCTCTCTCTTTTTCTTGCTTCTTTTCATTTCTTTCTCTCTTTTTTTGTTTCTTTTTTGTTTCTTTTTTCTTTTTTTCTCCTTTTTTGAACGGTTGGACCAAAAGCTTGATGTCTTCCAATAACATGTCCCACCATCTTATTTTGACAACCCTCAAAATGTTCTCATCATTTTCGGAGGTATCAACCCAAAGGACTTAACATCATGCTCGCAGGACTTGCTGATGACCCGAAGAATTTAATGTCATAATGCATTTCCTTTCCTATACAAACAATCGGAGCTTTTGCTGAAATCTACCCTTCACATCTTGCTGAATATGACTCTACAAACAAAAAAGTCTTGCTGAAATCTACCTCCATAACTAGAATGTCCTGCTAAAACTCTGCCTCTGTAAACAAAATATTTGTTGAAATCTGCCTCTGTAAACGAAATATATTACTGAAATCTGCCTTTATAAACAGAATGTATTTGTTGAAATTCGTCTTTGCAAATGAAATATCTTGAGATCTGCATCTGCAAACAGAAAATCATGAATTAATATATTTCCTTTCTCACAAACAGGACTGAAATCTTTGCTAGATCTATGTCTCTAAGATCTATGCTCGCTCTTTGTCGGATTTTCTCCTTCGAGATTTCTATTCATTCCTTGTTGGATCTTCCTATTCAAGATCTTTATTCATTCTTAACTAGATATTATCTTCGAAATCTTTGCTTGTTCTTTCTTTGATCTACTTTTCAAAATTCGAAGCTATGAATTGATTTTTGCCTTTCCTTGATTGAATTTGCCAATTCTTGCCAAAATATGCAAAAATGCTTTGAATGTATAAATTAGCATGCTCCTACTTATGGATGCCTAACTATATGATGTAAAGATGTTATCAATTGAGGACCACTTGGTTAAACTTTCATCTTTAGGGAAGCTCTAAATTTCGTCACTTTTTCTTTCTTCTACTAATAGCGTAACCCATCTCACACTCATGTTCAATCTTCAGGATCTCTGTATCTTTAGCTCTAAAGCGCCTTTTTAGGTTTCCACTTTAGTTTTTTCTTTTCCTTTTCAAGGCGTCCTTTCGGGTTTTCACCTCAGTTTGTTCTATTTTTCTTTTCCTTTTTCTTTTTCCTTTTTCTTTTTTTGCAACATTGTTTTCTTCTATTCGTTTTGATGGAGATTTCCTTATGTTTCATGGATTAAGCACATGAACCCCTTTTTTTTACCACATCTCACCATGCCCTTCTCAAAGTTTGAATGCTGATGATAACTCGTTTCTTAGAAAGTCCTTCTTGCTATATCTTCATTCAGCTTCGTTGACAAAATTCTTTCTCATAGCTCAAAGAGATCATGGTTCACTATTGTTTTAGCTTACAAATTTTGTCTGCCCGTATGTGACATATTCTTCTATAATGTTCTTTTTGCAACATTGCCTCACTTCAGCATGACTTTGACTACTATCTTTGCTCACACTTGCCTTGTTTTCTTACTTTTGGATAACAAAAACCCCAACGAATTGATCTGACTGCATCTTTTCTCCCAAAAAATAGCTTCTACTCTTTTTTTTGCCCCATAATGTAACACCCTTAACGTATACTCGTAGACCGAATATACACTAAGGATGTTACTAAATTATTAAGAAAACTTGACTTGAATTTTTTTATACATACTAAACTTTATCTTGTAGTTTAACCCTTTTCGGTTTTAAATTAAAAACTACGTTAGTCTATAGCAGCTATTTTTAACCCTAAATTGTTTTATAAAATTTATAAATGTGTTATTGAATCAAAAATATAATTCAGGGAGAAAACTATGTACCCTGCCTAGACCTTTTCTTGGTTTTAAAATTACTACATGATTAGGGTTAAACTATATTTAACTATATCATAAATCATAATCATTTGTAGTAAAACTATATTCTAAGTCCATACACTCGTAATAGTATGTAAACACATTATAACTTAATTTTACAAAACAGTTTGCATCTTTAAAACCCAATACATATATATGTACATGCCCACTAGACATCAACCATAGTTTAAGATGTACATACCTTGGTTACTAATGAAACTTGATTTTTTTCCAATTTAATAGCTCCTTCTTGCCCTTCTACATGGGAGAACCTATGTGTGAAATAACACACGCTAAGTACGAACTTAGTGAGGCAATAAACTCATTTAACAAACACAAGGTAAAGTAATATTTATCATGTGATATCATATCAAGTTCTCTACTTAAGATAGGATAGTAAAGGTTTCCATAGTCTCTAGATTTTCATTTATATGTCATAAGTTCCTAACTTGCTCATGATTCCAATGCTCTATCATCATAAAATCAGTCATATAATGGTACATTTCGTATACATAACATAATTCACATACATGGTATAATTCATACAAGAAACATGATACACATACATAACATGATTTACATGTATAACTTGATTTATATACATAAGGTGGTTCATATATGTAACATGATTCATATTCATGGCATGATCCATTTATGTAACATGATTCTTATATGTCACATATTTCATTTACATGACGTGATTTTCGTATGAGGCATGATTCATATATGTGTTTTCTTTCATATACATGACTTAATTCATATACATAACATGATACGTGTACATGGCATAATTTCTATGCATAGCATAATTCATATACGTAACATAATTTGTATACATAGCATGGTTCATATGCATAGCATATTTCTTATATATGTGACATACTTTGTATACTTGGCATAATTCATGTACATGCCATGATTCATATACGTGGCATGATTCGTATACTTGACATATTTCTTATACATAGCATGGTCCATATTCATGGCATGTTTCATATACGTAACATGATTCATTTACATGACATAATTCATTTACGTGACATGATTCCTTTATCATTGCCCAAAGTATGCTATACGAGATCGAGGTACGCGAGTCATCTTGAAATGACACCGTAGTGTCAAACGTGAATGTGAAGATGAGTACGTACTTGGGGACGCTCTTTGCTCCCCAAGAACATGAAGCACCTCGATAGTGCACTCGGGCATAGTGGGCGTGGATCCCTAGGGTGCATGTGACACAATCATTTTGTCACAATATCTGTCTGATAACATGAACATGAGGGTGCAGCTGCTAAGGACTCTATGGCATGCCAACTATACCATGGACTCTCATACTCAATACTTGGGCATTTCTTTTATCATCAATCAATCATCATAATCAATCATATAAATAAGCATTTCATGTTGCATCATAAATAATCATGGCAAACATAGATCATCATCATTTCTTAGAAAAATAATTTATACTTCATATTCCATGTAATCTACTTTTATTACAATATGCAGTAGCTCAACTTATATATAAGGCAATACAATTTTTAGGTGTATCTTGTTCCATTTTAACTTGTTTTATTTTATGCATAATGCATCATCATTTATGCAAACAATCATTCGTACCTGGTATTCCGTCAATCTTGCCATGTCAAGCAATGTGTTATATCACGTCTTATAGAGAAATATAATGCCATTTTCAACATAATGAAATCATATAAAAATGCAATATCATTTTAATTTAAGGTCGACTACTCCCAAGTCTTCCTAATTGCATTTTTTAAAACATATAAATGAACTCACCTGGGCCATGAATAATATGCCTCACTAAGCTTACTCGATGTTCTTATCTTTCTCCTTATCACTGGTTCTCTTTCGATCTCTTTTAGAACTGTATAAGACCAATCGAACATATACATTATAATTCTCGTATTCGACTTAAATCTAACATTACTAACTTGATTCTTAAACATATTCTATTTGAATATAAAATTTTTCTAAAGATTTCCCCAATATTTTACATTATTGCCGAAATGGTCCCTAGGTTTTTTAGTGACCATTTTGGACAGTACAAAATTGTTCAAATCCACTTTTGAACAATTTTCCATTTTTAATTACTTATTTTAGACTATTTTCTTTTTAGTCCTTCAACTTTATAAAAGTGACATTCTAGTCACTACTTCACTTTTGTACATAAATTCATGTACAATTAAACCATTTATTTATTTCTAACTTCCTTAGAAATTTTCCTTCAACTTTTAAACTTTGACCAATTTAGTCCTTCACCAAATATTTTATTTCAAATTGGTCCCTCACATTTACTTTCTTATAATTTCAATCCTTTTAACTTCCTATCATGCTTGAATCTTCAATTCTATCAATTATTCATCAATTCAAGATCAATCCTTCATTTTTCTAAAATTGCCGAATTGGTTCTTGAATTTCCAAAAAATTTCATTTTGGCCCCTTATCACCAATTCAAATTACTTTCACCATAATTCAATAATTCCAAAGCTAAAATAAAATTTTCAATAATTTCCCCTAATTCTTCAATATTTTGAATTGGTCACTAATTTCTCAACTTGGGGAAATTATTCAATCTAACATCAAAATCAAGCTTACAACATCATATTCTATTCAATATCATCCTTAATTTAACTTCTTAACCAAACCCCCTAAATTTTAGGGTTAGGGTTTATAATCTATAACATGGAATTAATCCAAATTCAACTTGATTCCGTGTTTTAAATCATCAATTCATCTAACTATAATCTTAATTTCATCATAAGCTTCAATTTCCATAATCATCTTCATCAATAACATGAACTAAAATTAACTCTTACCATGCAATATTACTATCAAAATGAAGAGAATCAAGTGTAGAACAATTTACCTAAATAAACTTTGCTTGAAACTAATTTTGATTTCTTCAAAATTTGGCTTAAAAGTTTGAAAATTTCTTTCCCCTTCTATCTTTGAACTTTTGAACAGCAAGATGGGGAAATAAGATGATTTTTTTTTATCATCTTTTTATTTATTTAATCCACTTGTAAAGTTAAATGAATTTTAAATTCATTTAACTAGTGAATTTACTAATTTGCCTTTTTATTATAATGGCCAAGATTCAATCTTATCAAAATCAATGACCATGATTTAATCCATCTGTATTTGACCTTTCAAAATTTCCCTCAAAGTTCCAAAATATTCCAAAAATGCCATCGATGGCAAATGACCAATTTGCCCTCTAACTCGACTTTATTTACTAACAAGACTTGAAAATTGTCATTCCATCGCCATCTAACTAAATCTAGTTAGAATCCAACCAAATTTAATAAAATATTCACAAAATAATATTTTATGAATTTTCCATAATTTTTGGAACTGTCTTTAAAATTTCAATTCGATCCGACATACCGATATCCATAAAATATTTCTACTGCGATTTTACCTTTTCTGAACTATTGGATTTATTCCGAAAATTCTATATTTTCATATTTGGGAAATAAACTCTATTATCCCATAAAACTTTCTTTTTCCAAGGACCTAGACTGAATTTTCGTAACTCAGTCTATTATTTTGATAATTATCCAAAATCTTCATAGAAAAAACCTTTCTCTTAGAATTCCTTTATCGATAATCCATACGAATTTTCTCTACTCTTACTGAGTCCAAAATATCGATCAAAAACACTTTTATGGGACCTTCCCAGAGGTCACCCATCCTAATATTTCTCTGGCCTGAGCACGCTTAACAATTTTATTCGATCTAATTTCGAATAATATAAGCCTAGTATGAAAAATCTAATAACACATAAATACCACTCTTGGGGGTGAATTATCTATTTACGGGGTTAAATAACATAACATTTCAAACTTACACTTTAGTCCCTAATTTTTTTTAATATTTACACTTTAACCCTAAAACTTTCAAAAATTACATTTTAGTCACAAAGCAAGAATTAGGATATTACACAGAATCACTTGTTTCACTTTCTTACAGCTCTATTTGAATGTTACTGATACTCGAAATTGTATCTTTTCCTCGTTATACTTTCATCATTAAACAAGAACCGATGCTACCTCATGTTCTGCCTGCACTTAAAGGATTAGTACATCATAACAATACCCATAAAATCCTTTGTTTTCTTGTATCTAATCAATTTATCTGCAAGATGCTTGTTGAAAAAATAAGAGAACGGCTCAAATTATTATTTATTAGATTTGATAAATTAGAATAATTTGATAAGTCAAGGCAAACATGAGAAAACAAAAATAAGATTAGGCCCAAAGTACCAAATGCAACAGATCCTTTGAACCAAATTAGCAAAGATCAATTCAAATGTGACCCCTTCTAAATTATTAAGCTTCTGGGAGAAACATTTCCTGTATACCTAATTCTATCCCTTTTAAGGGGCAGTCTTTACCTCACTAACTCACCATGCCCAATCTTTCCTTCTTTTCTAATCTCAATCAAACATTAGAAGTCTGGAAATCCCTGAAGAAAGATTAACCCTGATAAGCAAGATGTATTCTGAAGACAAACTCATCTTGCTCCAATACCCGGATATGGTCAAAATGGTCTTTTAAGGCTTGTAATGTAGGCTATGGCTCACGGCTACCAAAGAAAGGATACATAGGCTCAAACAAATATTTAAGGGTGATGAAACCAAGGATCATTTCTTCCAAGTGAAATATCATTTTTTGCATTCCTTGTTCTGAATATGTTTGGATGAAATGATCATTTCTCTTTTCTTTTCTTTTTTCTCTTGCTCTCCTTTTTTGTTTTGTGGATCACTCTAGACTGCCCATTTTTGGGTTTTTACCCTAGTGTTCATTTTCTTTCCTTGAAATCAATCTTCAATTGCTCCTTTAGATAGAGACCTGTTTGAATGGAAGATCTCACATATATGTATTGCTTTTCTTTTTGCACTTTTCAACTTTAATGCTTTCTTCAGTTGCTCCAGCTTGATTCAACTTTTTTCTTTTTCTCATCATTTTTTTATTCAAAATATTCTTCATTCATCCATCTTGCCTTTCTGACTTTTGCACTTGATATATTCACTTTTGTTTCTTGTGCCCCTGATTCATAAGGCATTACTATCATAGCATGATCAAAACCAAAAACTTTTCACTTTCAAACAAACTTTCATCCTCTTTGCCCCTAGTGTAGGGGTGATCCTTGGTTTGGGTTGAATCCAAAGAAAATCTTCAGGCTCAAAGGGGACAACAAATAACATTTTTCTTATTTTCTTTCTTTGTGATGGGGAGATGAAGGAATGCCAAAATGTCCTCCCATACTTGGATATCTTCGAAGAAAAGCCGTCTTTAGGTGAAAGATGTTTTGGGTTATCACTTCATTGAAAGACTTTAGCCGATAATGTTTGAGAGGAAATTCACTCAAAATTTGTATTTGGGATTTTCCCGTGATTCCTTAACACTCATTAATGTCTTCCTGTTGGTCTAAATAAAGTAGAAAAGAATCACATTTTTGAAGTTGATCTCTGAATTTGATCCAAGGTCACTCTTACAATTAATATCTTGGGAGTTGAGAAAAATGTTAGTGAAGATATATACATTTATGTATGGGAGAAAAAACAACTAGCCCATAACAAAGAATGAATGAAATTCTTAAAAGAATCAAAGAATACAAAGTGTTTGCCACTTGAGAAACATATGTAGGAAACAAGAATCATAAACAAATAAATCGAAATAGCCTCATTTTAAAAGGTCCCCCAATGCTTGCGGGCAAAAGCAATTGGGATGATTCAGGGTATTACTCCGCAACGGTCCTAAAATTGCAGACAGATCTCTCATGGTTCACTGTTGACCATTAATCAAGGAAAACCTGAGTTAATTTTGGTCACCCCGCTTCTACCGTCAATTCTCTATTTTTTTCACCATTATAAACACATGCCCATTCTTTCTCATATTCTGATGCCTCTATTCTTTTTGAACAAATTTTTTAATTCTTCAGTGATCAAATTCCTCAATGTCGCTCCACTGGTCTCTTGCCATATTCAGTTTGCCCCACTTTTATTACTTAGGGCGAACAAATGCTCCAAGTCCTTGGACATTTTATGTTCTTGAACTTTCATCAAGTTCATCTTTAATTTTACAAAACTACCAGAACTTCGCGGCAAGACTTGCTAAGTCCCTAAATTGGCTGATATATGTATTTCATCATCATCACCATGACCTCTGATAGGCAATTTTTCCTAAATAAAGAAATACCAACTGAAGATGATTGCCCCATACTCAGTCATATCCTCCCTATGTATGGTCGAACATTTGCAACCTTGGCCTTACATTTTGAAATCATCTCTGAAGAATCTTTGGGCTTGAAGTAATGGAGTTGATTTCATATACTACCTCAGAGATAATTCTCGCAAGTTGTACCTCTTGATGAACAAGATAGACTTCTCAAAGCTCCAGACAATCTTGGAAGCATTCATTCTGGACCTCTGACTAACCAAGTTCTTGATTTCCTCCATTAAGGGCCTACACTTCCTGGTAACACATCCTGGTGCGTCATGTGAAACTGGCAAATATTATCGGGATCATAACTATGGGCATATGGGCTTGACATCTTTTTCACCGACCTAGGGGTTAGATATTGATCTTTGATAAGGTAAAGAAATAAGAAATATGCGTTTCAAATATATCAAAATTTGCATTTATCCGAAGAATCTTCTACGATAGACCTAATGAGTCAATTGACCTTTTCCTCTTACGACCTCAAATCATTGCATTCATTCACTTCTTTCTCTCTTTCCACTTGACATTTTTAGGCACTTATTTTTTGAGCAATCCAATTGCATTGTCTCCAATCAGGGGACTAATCTTTAAATTACATATCTTAATGAACTGGCCTTCATTGTCCATAAGATCTCCCACTTTAGAAAGTTTTGAATTTGTAGCTTGAAAATGTAGCAATCTTCAATGTCTCAATCATAACTCACAATAGTCTTGATATTGTAACAACTTAATTAATGGGGCTCTGGCGAAGCTTCAAGCTGTTTGAAATATATCTCACAATAGAAAACATGAATGAAATCCAGTTTAAATTTTGATTTTCCACCATCATGAGCATCTGATCTTGTGGTATTCTTCGGGAAAGGCAAAGTTTTGCAGAAGGGAAACCAAAATATTACTCTAAATCCAGTTGATCTTGAATTGAAATGGGTTACCCATAAAAGTATGTCGTTGATTCTGCCCTTTCTCTTTTATCTCAACCCTTCTAGCAAACAATAATCTTCAATTGAACTAGGGCCCTTCACTTTCAGAACATAAATACCCATTCTTGATGAGACCAAAAACTTCAGTGAGACCATTATCAAAAAGTGATTTTGGATAGAGTAGAGCCAAAAATCCTTACATGACATTAGATAGGTATAACGGTCTCCCTTATTTGACCGAACTCTTCAGTATCTTTGTCTTGTATCTGTATTCTGCCCTTCTTGCAATCAATTCCTTTGTAAGAAAACTTCAATATTCAACTAACCTTGGCATTCATTGCTTTAGAGAAAGACTCTTCTGTCCCTCGTCTCTACTAGGATCATCATATCATCCAACTGTTGTTGAACCATCGATCGGCAAGACTTTCGGCCAAACTCCAGAATTTGAATTCATTCAATATTTCTATGCTTGTCCACTGAGCTTCCTTCATTTTAGCATTTTCAAAATCCACTCGTGCCTCTAAGTCAAGCATTCCACTGTTCTCATCATAATCCAAACTCAGATTTTTTAGATTCTTTACAGATACCCCCAGCTATATTGATCGGAACTTACTCAACTTTTATTTGGCTTTTATTTCGATCTCTCTCTTTTTCTTTCTTTCTTGACTTTTTTCACTTTTTTACTCTTTTTTTTTTACTTTTTTGACTTCCTTTTTGCATAAAGAGTCCTTTCAGACTAAACCTTTATGTGAGATGAGTTTCTATCTTAATCATCCATGTTGATGTTTCATCTAGAACCTTTCCTTTCTTGACCTTTATGTTTCCAAACAAAGTGATAGCTCGTATTCCATCTCGTTCTCGGACTGGTCAATGTTTTACTTCATTCGACCCAAGTGGTCCTGAAAAACCTTTGTGTCTGTTCAATCTTAATAAATCTGTTACACATGCTTTTCAGAACATAAATTGCAATGTTACTTTTTAAAAAAAATGCAATATTTTAAACAAAAGTGCAACATTCTTTATATTTTATATAATGTTTAAATGTTGTAATGTATGAATGCACAAGGTATCGATTTCAAGAACTACTCATTAGAACAACAATAATATAACCAAAAGGTCGAATACAAAGAAAAGGCAATATGTTCACTAGCTCCGACTCGTTTTGGTTGATCATTTTGTTCAGCCTCTAACTCAACGTCTGTCCTAGCTTGGTGTCATATCAGAATGTTGTTGCAGGTTCATATCTTCATTGAACAAAATATGTACATGTCGGGCGACCCCCCGCACTTGGCTCCTAAAGTTAATCATTTCACAACTCTGTTTCTACATAGCCTAGATTTCTGCCTCGGCTCGACTTTTAATGCCCTGGTTTTCATTTATGATGCCTCTTTGAACCCTCCGAGCTAGTTTTTTAAATGTTGTAATGCACTTTTTGATTCTACCACTTTCCTCAGCTCCTCATTTTTATTTGAGATAATCATTTTCCTTAATTATGGTATCCTTCGGTTTAGAAACAGTCCTTGAATGCCCCTTCAATTTATTCGCCCTCTATCCTTCCTCTGGTTATCATCGTCTTTTCGAATATTGCATCTTGTTTATCTCTGCCGCTTACTATATATTGTTGTTAAGCTTTGTATAAACCTTGTCCTTTTGACCACTAGAATAGTGAAGCAAAGCTCGTATTTCTCTATTGTTGGTGTCACATACATTCTCCCACAATGTGAACAATTACCAGGATTCATAACTAGGTCACAACTCTTGATCCATTTGAATATTTAACAGCAACGCCATAATCCAGAAATCCTATTGGAAATGATTCTTCATATTCCCCATTCTATGGTTCTCAAATTAAACTTGGTTCTGGAAATACTTCATCATGTTCAGAAATTTCTAGTACAACCTTGCATTGATGACACCTGGCCTCCATGGATATTGTCTTCACACTTGTACTAAGTCTTCTCGAATCTAATCCACAGTGACATATTGTCCTCCACTTGTCTATCAGACCATTCAGCTCTTATGATCACTACCTACTCGACTGATCCTCGAACCGATACCTCTCATGAATACAATGTGATGTAACATATATAAGATGTATAGCAAAACACAAAAAACAAACAAAAAAACTGTGTCAGTATGGTGAATTAACATTGTAAGCAAAAATAATTGTTACAGAAAAACAATTTATATTGTGTAAAAATAACTAGAGAACAGTTCATTTTGAGCACAAAAATAACCAGAGAAGCGAATTTAAATCAGCAACACCCTGTGCTAGGTTTCTGTCTGGCTCTAATGGGGTATGCTTCTTTTACAACATGTGGGTTTCGATCAGACTCTGGGTACCCGAACTGTTGTTACTGCACTACAGCAAGACATCAATTCAAGAGTATACGACCCCTTATAGCGGAGGCGTAACCTTATGGTGTATAAGGTTGGAATACCGGAATATGGATAAAATTTTGATCACGGAGCTGGATAACTCACGTAAGATCATGCCTCACTCCCACTTAAGGGTGAAAAGCCCCGATAGAAGGCTTATGCATGAATGACAGTTTATATCACACAAGAAAAAGCTATCTTCATTCTTTCTAAAAATTTATCCAATAAATATGGAAACAAATAAATTCAAATTACTGTCCGAAAATGCCAAAATGCCACATAAAATTAATTAGGCCTGACTCTAGTTTTTGAAATCGATGTGTGAAAAACAGCTTGACGATTGATCTTTTGTAAAATTAGAGTTTTTGTCAATTTTTTAATTTGATCTTGAAAATGTAGGTTTTATATTGAATTGAATTTTCCTTTATTTAATTTTGAAAAACGTTTGGAGTCGCCATCGATCATTTTGAGGTAAACCGAACACCAAAAAAACAAACCAGAGATTCTTTCTTAAAAAATGGGTTCAGGAGTCGACTACGTATGGGGAAAGATTAGCACCCCCACAAACACCCATTATCGGTACCTTTAATTTTACGTGGCATTTTGGCATTTCAAATAATTATTTAAATTTAATTTGGTCCTTAATTATTAAATGAATTTAAATTCTAAATGCAAATATTCTTTTATAAGGAAATTTATTTTACTCGAATATGAGATTAAAAGGTCCCCGTTAAGTGGCACCCCTATTCATATTTAAAAAAATAATTTCCAACATAAAAGGTTTAAAATGTATGATTTATTATTGCCTTGTTTATTTTAAATACTAACCTAAAACGACTCTAATTAATTGATTATTTAAGCTATGAGTATTAATTAGTTTAAAAGGCTTTTATGAGAAAATGCCAATTGCTTGAACACCTTCCATATATTTAAGCCCTTAAATTAATAATATTCCTAATTAATTTACCGTTCTAATTAATTAAAGTACTAATCCTAATTAAGTCTCTAATAATTAATTAGGTCAGTATTCAATTATGAGTAGAAATGTATATTAAATATACATTCTTAAAGCCAAGGTTGAGATAACAACCCATTGTAAATAATGGAACACCATCCAAATCATGGCCCCAAGGATTCTATTTAATATGCATTTAATTAACTACAATGTTCTTCCTAATTAATTATTTAATTCTAACTAAAGAACCCTAAAATCTAAGGCTCTATTAATTAATTAAAACTAAGTGTATTTTAATTTTCTAACATACAATCTTATATGCTTTATTTAAAAGATGCACTCAATCATATAATTTAAAGACAATTACAATTAAATTAATACATGAATTTGGGACTAAATCGAAAGGAATTAAAACTGGAAACTTGATTTTATTAAAGAAAAGGACTGAATTGAATAGGATTATAAAGTTTGGGCCTAAACCAAAGGGTATCAGATAAAGACACGCGGGTCATGAATGACCCGGTGCCAAAATGGTATTGTTCCGCAGTGGGTATAAAACTCCCAAAACGAGCCAACTCGGTCATTATACATTTTCACCATCTCTCTCCTCACTTTCTCTCTCCCCAAATCCTATGACCATGAATACCTAAAACCCCATAATACAGCCCCAAACTCGTTCAAAAGCACATATTTTGGATGGTGCTCATCTTTGTTCATGATGAACACCAACATTTCCGGCATACCTCTGTCGTCCACACCGCCGCCTAATCTTGGGCCGCCATCTTCCATCCAACTTTGGCTGTTCGTCGGCAGCCGTTTTTCCACTCCGGTCATCGCTCCCCTCCGGCCGGCCGTCGTGAGGAGATTTTTAGCTGTCGGCCAGAACACTAAAAATTTCCTCAAATTAGATTTTGAACTCAAAATACTAAAATTATACCCGTTTCGTCATAAACTCCCAACTTCACCCCTAAAACTGCCTGATTCACTCATTTTTAACTCCAGCCATGACCCTAATCACTCTGACCGTCGTAAAGACGAGTTTTTGGCCACCATTTTCTCTATTTCATTTCGGTTTTTCTTTATATCAAACTAACATTTGGCTTTATTTTGAGAAAATTGAAACGGAGAAGAGATTATGCCTTCTCGGCCATGAAATCGGCATTCTGATCTTCAACTCCGATGACCGTTCATGTTTTTGGCGTTCGTTCACGTCTCAGGTGGGTCAATTCCGGTGACTCCTCTTCTCGGCGTCCTTCGATGTTCCCTAGATAACTTCCTCTCTCTTCCTTTAATTTTAAATTTAACTTTCCTTAATTGTCCTTAAAAATTCTGACATTTCACTCTCTTCCATTTATATAGGTTGACCAGTACTGACGTCATGGCTGACGTCTCGACCTTGATGTCATCAACCAGCTATTGGGGAGAAAGCACAAGATCCACGTTTAACCCAATTGGGCGAATGAGAGGCTGCCATGTGGCTTTTTTGGGCGGGAAAGGGAATTCTCAGATTAAAATTGTGTTTCTTAGACTAAAAAGTATTATATTTGAGCGGGAAAAGGATGAAGATTTGGGCCTTGTAGTTTAAGATGGGCTTTTGGATTTGTAATGGACATTATTTGAACATTTGGATTGATTTTCTTTATTTTTTGGCTTTATTTATATAATATATATGGGTACCCGAGCAAAATTCGGGTATTACAGCTTTTTAACTGAAATTGAACATTTCAAAGTTTAAGGAGTTAAATGAAATTATAATCAAGAGTTAAGAACAATGGATGAAATTGTCGAATTTTAATCACTTGAGAAAATTCTTCATAATTGATTCTCATTTGCAAAAACAATATATTTATAACAATTGCAAAGGGCCAATTTTTCCCAATCAATTAATTTTTGAGTTCGTTATCATCAGAATCTAGTTTAAAAACACTGTTGGAAATGAGAAAGGTAATGAAGATCGAAGCAATGAACATAATTCACTACAACAATCAAGGTTTTTAGTGACGATTTTATTGTGACTTTGAATCATTTTATTACAAATACTATATTTTTTGTGACAAAAGGATGATGTTCTTAAATGAAAAAGGAAGGCTCAATTCAGTACTCTGTTCGCAGCGGCTACAAATTGCTCCTTAATTCTTCTTCACATATTGGACCAACAAAATTCACTCATTTAAATATTAAATTGTTACACCCAACACTCATAAATATCACACTAAGAATTTAATATGATATTTTGAAGTGTCCCAAATTACATTGCTACTTCATAAGAATTACTCTATCTTTTTCCTTGGCTTGACACAATAGAAACCCAAGGTTTCTCTCAGTTCCTTTGTTTTTATTTTCATTTATGATTTTTTTCTTTTTATATCTATATTAAAATTTATCATTAGTATTCCAATAAATATATTTACCCATTATCATTCCTTTTATCTAGATTTTATGTTCGTGTGTCGTAATCATATTATTTTTCAGCTCCTATTATGCTTTATATATTTTTCATAGTGACGAAATTTAGATGTAATTTGTTTATTCATGTTGTATTTATGTTGCCTTAATTCATAAGATATTACACTTACTTTTTCAAGACTCAATTTAGAAAAAATATTGGTTTCTATCATATACGATATTTTTTTATTAAATAGAGAAGTATTACCTCTTCAAGGTAAAAGCTTAAATTCAAACTCATACAAAATTAGGTAACATGAGCATCATTTGTCACTCAGTCAATTAGTGAATTTCTATCATATATGATATTTTATTAGTGAGTCAGCATGTTTTAAATTTTTTTAGTATTTTATGTGTCGTGTTTCAACTTATTCATTAATTTGCTTAGTTTTTCTTATAGTAATTTAATTTTAATTCTAAATTAGTTTGGTTAAGATTTAAATCATTAAATCAATCAAATAAAAATCATAGTATCATATTTAATTAAAATTTTTAGTATAGGTTAGTGAAGCATAATGAGCACTCATAGTCCTATATAAAAAGGGCTAATACTATCTGTATTGCTTAATGACTCAACCACATATTCCGCCATTTTGACTGTTAGTATTAGAAGAAAACTTCCTTTGACTTGTGGAATTAGGTATTGTGCCAAATAGTTAAATCTCCATTAAGAATGGTGTACTTTTTGTTTAATTGATTTTATTAATGGTCCATTAAGAAAACTTCCTTTGACTTGTGGAATTAGGTATTGAAATTTACTACACTCTATTTGATATTTGTTAATTTAGTTTTGGATAATGGGTAAATTGTTCATAACGTTGAAGGGAAATTATCCACAAGTCATTAAATGTAATGGCCGGTAAACTTGAGGGATGACTAAATAGAACTTTATTTGTCTTAATCCCAAAAGTTGAGGTACCGAAACTATCCAATAATTTTACCCTATTAATTTATGCAGAATCCTTTATAAAATAATACTCGAGGTTGTTGAGAAATCACGATAAATAGCAAGGAATTAAACAAACAAGAACACAAGATTTTAACGAGGTTCAGCAATATGCATACGTCTTCGGGAGCGATGAGCGGTTGTTTTCTTATTATGAGATTGATAATTCAATTAGGTTACAAATACAAGGTATAAGAGTAACCCCAGTACAATTATCAAAATACCCACACCCCCAAACCCACTTAATCCAAGCCCGCAGACTAACTCAAGACTCCTTTAACGGGCAAATGCTCTCCCTCCCACTCAATTTGTGTAATACACATTTTTCGTCCAAGCCCCAAAATTATATTCGAATAATTTATCCTAGTTAAACCAAATTCAAAAATAGCAAATTTTGGCCGAAAAGCAACCTCCCATGCCCTACACTTTTCCCCCACACTCCACGCCACCTCCCCATCTCCTTACTTCCCCTTCATCCAATTGAAGATAAATCACACCACAATTGAAAATAGGTGGAGACTACTCCCACGTTTTTTTTTTCAATCACCATCCTCTAGATCATCACTCCTTTCACTAAACCAAAAATAAACATCACTCACCGCCCAACCTAAACCCCCACCCTCATCCATTCATTCACTCTTTTGTGCTTCAAAACTTTCATTGCCCCATCACCGCATCATCAATTTCCCACTACCCTAAAATTGTTTTAGGGTTATCTATTCCCAACTCACCTTTTGGCAGCCCCAAACCTCCTTTAACCGAAACCAACGTCACCCTCACTCAACTCCTAGAACCATTAACCCGTGAAACTTGATTAATTGAGCACAAATATTTAGGTTTGGGGGTATATTCTTCCTTTTTATATTTATGGTATATTGTATATTTTATGGTTTAATGAAATATTAGTTGGTAATCCTTGTTATTTATATATTTTTTATGTTCATATGTTTCTATATCTTGTTAGAATGTGTTTAGATTAATTTTTGGTGGTTGTTTAATATTTTTGTTTTTTATCTTCTCATCTCTAAATATGTGCTTTTTTTATCATGATTCGTATTTTTTTTATTCTCTTATTTGTTTTTACATGTACGGCATGTATGTATATCTTTATTTTTGATATGATTAATATGTGGTTTTGTTGTAATATTTCTTTTATTTGTTCTAGTATGATTGTTTCTATGTATATGCATACATATTAATATTCCTTGGTTTTTAGTATGTTATATGTATCATTATATACTCTATTTGTAGTTTACGTGCAGATATATAGGGTATTATATTATAGATGTAGCTTGTGTATATTATATAGATATGGTGTGCGCATATATTGCTTTTTATGTTTTGTATATATTCGAATATTATTGTCAATGCGGTGCCCTTTTATTCAAGCGTAAACGTGTACAGTATCAATCGTAAGCGTGACCAGTATCAAGCGTAGTGATGGTGGTCTTTCTGTTTACTCTCGAATAACAGAGCCTTTAAAATCTACTCGCACTTATAACCAAATTTAACTTAATCGTCACTTTAATCCGGAAAGTTTAATATTAAAGCGGTAATTATTAATGTACCAATTTTGGGCGGTGTGGGGTGCTAATCCTTCCCCATTGTTTATGGAATTATGGAAGATGGTGTGAAGGTTGAAGATGAAGATGGCTTGGCGAAATAGAAGTTGATGTCCTCGGCACCATCTTGATCGCAATTAACCAAGTAAGAAACCTCAAGCGACTCTAACCCACCCTCATAGACGCAATTACCTAGGCAAGAAGGAGTGTGAAGATCAACAACAATCAACCTAGTTGAAACGTTGAAGATGGCTTCCAGACAAGTTTTTCGAACACTTGCAAACACGTATTCAAAGAATACTAAAATATCAAAAGAGAACTTTTTATTGATCCATCAAAATATCAAAAACAAAGAAGAAAGCATCATCCTTTTATAGATGAAGGATGACTTTAACCTAAAGCTAAGAATGAATAAAATGAACAAATAAATCTGGTCCATTAAATTGGACTTGATCTAATGGCTTAAGAGAAGGGTGGCTGGTTCCTAAAGCATATAAAACCCTAAACACATAATTTAAATGTTAATAATTGGGATGGGCTAAGTCTAATTCGTCCAAAAGCTTTATAAATTAGCTTTTGGGTTGAATTTACAAAATCCCGTAGTTAAACCCGTATCCAGTTTTCTGCTTCCGCAGTCTTTAGTAAAATGAACGTATCTTGAGTTTCCGATGTTCGATTGACGCGTTTCAAGATGCGTTGGAAAGGTAACTAAATGACGGTCAATTGTTTAGTAGACAACTCGACCCAGAAATGCCTGGATCCCATCCGAAAATTCATCTCAAGTCGGCTGATGCTCCAGCTTTGCAAAATAGTTTCAGTTTCTTATCTAAAATGCATCTCTTCACACCTCCTAAGCATGGATCACTTTGGACCTTATTGTCTGCATCGAACAGCTTCAACTTCTTGTCCCATATTAGTAATTTAACCACGCTCATGCATGTATCATGAGGTTTTTGAAAGGTAACATATTTTTTTCTTCCAAATTGAAGTTGTTGAAGACCTGCATGCGTTCTACAATGTCACAAAAAGGCTTAATGTGTTAGCATTGATAGCGTTGAAATTGATATTTTGGTGAAAGTTGACTATGAAGATTTGATTGATGAGTTTGTTTCTAAGAGCGTCCGAAGATGTCACAATTTTTTAAAATAAAATGTCATGATTATAGAGTTTTTTTGTGACATTGTCTTCGTTTCATATGTTTGGATTTTTTTAAGAAACAATCGTAATTTGATAAATTTTGATATTTTATAATTTCACCTTATTATTAAATATTTTAGCCTCATTTTAAAAAGTAGTACATGGCCTGCATATCTTTTGGGACGGGCTGATGTCAATTGAACAAAAACTCGATCAACAATTTGATTTAAAAAATATATTAAATTATTTTAATTTAATTATATAAAATATGATATTGTATAACTTATTTATTATTTTTATAAAATTAATGAAAAAATCTATCATAAAATATTTTATAAAATATGATTTATTTAATTTATTTATTATTTTATAAAATTAATGAAACAACCTATCATATATAAAGAGTTTCACAACTTTTCAAGCTACTAGGCAAACACAAAACACCTCTACCAAGTGTTAAATGAACAATCTTAATTATTTGAATTTATTAATGGATCCAATTCAAAAAAAGTATAACTTATTACAATTAGAAAACAGATCTCGAGATGTAATAATTTATTGTTGAAACTATCAAATTGTAAGCAGAAAAAACAGAAAATCATTCACTAACGTAAAATGATTCTTCTTCCTTTTTTTACTTCGATTTATGGCGGTAATGAAGGCATTGCAAGGTCTTTGTGCTCTTACTTACTGGATGTAAATAGGTTGATTGGAGTTCATCCTTGGGTATTAGCCGGAGATTTCAATGTTATTGCTAGTTAATATGAAAGTTCTGATTCTTCTCATGTTCAGGTGGCTACTTCTGATATGGCTAACTTTCAGCTAGGAGTGTTTAAAAATACTCGGCTTAAATTATCCAACCTGTATACCCGATTAAAAATTATCAAGTATTTTTAATAAAAATATCTAAATTTTCGAGTTGGATACCCGGCCCGCTATTTTTATGGGTATCCGAGTTAGACTTTGGTCATAAAATATCTCTTATCCGGGTACCCTGCCAGATATTTAGTAAGTATTTTTTATTTTATTTTTTATTATTTTAATAAAAAACACCTTTTTGATTTTTGAAT
The DNA here is from genome assembly GCA_019671005.1 of Hibiscus mutabilis. Classification (NCBI taxonomy): domain Eukaryota; kingdom Viridiplantae; phylum Streptophyta; class Magnoliopsida; order Malvales; family Malvaceae; genus Hibiscus; species Hibiscus mutabilis. The sequence continues at coordinate 34,937,707 of CM033728.1, forward strand.
ATTTATCTCACTCACATATTCAGATGAGACTCTCAGTCAATCACCAAACCAAACCAAACCAAACCTAACCTAACAAATTAAATTCCTAATTGCTTCCAATCGCATTTCACTCTCTCATCTCGACCGGTCAGACGACCCCTATCGTTTACAATATTCTGTTGCGGTGCTTCCCCTCTCTTCCTCATCGCTCTCTGCTGAAAGGTTAGTCCCTTTCAATCTCTCTATCTACTTCAACTTCTTCCCTATCTGGTTCTTCTTAGAAATGAGCTGAATTAACATTTTAATTTGTGTTGAAGATGTTTTAATTACTTAATGTTTGTTTGAGTTCAACGGATATATCTTTTAAGTTTCTTGCAATTGGATATATCTTTTTTCTTTTGAGTTGCTTGAATTCCCCATCTTTCTTTTTCATTGATATTGACATTCTTTATTTCGTTTTTAAGCTCATCACAGCTTTATGGCAATATCTCATCTAAAGTAAGGAGTCTTTCTATGTTTTTCTTTACCTCAAATTTTATTTCATTTTTTTTTTAATTTTAGTATTCCTTCCTCTTCTTCTGCGCCTGCTTACAATGTTCCTTGCTAAAAGCTTTAACATTCACCCTGAATTTTAATCATTAAAGAAGTGTATTCTAGCAATCAAATCGTACCTTTTTTTCCTAACAGAAAGATTTTCTTTGATTTTAAGTATTACCCTTTTATGAACTTTTCACATTGCAGTTGTTTACTTAAGTTGATTTCTAGGTAGAGAGGCATTCATTTGTTATTTGAACATTGTGCATTTGGAGTATTCATAAAGAAATTATGATAATCAATGAAGCAAGTAAAGTAATTTCTTGGGTTTCTATACGTCAAGTAGCTTGAAATTTATCAATTCTGAAAATCATTTATCAGTGCTACAAATTATAAAATGAAATAAAGTCAAAAATAGCCACCGACGTTTGATATTTTGGTTAATTCAGAACCTATTTTTTTTTGTGCAAACAACTCTTAATGTTTAGTTTTCATTCAACTTCCACCATTGTTGGATGAAAATCATTAATCAACACTATGACTGTCTGGGGACATGACACTCAAACGTGGCATAACGAGATGACGCGGTAGTGCCACGTCTCAAGTGACATGACAGTATTGCCACGTAAAAAAATATATATTTTTAAAATTTTATTTTTTTTAAAAAATGACATCCACTTAGAGGATGACATGTGTCAGTTTCCAAATGGCTTGATTTTGCACAAACCAAAATTATTGCAAAGGGGCTCGAGAACCGAGGTTGCTAAAATTGAAAGGCATCCCTAAACCATCAAGCCAAATCACTCATTTGGTATGTGGTATTGCAAAAATTTTATTTATTGTGAGTTTTATCAACCCCCATCGACCCACGCCTTCCCTCTACCACCCGCACCCGACCTAAATCTTTGACGACATGGGGTTTAAAAAAAATCTTTGTCGACTCTATCAATGGAAAAGCTGGGTTCGAGCGGGACGACGAAGTAAAGATCAAGAACTCAAACTAGTACTAATAATCACATGCCTATAAAAGCCATAGCTTCAAATCAAACTGTAAAGAGCAAATTATGCAGAGTACCATTTTTTCCTGTGCGGGACTATAAAAGTGATTGTTTTAAAGGAAAGTTATTAATTTACCAACTGCATTTTTCAACTCAAGGAAGTGTTCATTAAGACGGTCCCTTCTCAATTTCTCACGATCAACCTTTTGAAATTTTCTCGCCGCAATACAATCTTTGGGTTCTCCTTCTTTCCTTTGGCTGCCAGAAAAAAGCATGAAATCAATGAAACACATTCAGAATAATTAAAAGCCGCCCAAAAAATCAATCGTCGTGAAAAGTTAAAGGATTTGAAAAACGGAGATAAGAAAACTGAAAACCAAATCTGAATTTGGGTTGGGTGCGGGTGGTAGAGGGAAGGCGTGGGTCGATGGGGGTCGACAAAACTCACAATAAATAAAATTTCTGCAATACCACATACCAAATCAGTGACTTGGCTTGGTGGTTTGAGGATGCTTGGAGAAATTATATCATGAGCCTGGTTTACCACATCAGTCATGGTTCAATCCAATGAAAACCACCAATTTCACTATTATTTTCCATGTCATTAATTCAATAATATAATAAATTCCTGCTTTTAAAATGATATGGAAAAACACGAGTAAAAATTCATTGGTTGGAAAAAATATGGGAAAAATAATAGTGAAGTGGGTGGTTTTCATTGGATGAGACCGTGGTTGATGTGGTAAGCAAGACCCATGATATAATTTTTTTAATTTCAGCAGCCTAGGTTCGAGCCCCCTTGCAATAATTTTGGTTTGTGCAAAATCAAGCCATTCGGAAGCTGCCACGCGTCATCCTCTAAGTAGATGATTTTTTTTAAAATAATTAAAATTAAACAAATATTTTTCTTACGTGGTAGCACTGCCACGTCATCTCGCCATGCCACGTTTGAGTATCATGTCAGCCTTAAACGGTTAATGTTTGCTGACTAACGATTTCCATCCAACGAGAGTGAATGCTGAATGAAAATCAAACGTTAAGTATTTGTTAGCACAAAAAAATAAGTGCTAGATTGACCAAAAGATCAAACGTTGGGGGTTATTTTTAACTTTATGCCTTATAAAATTATGGCCATCTAAGAAAGGAAAAATTGAAAATTTCAAAGCCAAAAACCATAGAGACCCCTATTGGAAAACGATAAACTGTAACAATCCCATGATCGAGACTTGTTGATATCTATTGATGATTTTATATGGTCATTATGCAACTTCAACAAAAATTATTGGAGGTAAAAGTAAAATCAACAGTTGAGATGAAAATGCTAAATAAATCACATTAAACTGTATTTCTTTTTTAATAATGGTTCCTTTAAAAGCACCAATGTAAACCTTTTCATGTATGTATTCTTTTCACATCTAGAAATGATAATGGAAAGTATTCACCACACGCAACTTGATCAAAATGATCAGAAGTCAGTGTGGTAGAACACCGAACTTTGATGAAATGAACCAAGGAATGTGATCCATTTTTTCTCATTTTAGTTTCTACCAAATATTGATAGAGTCATTATCTTCTAGGTTGAGGAGAAAGCAATTTCATTATTTGTCTGAATCAAGTTTAATTAGTTTTTCCAAAACAGGTTGCTAATTGCTATTGCCAATTTTTCATCCATTAATGGTCCCCCGAAGTTTGTGTACCATTTTTATTGCTTCTCAATGTCAATGATTTAATTTATTGTTTGTGTTTTTTCTTACGAGAGCATTGATTTATCAGCTTTACGTTTTCTTTTTCCCAAATAAAATTGTTTACAATTGAACTGATAGACTTGTTTTTTAGTTTTTTTTTTCATGTGCAGATTTTTTTTTAGTTTTTATATGCATCAGAATTTTGTATGTGTAACATGATTTTTTTTTTAACAGATTTTTTCCATATTATGTCGATGACTTGAGAAAACAATGATGATTTAATGAGGATATCTTCCTCAAATGAGTCACCTAAGAAACCTTAAGAGGTGATGGAGACTCCAACATATGCAAAAAAAAGAAGAGAAAAATACTGTTGAATCTACAAGTGCAAGAGGTAAAAAAGAAGATAAATATGATGTTTGGGATCATTTAAAGAAATAAAGGGCGATAAATATCATACTGAATGTATTTATTATTCTTAAAAGATGTATTGTGCATCTAGTAATGGAACTGCTGCAATGAAGCACCACAATATTCGGTGTGAGAAAGCCCCTTTTAATGTAGATATGAAACAAAGAATCTTAGATTTTAAGTCTAAGACAAAGTGCAATGCTGATGGGACTATTGAAATCATTTGTGTTCATATATTATAGCATTTCGATCAAGATGAGATTAAAAAGCACTTGCTAGGATGGTGATTGTTGATGAGTTGTCATTTAGTTTTTTTGAGCGTGAAGGGTTATGTCATTTCTGCAAGATTGTAATTCTTAATTTTGTTCCTCCCTCACGTGCTACTATTACTAGATATTGTTATGCTCTATTTATTTAAAAAAGAAAGAAGTTAAAGAATTATTTTAGTAAGTTTTCGTGTAGGGTATATCTTACCACAAATACATGGACATCTGGCCAAAAATTTTCATATATATATATATATATATATATATATATATGTCTTACTGCCCATTTTATTTATGCTGATTAGGAATTGCGTAAAATGGTTAACTTTTGTCCAATTGTCGGCCATTCTGAGGAGCTTATTGGTAGGGTTGTTAAAAAATGTATGCTAGAATGAGGTCTTAAAAGGATAATGACTATAACTGTTGATAATGCTAGTTCTAATGATCTAGAGATCAACTATTTGAAGCAAATTCTTAACTTGTGGGATGATAGTGTGTTGAATGTTGAATTTTTGCATATGAAATGTGCTGCACATATTTTAATTTGTTTTTAAAAATGGGCTGAAAGATGTTGATGTTTCAGTTGTAAGAGTTCGTGTTGCTGTGAAATATGTGAGATCTACCAATACAAGTCTTCAAAAGTCTTAAACTTTTGTTCAATTGCCACTCTTTCTAGGAAGCTTATTTGTAGGGTTGTTGAAAAATGTCTACTAGAATGGGGTTTTAAAAGGATAATGACTATAACTATTGATAATGCTAGTTCCAATGATCTAACGATCAAGCATTTGAAGCAAATTCATAAATTGTGGGATGATAGTGTGTTGAATGTAGAATTTTTGCATGAGATGTGCTGCACATATTTTGAATTTGATTTTTAAAGATGGTCTAAAAGATGTTTGATGTTTCAATTATAAGAGTCCGTATTGCTGTGAATAATGTGAGATCTTTTTATGCAAGGCTCCAAATACTTGATCGTGTTGCTCTTGATTATGAAGATTGTGATAAAATTGCCTCTTTCTTGCCTTTTCTTCAGATCTTTTATGAGATTATATTGAGTTTTTCCGGATCAAGGTATGTGATTGGTATTAGGGGTGTGCAAAAAAATTCAATCCGATTGATCCGATCCGTTTATCCATTGATCCAATCCGAAATTTCGAATATCAGATTCATTTTTTATTTTTTGGATAATTTGGATCGAATATCCGAAAATTTCAGATCGAATACGGATAGTTATTTTACATTCGGATCGGATATCCAATTATTCGATATCCAAAAATTCAAAATTTTTTATTGATATGAATCTTGTTATATTCGATATTTTTACTTGTTATATATGAAAAATTGAAATTTTTATGGATAAAAATTTGTTATATTCAATAATTTGTTGATTGTTATATTCGAAAACCTAAAATTTTCATGGATAGGACCTCCAAATTTAAAAAAAAATAATTAAATTAATTCATAAATTCAGATACTCAGATATCCAAATATCCGATCTGAAATTTCGGATATTCGAAAATTGGGTATCCGATTTTTTCGGATCGGATACGGATCGCTAAATTATCTATCCAAAAATTTCGGATATCTGAATTCCACACCCCTAATTGGTATACCTTTTTGAAAGAAATATATGATATTGGGTATACAATTAATCGCTCTCTTGATGACTTGAATGATGAGGTTAAGAGTATGGTACGTCAAATGAAGTTAAAATTTGACAAGTATTGGACGAATGTTAATAATGTGAATGTGTTGATGTTCATTACTTTAGTTCTTGATCCTAGGTATAAGTTAAAATATGTTGAGTGGCTCGTCCGCTGTTCTCATGATTCTAGCGACTCTTATGACTTGTGTCAACGATTTAAAGGAACTTTGACATCATTGTTTGATTTTTATGCTTCTTTGCATCCATCGTCAACTCAAATGAGATCATGCTCTTTCGATTCTTATTCTAGTAGTCATGGTGGTGAGGGAAAAATAAGGAAGTCAAAAGAAACAAATTTGAAAAAGGATTATGTGACCGAGATAGAATTAAATGACACTTTTGAAACAACAACTGAGCTAGACAAATATTTGGGGACAAATAATGATAATTTAGATATATTAACTTGGTGGTTTCTGCAAAAAGATAACTACCGTATTCTTATGAGCATGGCATGTGATATACTTGCGATTCCAGTTTCGACCATTGCTTCACAGTCCGCTTTTAGCACGAGAAGGCATGTTCTTGATTCCTTCTGCACTTCTTTAACTCTTAGGTTGGTGAAGTTCTTATTTTTACTCAAGATTGGATCTATACTTCTCATGATCCTATTATAATAGAGAAGAGCTTGCTAGCATTGGAGAATATGAAAGAAGATTAGTTTTCAATTTTCAATTTATTATTTTTGTTTTTAATATTTATTTATTTATATTATTATTAATTTGTTATTGACTTATTGACATATATTTGAAATGTTTTCAGAGCAACCAAAAATTATTATTGATGACACAAACGAAGTTCTAGAGCAATGAAATAGATTTCTTTTATTGCATTTTGTTTAAACTTTTAAGTTTTATATTTTAATTATGCAATTTGAATTTTAAACTCTATGATATTTGATTATGTAATTTAGATATTTGGATTATGCAATTTAGTTTGGTGATTTTATGGACTCATTACAATATTAAATATCATCCAACTAGGATGATGGGTATATGAGATTGAATCCTCTACTGCACCTTCAATGTCTGCATGCATTTGTTTTCTAAAATATAAATTAAGAATGTTGCATAAGAAGCCGTAGAACATAGCATTATATATTTATTTTACATAATGCATCGCATATTATTGTTTGGGGTTTTTTACATGATGTATTAGAAGTATATTACTGTTTGGGGTTTTTACATGATGTAAATTGTAAAAAGACAGTTTGTAAAATGGTCACGGTATTGAAAGGAAATTTTTTTTTTTGGGTACCTTGTTATCCTGATTAACGGGTACCCAATTTTTATGGGTCTAGATTTTAGTACCCGAAATTTTAGGTTGGTTTATTATATTGCCCTTATAATGGACATGCTTTCACTTGGTTTAACCATCAGGAGGGAAGGCATTTGGCCACGAAGTTAGATAGGGTTCTCACCAATATTCATTGGCATTCTGCTTTCCCCCATTCACAAGTGGCATTTCTCGAGCCAGGAGTCTCTAATTCAGTTGCTGGCGAGAATTGCTGGGATTTGATTTTGTCTACAGGTGGAGTTGATCATTTGATTTGTGAAGTTACTGTTGAGGAAATCAAGAGTGCCATTTTTGGGTAGGGCTATTATAAATCACTTGGACCTTATGGATATTCAGCTTATTTTTTCAAAGTGGATTGAAAGATTGTTGGGTATGATTTTATTGAAGCAGTTAAGCCTTTTTTTTTTCATATCAGACATGATTCTTGAATTTAAAGCTACAACCATTGCTTTAGTGCCTAAGGTTTTAAATCCTTGTCGCCTCAGAGACTTTAGGTCAATTTCCTGTTGTTCTATTGTTTATAAGAGTATAACTAAGATTCTTGTTAGGAGGCTTGAAACAATTTTTCCAACCATGATTTTCCCTAATCAGAGTGCTTCTTTGAGTGGTTGCAATATTGTGGATAATACACTTATGGCTCAGGAGTTCGTCAAAGGTTATAGTAAGATTTGATACGAGCTTGGTTATGTGTGTTTCCAAATCGTATTTGTTTCCCGATTGTGATTTGACTAAGTTTCTTCTCAAACTGAAATTGAGTTAAAAAAATGGCTAAGTTGGGTGTTTAAGGATGGTTGTGGGATAAAGGAAGGTTCTTGGGTTGGTAGAGGTTTGATATAGAAGATGGTTACTGGTAGATAAGTTGGTATTGAAGGTTTAGATGAATGGTGAAGGTGATGGTGATGACTAAGGATGATAGTTTGGTTTCGGAACGAAGGAAGAACCAACACTATATGAAAATGTTGACATGAACCTTATAATGTTTGTTAACTGATGATGGATCGCAACCCACTAGTTATAAGGAACTAGGAACCACCAATATAAAAGAATGATTTCACAAGACAAACTTGCAAATCGATAAAGTTTTTAAAGTATAAGAGAGTTAAACACTCACAAGAAAATATATATTCCAAGTTGTATCTTGATAGCTACAAATGAATCATAATTATAAGATTTACATGATGGAAGAGGAATAAACTTAAAATGGATCTAGTAAATTCCTTTTAATGGCCATTCATGTATGTCTTTAATGCTTGTGACTTTCATTCTCCTCTTGGTAGTTAAATGGTCTTGTGAAGCTTTTAAAATACTTTAAAGTTTGATCCTTCCAAATCCCCTTGGTAGCCAAATGGTTGTGAAGCTTAAAAGGCATTTTGGGTTCTTTAAGATACTCTTTAATGTTGTCATTCATGAATGTTTTCCAGCATGTGCCTAGCCCTTTCCATATTCTATATGAATCTATCCCTTAGCCTTTCTTGCAAGATCCTTGCCGATTGCAACCCTTGGTGTGCTCTTGCTTCCTTATTTCCTACAAATAATCATCACATGTGATAAGATATCTTAAATGTGTAGAGAAATGACAACTAAATGTGCATGTAACTAGGCAACATAAATATGCAAAAAATAAAAAATAAATGTGCAAAAAACATGTGTAATATAAGTGTCCTAAATGCAACTAATACAAATGATTTTATTATATCTTAAAACAATAAATTAACATGCAACACATGCAAACTAATGCACATAAAGATGGTGACATGGCTCGGGTGAGTTGGGGGTTTTATGCAAGACTCTAGTGAGCTAAGGGTTGTCGCATTTGAGTCCCAAATTTGACAAATCAAGCTTTCCAAAGTTTCTCGCATTCTTCTTGCCTCAGCACAAGTCATAGATCCTAAAATAGCCTTTTCTAGAAAATCTTGGTTCATGATTGCATCATTCTCTCCCTCTTTGAGGCGATTTGTCCCCAAATCATTACCTACATCATAAGGAGACAAATCAGATACATTAAAGGTGGCACTAACATTATACTCACCTGGAAGATCTAGTTTATAGGCATTATCATTTATATTCGCAATCACTTGGAATGGACCATCTCGTCGAGGTAGTAACTTGGATTTGTTTGAGCTGGAAATCTCTCTTTCCTTAGATGCACCCAAACCCAATTACCGGGATCAAAGGTAATTCTCCTACGTCCTATGTTGGCTTGTTGCTCATATTGCCTTGTCCTTTTTCTCAATATTTTCTCAAACTTATTGGTGGAGCTTCTTTACACTCTGATGGCTTGCGAGATAGGTATGCAATTTAGAGCAAGTATACTCATCGATCAAGTAATAAATTGATAGAGTAGAGTGTTGAACCCATAGAGTTTGGATTAACAAATATGAAGCGATCGTACTTAAGAATTAATGAGCAAGTATTAGTTTGATGGTAATTTATCAAAACTAAATGCAACAAAAGTAAAGTACCAATGATCAAGACAAGCAGATGCTGTAGCAAATATTCAGATGACTACGGAAGCTAGGTTTATTGCCTAGGAATTATGCTTAATTACTCTTCGAATGCTATAGCGATTGGTGATACATGTATGTGTTAACCAATTATGACTTTACCTACTCGACAATTTTTTCTAATTAAGTTATTGATTCTCCTGATATCTGGAAGTTGATAACAAAGATGCTAGGACAATACATGTCTGCATAAACCCTAACAACTTTATTATCTATTTAAGTTCCCCTTATTAGTCATTGAAATCCTAAACTTATGTCTAAGTCAGATTCGAACCTAAGTTGACAGCTTAAGTTCCACTGTTCACATTTGTTTAACCTAACTCTCACGTTATTAAGCCATAGATCAATAGTTAAAAGGCCTATCTCGATAGCTCTTACAATAACTACACATGAAGAATAATGAACATAATAGATAAAGGAAAAAACTATAGCATTAATCAAGTAATTAAAACATAAAATCCTAAAAAACTAAACCCAAAAAAGTATTTAGCTCATTTCTGATCCTAAAACATCTATAATAAAAGTATTAGAGAACATGACAATTTATGAAGCAAGGAAAAATAAAGAATCAAATGTCATCGACGTTCTCCTCCAAGCTCTCTAACTATGCTACAGGTCCTACACTCCTCAAGCCTCTCTCGATGCCTCTTGTTGTGTAGAAATTGTTCTAGACCTCGACGCTGATGGTTCTCTGATAGCTGAAGACTAAGGACTACCATCTAAGATCAAGTTCTCTTTGTTTGTGCCACAAGTCTTCTTTATATAGGCAGAAAAGCTAGGGTTTTGAAACCCTAAGCGTGAAGCCTCTTAAAGAGAATCTTGTTTTCCCGTTTTATTTCATAAGTTTCGTATCAGAGGGAAGTCCACGTGTGCCAAAGTTTGATTCATCTCCAACTCTACTTCTTTGTTAGCTCATCACGAGAGGGCTACCACTCCACTGCTCCAGCGCTCCTCTTCCTCACTTGCTTCCTACACAAGCACCACTAAAATGCACCACCCTCATTAAATGCATCAATATATATATATATATCAATAAGCACATGCATATCAACTCCATGCAAACTAGAACTAAATGCAACTATATGGGCTTAAACACATGCAAAAGCTAAGTAAAATGGGTACACAAAATAGGTTATTTATGCCATCATCAAATACCCCCAAACTTGAGCAGTTGCTTGTCCTCAAGCAATGTAAAACTAGACTATAGACAAGAACCTAAAGTTTCCAAAGTTCCATCTAAACTAAGGTATCAAAGGTTCCAATTAAACTAGAAACTAAACTAAAAACAGCCTATCGTTTCAAAGGTTCAAACTAAGCTATGGTTTCAAAAGTTCCAAAATACTCTACAATATCAATTCAATCCTCAAAAAATAAAGATATGCGATAAAACAAAACTCACAAATTTGTTCCCAGGATCAAGTCTACTATTGTGTGATTTAAGTGCTACACAAACGATGTAAGTATACACGTCAAAAGTAATAAAGTGATAGGTATCAAGTGTCTTTTCCACTTGGATTGGTTTGGGCTCTTTGCTTAAGTTATTGCACTGTAAAAGAAATAAGTTGATGGTGATATAGAGTGATAATAGACAAGTAAAATAAACTAATTCTAAAGGAATTTAAATAAATGAAAGAGGAAATCGATTTGAGAGATTAGGTTGGGTTATTGAGAGTAAATGTGTAGTTGTCGGATGAGTTGCCGTGGCAATTAATTGCCGTATCGATGTTCGACAGAGTATTCTTCAATGCCTTCAAATTACCCCTAATCGCAGAACTAATGATTGTGCAAACCTCGGTGATACATCTTCGCGTTAACCTTGGGTGGACATCATCGATCAATGCACTCTTCTTAGTAACTAAAATTCACTCATTATCCCTAAGGCGAATTAGCTTCCACCAACGGCTGTTTAAATGGAAATCATATCCAATTGTTTCGTGAATCTAACTCTCTTGAGTCTAGATAAATAGATTCATCCAAGTCCCTCTCTCGAGTTCACTTGGAAATAAATAACGAACCAAGAATGGACAAACAATGATTTATTGAATTAAAAAACCCAAAAATATTCATCTAATCACAAACACCGTAAACCCAATAACCAAATCCAATTTAATTTAGTTCATGGCTGGGTTGGAAGAAATCAACAAAGGATAAAACCCAAACATCATGCATTCAAAAGATAAAAGCAAAGAAATAAAATCTGGACAAGATGAGCTCCTCCAAGATCTAATTTTCCTCTCGAGTCGATCTCACTCCAGCTCTGATCTACGTCTCTCAATTGTTGTTGATATTGAAGGTGTGATACGTTTATATAGAGTTGAAAATCTTCATTGGAATTTTGAATTAGAGGGGATAATCTTTTATATTTATCTCTAGCAGCTTTTAATTAAAATATGGGCTTTATCCCATGTGATAAGGATAAGGATAAAGATAATGGATAATTCTTTAAAATTCTGCATTTATCTTCAACTTGCCCTGGTAACCGCTCAACAATTCATCCTTGCACAAAATAGAACAAAATAAAAGTGATTTCTCCATAAAAAAGCAAAACGCAAGGCCAAGCCCAATAAATGGAAGGACTACAAATTTATGCATGAATAGATACAAATGCAACTAAATGAGCATAAGTCTCTAAGTATAAAGGGTATAAAATACAATACATTTTCACACTTAACACACCCCCAAACTCGAACTATTTCTTGCCCTCAAGTAATGCATGAACTAACAACAATTACTTGCTAAGGAATTTACCATAGAAACATGCTTCAAACCTGACTTCAATCCTCAAAACCGTGGCAATGAAGGATCAATTACCTTTCGACCTTCAGAAAACATGGAAAGTTACTCAAAAATAAACTACAATGCTGGTGCAATTGTGTGTTCAGAGTTGTGTACAAGTCATCAATAGGATTCCAAGCAAACCTCAATTTTTATTATATTGCCGAGGCAATTTATTTAGCTAGAGCCTGTTAGGCACCTCTAGCAAATTCTTTTTTTTGGCTAGAACCAGATGGACACCTCTAGCAATTTTTTCAATATTTTCTAACTAGACGGACACCTTTATTAATTTTTATTATCATTTTTTGGATAGAGCTAGATGGGCACCTCTTGCAATTTTTCATTTTTTAACAACCTAACGTTTACTGGGTCTCCTTAAATCGACAAGTCACAATAGTGTAAATATTAAAAGCATCAAAGCAAATTTCCAAGTTAATTCAATGTCAATCCTAAAGTCTAAGGTTCTTTCAACTAAATGCCGTGGCAATTAACACATCACAGAATATCACATGTTCTAGCATTTTAACAAGCAATTGTCATGGTAAGTAAAATATGCAAACTACAATGAGACAGAGGAAAACAAAACAAGACAAGCCCCCGAATTTGAGAGAAGCTTTGTCCTCAATGCATGCAAAAGTAAACAAACAAAAAATAAAAATAAAATGCGAAGGAGTTAATCGAAGAGGTCATCACCTCGATTTCGTAGCGTCCTTTGGGCCAATTGTCTAAGACGTTTGCTGCCTCGCCTTGGTTGAGGTTGTGGAGTTGGTGCTGGGTCACGTTCTTCAATTACCTCGACCTCTTCAACCGGCTCACCCTGGTTTTCAACTTTTTCTGGTGGGGAAGACTTTCGCTTCACCACTATCTTTGATGGCACATCCGAAGGTGGGGACTTCAACAGTGCAGAGGTAGTGTCTTCAGAATCTGAAAAATTATTCCAAGATTCAGTAAGTTCAGGGTCTTAAACTAGTTCTTTACCTTTGTGCGGTGGTTATTATGGCAATGTCAATTGCATTTGGCCCATCATCAGTTGCCGGGGTAAGTAACTCAGCAGGAAAAATGGAAAGGACACATCATTCGTCTAATTCGACTTGAGGATGGCATTTTCAAGAGCAATATCCTGATCATTCACATATTGCTAGAACAACTATTATTTGGCTTCCCATTGCTTGAATTGTTGTAGCAGTGGATAGAGAAGGCCAGTTGTCACCTGGGGAGTTGCTGCGACATTTGCACTTTCCGTGGCAGGTTTGGTAGCTTGCATTCCCTTTGTTGTTGTAGGCAATCTTGTTGGTCCTTCTTGTATCATCTTCATGTAATGGCTTTTGGACCAACCTTCCTTCCACTGCAACTTCTCATCCGTTACATTCGATGGTACCCTCACTACTATATAAAGATCCATGATCAAATTAGGAAATACAATGAGCCCATATCCTTCTTGCTGGACGCACAAATCTCATCAACAATAATACGACCAATATTAATAGCTCGTTTGTGCAAGATAGAATGAATCAATAGCCCGTTTATGCAAGATAGAATGAATCAAAAGCTAAAATAAAGATAAAAACAAATTTAAAATAAAAATAAAAATAAAAATAAAAAGATAAATATCAAACAAAGAGATAAAATAAATAAAAAGATAGAATAAAAATACAAACAAATTTAAACGAAAAATAAAAATAAAAAGATAAATATCAAACAAAGAGATAAAAAAAAAGATAGAATAAAAATAATAACAAATTTAAATGAAAAATAAAAATAAAACAAAAAAGAAATAAAATAGAAAATTAAAGATGCCTAGAAGTTGCATTTTCATGCATCTTCTAAGTACATTTCTCTATTATCATGCCTAATAGGTGTTGATGTAGTGCCACAGGAGCTGCTGCTCTGCTTCAATATGCTACAATCGATTCAGTAGTAGGCCCAAGAGTTCTTATGGGATCGGGGCAGTTGCCTGGCATATTCCTTTGCCGTGACAAGTTTGACTGTCTGGGCTTCTTTCAACACCCTGGTTTTTTTAAAATGGAAAATAGAACAAATATTAAAATCAAAATAAAGATAAAAGAAAAGAAAAGTTGAAGGGAATAGGGTTGCCTAAAGAAAGCTTGACGGGGGTCATTTTCGATACTTCTCAAAGTCCATCTGCACCCTCCATCAAGTGACAATATTGCCCAAAAAGAGTTAGGCCAAAGTGATCGCAACTACTTCCCCTTGCATTACCTTGGCGGAGGTTACCTTTTTTTCTTGTTCCTTTGTAGTCCATGCATACCTTCCACCTTGTTATTGTTCCTGAAGGCATGAATATTTTAAGAGGAAAAATTATATCAACATCCAACCATTTGATTGCCTCATTCTCGTCGACTTCCATCATAGTTGGATGTAGCCTTCGTTTTCGTGGCAATTGCTGCTCCAACCAATTGCTATGGCAATCTTCTACCAAAATTCGGTACAAGTCAAGTGAAGGACTAATCTTCTGAAAATCTTCAGGCATCAAACCAATGCTTCCTTTATGCTTTTCAAACATCTCCATCAGTGGAGATGTTAGTGCATCACTAACTTTGGAGGGAATCACCATGGATAGAGTGCTGTCTCCTAAATGATCATATGCTACTTTTGATGGCTTCAAATCTAACAATGTTGGTTCCTCAAGAAATACATGCAATGAATGAGGTGAGTTTTCAAAGAATTCAAAAGGTTCAACCATCACCTGCTCATATTCCATTAACAAAGTATCGATATCTTGTTTATTCCGCATGTGGTCATGCAATTGTCGCGACAATTGTGGATAAGGGAAATCTATAGATTCTTGCTTCAGTATCAACATTTTTGTAATATTTTGGGCATCAAATTCCTCAGAATTTGCTATAGCAATACACTTCTTTGCCTCACTAAGTGTTGTCGCAGCATTGGTATGTTCTGGCTCCCCAATGTTTGTCGTGGAAAGTTTTTGTTTGGGCTCATCCAGTGTTGGGTATTCTTCCTTATCAACATGCTCTCGATTCAGAGGTTCTAGTTGTTCCCCACACATCAAGGAGCTCTCTTTGCATTGGTCCTTATCCGCTTGCCTTTTTTATTTTAGTATTCCAAGGAATTAATTGTTGGGTCATGTTATCCTTGTCATATGTGAATCTCCTCAATTGATCTTTCAAATCTCTGAATAGTACATCCATCCTAGCTATCATTGCATCCATGGATTTGATAGCTCTTGAAAGTTACCACATTGCAGTGGCAATTGATTGAATTCTATGAGAGAATTAGGTTTAGACATGAAAGCTTGAGTTATTTCTGCTAGGGAATTTGAATGCTCTTAATGAGGACTATATTGCCATGACATATTTGTTGCCGCAACAAAACTGTCATGGTAAAAAAATTGAGCTTTTTGATCATACCATGAAGGATTTTGTTGCTGGTCCAACTACGGTCCTCTATATAGCCATATATGTTAGGATTGTACGGGCAATTTCCAAACGAATGATGCTGTCCAGAATAAGCACAAGAATTTGACTTGGTATGGACTCTTTGGGATGTTCTTGGTAAGGATAAGGCCACGTTCGTCATTTTTGAGAGCTGTGATGAGATTGACGTAAAAGTATCCTCTTCATAAGAATCATCTACTTTTCTCTATTAGAAAGCGCTAGTGTGTTGGTATAGGTAATGATCGGTGGGTATATGTAACCCCCTCGACCATGCCTAGTCGCAAGACCGAACCGAGCAAGCTACATTAGGTTTACCGAAGTAAACCGGGATGATTAAACCTAAAACTCACTCATTTTTTCTTTTATATGATCTAGATGTATTAACGTTATCCTACATGATCATACTACTCAAAGGTGAGCACTTATCTCAACCGGGCATCATAATGATAACCAATTGGCCACGATACAGCTTAGGGACCAAAACATAAATTCAGCAAATTAAAAGGGTTTTTCCACTTTTAAGTTACCAACCTTAAGTTAGGTTCATTTCATGCTTATACGCCCAATATCAGCCTCAAATGATCATCCATGCATAAATAATTGACAAAACAAGATTCAGGGACTAAAACAAAAGAAAACAGAACTTTAAAAAAGCCATTAACTAACTTAACAGCTAAGGGTATCGGTACACCTATTCGAGTATCGGTACGCCCTTTACATTCGAATTTCAAAAAATTCCAGTAGCCATATCCCATACCGGTACGACTCTGCGTACCGATACGCCTTACCAAAATTGAAGGCTCGTACCATCCTCAAACCCGTGTATCGATCCCCTAAGTCAAACTCAGCCTACTAGTACCGATACGCGAACCTGTGTAATGGTACGCTACTCTGATTATGCACTCCCGTATCGCAACGCCTAGCTCACGTACCGGTACCACGAGCCTAGAATGGCTTCCCATACCAATACGTGAACACACGTACCGATACGTCTGGACCCGAATGGTCACAAATAGCTGGTTTAACAAGCTTATCTCAGAAATAACCCACCTTACTAAGCCATAAACTTTCATACAACTCTACCTAAATGCAAAGGCAACCTAAACATCATAAGCTCAGCAACCCAAAAAGGCTTCCACCCATTCAAAGATATTCTAAAGGCATGCTTCCTAAAACACTTTGCCAAACGTCTCAAAATGCACCATTAAACAATTCACAGCATAGGCAACATAACAACACCCTCCTCATAGCATATTAAACTTACTCAAACCATCACAAAAAGGCAATCATCAAGGGAGCTCTAGATGCATACCTAAGACGTCATTCAACCACAACTACTATCAAATATTGACATCAAGCTTAGAAACATCAACCATCCTCAAAACCCAACATAGAAAACATATTCAGAATCCATAAGAAGGCAGGATTACAACCCCCAAAACCTTGGCAAACACATTGCCTTATTAACTGGAAATAGAATCCGAGTTCATACTCAAAGTAGTTTTTCTCTTGGATCCTTGCAAACCTTGCCTTTGCTGCCCCGAACTTTAATGCTCTGCATCATTAGGAAAAAGAGAGCGTAAGCACGCATGCTTAGTGAGGATGCTCATAACGATGATCATTTACATTCTTTTAAAAACATATGCTTGTTTTTCCTAAAACATGCTTACTTGCAAAGCACTTCCTCATGATTCTAACCGAATCAAAACATAATGATAATCATAAAATAAATAACATCTCATGCTTAAATCCCAAAGCATTTTAATCAAACCATGCTTAAATCCCAAAGCATTTAATACAAGAACCAACACATGATCTTTTTCATATATTGGCAATTATAGTGACCCGGATAGACTACCTCTATCCTTTACACATCGGATACATGGATCTCTCATACCATGCCTAGTTAAACCGCATGATATCCCAAACCTTGCCTAGTTAAACTGTAAGATTTGACACCCTCGCCTAGTTAAACCGCGAGATTTCACCCTTGCCTAGTTAAACCACAAGAGTACCGACCTTGCCTAGTTAAACCACAAGATCACCATCAATTTGGGTTTCCTAGTTAAGCCGCCTCCCCGAAATGATGTCCCAACAGTCCGAGTGGCCTAGTTAAACCGCCATACCTCAAGGACCCATGGCCACGATCTATTTTGTTCATATTTTATAGTGCACTTTTAATCCTATGGCATACCAACTATATCCGATTGTTTTCACCATGTCACATAGCCAATATATCATTTACAAAGCCATTTAGTTACCTTTTACAATGCATCTCATAAATAACACATATGCAAATCTCATTGCCAATGCAATAACACCATTCCCAACCAGAATGAAAACCAATGCTCAATAGCATTTAATATATACTTTCAATCCCCTGCATATGTACTCAAATTCATACATTACCAGTAAGTAAATCATACCATGTTTGTTACCAAAACGTGCAAACAAAATGCTCATTTCCAAGCCGACATTCAAGAGCAAAAATAAGGGAAACTTACTTCCGAGCTTAGGTAAATGTCTCACACTTACCCTAAACTCCCAACAACCTTTTCAAACCTCTGTAAAGCATTTAAAACCAATTTCCACTCACCAATATGCTTCGCCTTTCTTGCCAACACGAAACAAGCTCTCGGTAAGCCACCAAACACGTCACGCTTCGTCGCCTTGATTATCCACTATTTTAAACATATAAAACCAAAGGGCAAATAAATTAAAATGCATTCAAACCATTTGCCAACAGAAATCTCCCGTAATTCCCAAGATGCCCACTCAAACACCATCCGAAACATACCGAAAACACCATCAAACGTTTCCAAAACTTAACCCAGCCATAAAACAACAATACAAGCCTTCAATTAACATCAAGGAGCATCCAAAAACCCTTTCCTAACATCCTTTTACTTCCAACAAAGATTAAACTCGAATATCACCACAAAAACCCCAATCTAACAACCTAACTAATTAGAGATTCAAGAGTTTCGGTATTCTATTGATAAAAACAACTTATCAACATCAAAGTACAACCAAAACATATATTAAATCCAACTCAAACACTGGAAAAACAGATCCACTTCGAAAATTATAATATCTCATCAATATTCTCAAAATAACTCAATTAAACATTGATATAACATAAAAATCAGTTTCCAAACTATAAATCAAGGATCAAATACTTGGGAATTTTAGTATATAACCATACAATAGAGGAGATCACGGACCTTACCCCTATCGTGAGATTTCTCCCTCAATTGATTTGACAAAAGCTAAGAAAACACAAGATTTAAATGAGATTTTGCAAAACAATGTTAATCAAATCATCATCAATCATAAAAACAAGTTAAAAGACTCATCACCTCTAGATTTTGAAGAAAACTTGAGTGTTTGGCTGAGGAGATAGTGGAGAGAAAAGTTACGTGAATTTTTTTAATGAGCTTAACTAACCTTTTAACTAAAATCCCTTTTTAATT